>JAVLUZ010000271.1:3828218-4037823 GCA_036768485.1 Mermis nigrescens | reverse complement strand
CATAGTATGTTCCAAAATTTTTAGTTAAAATTCAGCCAATCGGCGTAAGGACTTTCATCCGATTAGACTATTGCACGTTATATATGTACGGCTCACCTTTAGCTTTGGCACTTTTTATTAGTCTTGCTCTTATAGTCTGTTTCACACAAGTTCGGTCATAAATTTTAAAATTATTTCCGACAATAAGCTGACAGATTGCGATTATAGCATTGATCTGATATATATTTATCGTAACCCTCGGCTTACTGTCGATAAAAATTCTTAAAATTTATGCACTAAGTTACGTGAAACAGATTATAAAACCTGTGAGAGCTTGACCGGCAGCCTTGCGCAAGAAAAATACTTAACACATGCGGAATCAAATTCCATATTATGCGCTGTGAAGTCAGCGGTTATACTGATAGGCCACTTGAAGCCGCGGTGAAGTTTACAATATTACATATGTTGTTATACAATTAGCGCATCGGTTGATGCGAGAGGCGGGTACTATAGTCAGTTTCAATTAGCTGAGGTTTTTGAAAAAAATTTATATCGACTACAAAAGTGCTTTAAACTGATACGGTAAATGTGATATTCTACAGTATATCGGGTCAGATAAAGAAATATGCCCTTGTTAAGTCGCATCACTGTGTCAAGATTTTAAACCATTTTTGTAACCTGATTCTTGCCGAAAAATTCGAGAGAAAACTGTAAAATTAAATGGGACAGATTATAGAAAACTGTTCTTTGCCGATTGGCTGAATTCCTAATATTTTCGAATCACCATCATATAAAAAATTCACGTGAATTTTGAAACAGATTAATAATATGGTATCAATTAAAAGTTTATTCAGATTAACGCAATGCTAAAATATTGTGCGCTGGGACAGGCGATGTTGCGCTCACGTGTACCCCACTTAAATCAACCTTTTTTCAAATTTCTCTTAATCTGTCTCACATAAGTTTGGCATAAATTTTAGGAACTTTTTCGCATGTAAGCCGACGAATTGCGAATCTACTGTAGATTACTCGCATCAGCATTCAGCAAGCGAAAAGTAAGCTTCGTTTAGGGTTGACTTGTCAGGTGCAGGAGAATTCTCCTGAATTCAGGAGAATTTAAAATTTTCAGGAGCAGGAGAATGGGCTTTTCTGGAGAATGCAGGAGAATTTTAAAATGTCAGGAGAATTCAGTGGAATCCTGAAAATCTAAAAGAATTCAGGAGAATTTTCAAAACTTAAACAGCAAGTTATAATGATTATCATACATTAACCTTCTTACTGTACTTACTGTAGTTATATAGTTGTGTATAATTTTATACTTAGATCTTTCACATTAAGAATTTATTTCGTTCATAGTTAAGACCACCGTTTTATCCCACTTTTTGTTCTATTTGTCAACCAAAATTTTGGGAAATGGAAAAAATTTTTGGGCTTGGTTGGCACTTGTGGAAAATTTTTGTAATGTTAAAAATGGGTTTTAGAGAGTTGAAACTTCAAAAGTTTTTCGGCGCTTCGCGCCGAATTGATTAAATTCTTACTTATTAGTAATCCTTAAGCCGCGCCGCACCAGTTTTATCGACAATCTGGTGTAGAACTTCACTACGATTGAAAATCCTTATTTTCTGCACGGATTCAGTTAGTTTTTTAATGCAAAAATGCGTTTTAGAGAAGTGAAACTACAAAAATTTTTCGGCGCTTCGCGCCGAGTTGATTTAATTATTTTTTTGTTATTATTATTTGAGCCGCGCCGCGTCAACTGCAGCATTTTTATCGAAAATTTGATTTAGAACTTTACTACGATTGAAAATCCTTATCTTCTGCACGGATTCGGTTAGTTTTTGTAATGCAAAAATGCGTTTCAGAGAGGTGAAACTACAAAAATTTTTCGGCGCTTCGCGTCAAATTGATTTAATTCTTACTTGTTATTGATGTTAAGCCGCGCGGCGCCAATTGCAGTATTTTTATCGATAATATGGTCCTAGAACTCCACTACGATTGAAAATCCTTACCTTCTGCACAGTTTTTGAAATGCAAAAATGATTTAGAGAGCTAAAATTTCAAAATTTTCTGGCGCTTCGCGCCATTTGATAAATTATAGTTTTAATTGTCAAAAACGGCTTCAGAATTGGCTAAAATGCTTTACTGAAGGAAGGAAATTCAAGTTTCAACATGAATAACGTATACTGATCGTGATATTCTTGTAGAGCGCGAAATTTTCATACAAAAAGTGCATCAAACACCGCTATTGCATGTGTACATAAAATTTTCCACTTAAAAACACTGATTTTTAAACACAGGCGCTCTATTTTGAACGTTTTTAGACCTCCCAAAAAATGTGGATAAAAGTCGGAAAAAGTGGGAAAAAATTTTGGGTTCAATCTATAATGTCAACCAAATTGCTGGGAAAAAACGGTGGTTAAGACCTAAGTGTTAAGTTATAACTATATCCAAATAATTTTCGTGCTTCCGTAGTAAATCATTCATTCATTCATTTATTTATTCACTTAATATCACGAAGTGCAGAAATACATAGCTTTACACACCGTCTAATTGTTTTTAGCAGTTTCATAGACGTTTGCAAAGCGCCTATAAACATTTTTTTGATACAGTTCTTGTCACGGAAATTGCAAACGCAGCGCCGCTGTGATCTACTACGATTGACCAACTACAGTAGAACGTAAGCACTTCTACCGTAGCCACGCGTGTTCGGCCATAATAAGATTGCGTTTGGCCTTAGTAGATCACAGCTAGCATATTGCGTTATTTGTCACACAAATGGGAAATAAATTTCCCAATCTGCTTTGATTTTTTGCATGCGTGCGTCTCAAAAGTGTGTGTGCTGCATGTCCAGTCCGAGAAAAAAGGTAAAAATAGATTGGAATTTTTGTGCATATCATTATAATTCTCGTTTCCTCCATTGGAATCTCATCTAAGAGATAATGGGCATAAAAATGAAAGAAAATAATATTTCCTGTGTGCGATCAATTGCATATTGCTCTGCCGCAAAAGAGCATTTTAAAATTAATTTCAGGCTGAGAGCGTTCTGCGTTTTAAAACAAATTCATAGCCAATGAAGAGCAAAAGATTCAAAAATCATATAGGCCCAAAAATTTATTTTGCCGTTAGTTATATGATTTTAAAAAGAGCATCTTTTTGACTAAATCGAAATTAGAAATAAAATCAAAGCAAATTGCTCTTATCCTTTGGAGGGAAAGGTTTTTTAAAAGGTATTTTTATTCTTCTACAAACCATATTTTTCACTATTATATTGCAAAATTGGGAAGAGAGAATGAATAGTGACTGTAAGGTCTAAGCTAGATAGAAAATTTAACAAAATAGTGAAATACAGATGACAAATACTTTTGCAAATTAATTGTACATCATCCTTAGTAGATCACGGATAGTAGAATGAGATGACCTTCTTAATGCGTATTAATACAAACATACAGTATGCGTGTCTTTTTCTTTAACGAATCGGAGAGTAATACGATCATGCCGTTATTTGTTACAATGATGACCGTTTTACGCAAGTTGTAGGTTTAACAGCGTGCTACATGCAGCGTGGAAGGTTCCCTCTGCGCCTAAGTACGTGCTTTGTGCCTGCTGTATGCAGCGTAAATCGGAAAGATAAAAATAGCCAGGCTGGCCGTTCTTTTGACACAGGCATGGAAGAACGAAAATCTATTTTGTTGAAAAAATTGAACTAAATTAGCGTCCGAAGTGATTGGATAAAATAATTATACTTTTATTACATAATTTTATATTAATATTTACATAATGATACAATTAGTAATATTACAGGGGAACTGACATGGAATACGACTAGACAGAAATTTGAAAATAGATATTTAAAATTAATTTTAAAATGAATCAATTAATTGATCATAAATCTTGATTTGATTCTTTTATAGTGCTGAAAAGAATAATAAAATTAATCATATGTCATACCAGCACAGCATGGGAATTCTGGAGGGATGAAACCTAAATAATTTTGTATTAAAAACACCGTTGATGCTCCTTCCTTCTGGCCATAAATGGCCATGGGGGATTGTGACCACACCTGGGCGTGGGGGGTTTGGGGGGTATGCACCCCCCAGAAACCAAAATACCCCCCAGAAATCAAAATACTCCCCCCAGAATTCAATTTTTGAAATTTTTTTCGCTTTTTTCGCAATTTTTTGATGCCAATGGATAGTGCTTGATGAGAAACGTCGAAAAATGGTGTTTTTATCACCATACCACCATTTTTAAGGCCATTTTTTGACCTTCAAAAAAATCTTGCACCCCCCCCCACAGAAATTTCTTGCTGCCCACGTATGATTGTGACCCCAGAAGTTGAAATACATACCCCTGCAAATTACTGCAGACCCCAGAATTCTATTTTTAGTTATATTTTTTGCGATTTACCTTATACTGACCCCCTAGAATTTAGGTGCTGCATATTAAAAATTTTTGTTACATAAAATAAACTAAATAATAAATATTGTTATGCCTTTAAACTACAAAATTTATGAAAAAAATCCTCATTATCCGCTTTCAAAAATATTTTGTATCTTCGCTTTTTTCATTCATTTACGATATGTACATCAATAATATATTCAGTTCAGAAGTGAAATACATCACATAGTGTCTGTCTCCTCAGGCAAGCATATAGTTAAAAAAATATTGCCCGTTCTATTATTTCGCGCAAATTTTATTCTGACCAGCCAGCTTTCTTCGCAATTTTTCTTGTTCAATTAAAGTACTTATATATGCGTATCTACCATTTTGTATTTATTCTATTCAGCGGACATACGCCTACACACACATGTAATAAAGGCAAGGCTTGAAAACAACAACAAATTTTTACCTCCTGATATTTTAATACACAAGCTTATAAAGATTCTGCTCGCGTTCCCTGGGTCTATATAATTTTTAAATTTTTTGCTCTTCACTGGCAATGAATTTTTTTAAAACGCCGAACGTTCTCAGCCTGAAATGAATTTTAAAATGCCCTTTGCGGCAGATTAATATGCAATTGATCGTACACAGGAAATACTATTTTCTTCCATTTTTATGCCCATTATCTCTTAGATGAGATTCCAATGGAGGAAATGAGAATTATAATGATATGCACAAAAATTCCAATCTATTTTTAACTTTTTTATCGGACTGGACATGCAGCATGCACACTTTTGAGACGCGCGCATGCAAAAAATCAAAGCAGATTGAGAAATTTTTTCCCTTTGTGTGACAAATAACGGAATATGCTAGCTGCGATCTACTAAGGCCGAACACAATCTTATTATGGCCAAACACGCGTGGCTACGGTAGAAGCGCTTACGTTCTACTGTAGTTGGTCAAACGTAGTAGATCACAGCAGCGCTACGTTTGCAATTTCCGTGACAAGAACTGTATATTTCGAAACGTAAGGATTTGCTTGCTACTGAAGTACATGTTCACAGTTGATAAATGGTTTCCCTATTAATACTACAAACTAGTGATCGACCGGGGCCCCGGCCCCGGCCCCGGTAATCCCTGGCCATTTTTCAGCATCCCCGGCCCCGACCGGGGCAAGGTCAAAAAATGGCCGGGGCCGGGGAAAAATTCAGTGTAATTCGTATTTTGTACAGGCTGTGATACTAGCATTTATTTATCAATGAGCAAGTGTTAATTTTGAGAACTGTACTGATTAGACCATATGTATACTTACTTAGTCCTTGTTATAACTTTGCTACTGTGTATAAATGAGCTTTTACTGAATAAATGTTCAGGAAAATCTGCATGTTTTCGATTCCTCAACTTAACTTACTTAAACTAAATGCTACTTTAAACCAATGATCGGACCGAGGGTACTTTTTGGACCCTCGGCCTTGGCCGAGGCCGAGGCGACTTAAAATCCTTGCCTCGGTCGAGGTCGAGGCCGAGGCCGAGGGTAATGCCGAGGGTCAAGCTTATATACCTATACCCATAAATAGTACTCTTAGAATATTTTGTGTGCATATGAGCTAGAGAACAATCATAATATTAAACACTTTATCGAATGTCAAACAATTCATTTTTATTTTCAATAATAGTTGATTAAATGCGTGAAGGATTTATTGAATAAAGTCAGCAGCATGAAAACATACTTAATTCAACAAGTTGCCTTTGATGAAGACTTGGAAAAGTTTATAAAAAATATGGCTGAACATACACTTAAAAACTTTTATTACTATAAATAAGAAAACAGTGTCGAAGAAATAAACGAACAAACGAAATAAGATAAGTAAAGACAGAACTGTAGCCATTGTTGTGCTCGCTTTTACAGTAATGCATATTTAAACACGTTTTTTCAGTCATCCAATTCTGGTGTGGCAGGTAATATGACGGAAACTGCACTGTACTTTCCGGTCATAGTTTCCCAAGGTCCAGAGATGAGGGAAGGGTGAAATCCCAAAATGGGGGACCAGTAAATTAAGTAGTGTCTTTGTATGAGCGAACAAATTTTTGTAGATATTTTATATAAATATATTTTTAAACATACACATTTTTACATACTGCCAGTGTGTGACCTGCAACTGGCATGCAGTCCTAAACAGTGTTTTTCTGTGCAAGATACCTTTTTACGTGTGCAAAGATGGTATCCAAAAGTCTTTGAACATTTTGTAAATGCAAATTTTTGTGTGCTATTATAGTATTGTACAGTAGCGATTTAGTGTGGTAAAACAGGCTTTTCGACCTCTGGTAGTGTATCTTAGCTAATTCCTGGGTTTCTGAATATTTGACATTTTTCCATTCTAAATGCAAATTCTACTATTTTAAAGATATATAGGACAGACAATTACTGATGCGCCGAAAATTTTCGGAAATTTTAAACCATTTTACAGTTTTTGTCTCTCAAGAATCTTTGTGTATGTAGATGGTCCTGAAAAGATTCTGTACATTATGAAAAATCTTTGCCGAATACAAAAAACCGTGGCCCTAAATGTGATAATTCGGCTTGAATTTAGTTGATAATATTAGTTCGGCGCGAAGCGCCGAAATTTTTATCAGCTTTTGATGAAATTTACACATAAAATTCGACTGAGAAAGCTAAAACAACTTGTACTACAAAAGCAGAAATATTACAGATATTGTAATATGCCAATCAAATCTTGTAATAAGCACTACTGTGCGTAGAAATCCAATGCAACATCTGGATAAATTAGTCAATTTTTTCTTTGAATGGCAAAAAAGTGCAAAGTTATTAAATAGTACTTATTTTGCATAAAATTTTTAAAAACAGTATAAATAGATACAAAACATTTTTAAATCTGCATAAAGATGCCTAGATTACACAAAAATTGATTTTGGAGTGTTTATTTCCCCTGCTTCAATCTAAATACAGTATATTAGCGATATTTTGCGCGAAGCGCCGAAAAATTTTTGAAATTTCCTAAAATATACTGAAAAACGATATAATAAATATCACTTTGTCCAAGAAAGTATTTTAACATTGTATAAAAATGGCTCCAAAAAATGCAGGAGCCGAAATTGATTTTTGGCAAAACCTGCATTTATTGGCCTTTTTTAGGTGCATTTTTGCGATTTTCGGCCGAAAATTCGTGATCATTTACCCTCTCTCCCATAAAAATGGCCGAAAACCATACGTGTAACAGTGGGGTTTGGGGAATTCCCCATTTACCCAGGATTGGACATCCTCCCCACACCCTTCCCTCCAACGTCAACCCACCCTCCCCACTTTTGGCGAAAATTTGCGCTTTGTTGGCTATTTTTAGGTGCTTTTGCCATTTTTGGCATAAGATTAGAGTCGCTAATCCCCCTCCTTCTAAAAATGGCCAGGGATCCCTACCCGAAATTTCAAGCCGTTACATGTATGCCGAGGAGCCCCTTACGAAAATTTTGAGCGGTTGCATGCATGCTTCATAGTGATAGTTTGTCTATTTACTCTTGCTCACATTCAAAAATACTGTATCACTTCGTGAAATTCTAATAGTTAGCTGCACTTTTGCCATAGTAAAAATTAACTTCAAAAATTATTCAAAAGGTTTGCACCAAAAATCGTCTGACAGTGACTTGAGTCTTGTACCTCGAGAGGAGGGTTATAACCCTCCCTCAACCCCCTTTGGGAATGTGTGTTTCCGATCCATGTAGCGAGCATGAGAATTAAAACTAAGTCATCACATGAATAATAAATTGGCACTTTGCTGTATGTAACTTGGTGTAACTGGGTACACGAGTAAAACCATAAGAAAAGTCTATAGGTAAAAAATAGCCTGTGTACTGCAGATGTATTCTAAATAGTCAATATTCAACGTATATATATTAAACTTATTCAAATTTGATTTTAACCCTCGGCGCCTCAGCACTTTTTAGCTTCGCCCTCGGCGCCGAGGCCGAGGCTCCAAAAAACGCCGAGGCTTGCCAAGGCCGAGGCCGAGGCCTTGGTCCGATCACTGCTTTAAACTCATTCATTCATAGCTATGGCTAAAAGATTTAGAGATGACAAATAAGTTCTATTTCTAGTTGGAAATTGTACGTTTTCAACAAACTATTTTTACAAAAAACACTTTTATATTTAATTGAATGGGAACCGCGTGCTTTAAAACGCATTTCTTGTGTAATAGTTATTAGGACGTAGGTTAATTATAGCCGAATGTAAACTACGCTGCAGAATTGCGTTCGATCCGAAAAACTAAATATGTCTCAAATAGTTTCCTAAGGTCCAGAGTTGAGGGAGGGGTGAAATCCCAAATTGGAGGATCAGAAAATTAAGTGGTAGACTATTATTAGCCGACGCTATTTTGTTTTACGAGCTTCATGTGCTTGTACAAAGATCTCCAAAAAGGTCTTTGTATGAGCTAACAAATTTTTGTAGCTATAAATATATTTTTAAACATACACATTTTCGAATACTATCTGTATGTGACAGTGTTTTTTTGTACAATGTACCTTTGTATATAAATATATATATATATATATATATATATATATATATATATATATATATATATATATATATATATATATATATATATATATATATATATATATATATATATATATATACAGGCCCGTATCCAGGATTTTATTTTGGGGGGGGGGCCGAAAATTTTTGAGACCAGATATCTTGAGAACCATTAGGAGATAGGCGAAAATAAAGACAGTTTTGAGCGTATCTCGGCGAGCTCTATACAAGGGTGAAAAAATTTCAACAAAAAAATTAAAAAATTTTCACTTTATTTCATTTTGATATACAGCAAATTTATCATTTAAGCTGATTTCTCATCACCTAATCGGCGAATTATTTCTTATCTCTTGCCTTTGTACTTAATCATTGTGCTTTACAGAGAAAAACAATACGGATAATTAATAATTCGGCGCGAAGCGCCAAAAAAATTGACATGCTCTGCATATCAACCTCAAATTTGAGCGGTTTTGAGCGGACTAGAAGACAAAAAAACATGTATAAACAATAGATACGGCGCGGAGCGCCGGAAAAATTTCATGTTTCCCATGTCATAACTCAAATTTGAGCTGTTTTGAGTGAGCTAGAAGGCAAAAACTATAACTAAACAATGAATCCGGCGCACAGCGCTAGAAAAAAATTGACATGCTCTCTATATCTAACTCTAATTTGAGCGATTTTTAGCGGTTCAGAAGACAAAACTATACGTAAACAATAAATCCGGCGCGAATTGCCGGAAAATTTTGAGTTTACTAGCTCAAAAGTACGCTAAAAACCTGTTTAGGCGCTGTTTCAGACGCACTTCGCCAATTTTTCATTTTTCCCTTCGGGGGACCCTTGAGAGAAACAAAAATTTTTCCCCATTCCGGGGGGGGGCAGGCCCCCCGCCACCTGGATACAGGACTGTTCCCATGTCATAACTCAAATTTGAGCTGTTTTGAGTAAGCTAGAAGGCAAAAACTATAGCTAAACAATGAATCCGGCGCAAAGCGTTAGAAAAAAATTGACCTACTTTCTATGTCTAACTCAAATTTGAGCGATTTTCAGCGGTTTAGAAGACAAAACCTTACATAAACAATAAAGCCGGCGCGAAGCGCCGAAAAATTCTGTGTATTCTAGCTCAAAAGTATGCTAAAAACCTGTTTTGGCGGTGTTTCAGACCAACTTCGCCAATTTTTCATTTTTCCCTTTGGGGGACCCTTGGGAAAAACAAAAATTTTTTCCCATTTTGGGGGGGGGCAGGCCCCCCCGGCCCCCCCCCCTGGATACGGGCCTGTATATATATACATATATATATATATATATATATATATATATATATATATATATATATATATATATATATATATATATATATATATATATATATATATATATATATATATATATATATATATATATATATATATATATATATATATATATATATATATATATATATATATATATATATATATATATATATATATATATATATATATATATATATATATATATACTAAAATTGTCTCAAAACAGCGCGAAGCGCCTGAAAATTTGACATTTTTCCATTCTAAATACAAATTTTGCCATTTTAAAGATATATAAGACAGACAATTTTTCATATCAGAGCGAAGCGCCGAAAATTTTTGTGGAATTTTACACCTTTTTACAGTTTTTATCTTCCCAAAAATCTTTGTACATGTACAAAGATAGTCCTGAAAAGTCTTTGAACATCGGGAAAAATCTTTGGCAAATACAAAAAAACACAGTTTTGTACATGCAAATTTTTGTATACTTTAATATGGTACAGTAACGATTTCAGTGTGGTAGAACATAGTTTTTCGACCTTTAGAAGTGTGTTTGGCTAATTTTTGGGTTTCTCAATATTTGACACTTTTCCATTTTTCCATTCTAAGCGCCGTGTTGCTTATTACAAGATTTAATTCGCATATTACAATTTTTGTAATATTTCTGATTTTGTAGTACAAGTTGTTTTAGCTTTCTCAGTCGAGTTTTATGTGTGAATTCCATCAAAAGCTCATAAAATTTTCGGCACTTCGTGCCGAACTAATATTATCAACTAAATTCAGGCCGAATTATCACATTTAGAAGCAAGGTCTTTTTGTATTTGGCGAAGATTTTTGCTGATGTACAAAGACGTTTCAGGACCGTCTTTGTACATGTACAAAAATTTTTGAAGAACAAAAACTGTAAAAAAAGGTGTAGAATTCCTTATTGCAAATTCTACCGTTTTAAAGATTTTAAGGAGGGTAAGCGGCTGCAAAAATGGAGCCGCTTACCCCTTCCTCTGAAAATGGCCGAGAAATATACATGTGACAGGGGTTTTGGCCATCCTTATCCACGCTTTGAAGCCCCAAACTTCCTTGAAAGTCAGAAAATATTTGACCACCCTCCCCCATTTTTTGGCAAAAACTGCGCTTTTTTTGGCTATTTTTATGTGTTTTCACCATTTTTGATCTAGTCGCTAAACCCCTCCTTCTAAAAATGGCGAGGGACCCCTACCCTAGATTTCCAGCCATTACATGTGTACTGAGGGACCCTCATAAAGTTTTAAGCGATTGCATGCATGTTTTTTAGTGATAGTTTATCTATTTACTCTAGCTCACATTCTAAAATAATGTATCACTTCGTGAAATTCTAATAGGTACACTTTTGTCACACTAAAAAATTAAGTTCAAAAAATTCAAAAGGGTTTCACCTAAAATCGTCTGACAGTGACTTGTGTCTCGGACCCTAAGGGGGTAATACCCCTCACCCCTTATGGGAATGTGTGATGTCTCATTTATTACATCCAATACCTATTGCATCCAATCACTACAGTAGCAGTAGCGAAGATCCAAATGATATAGAGTGTGCTAATAGCAGTTACATAGACTTTATTGATGATTAAAACAATGAAACACTGGACTAAATTTGTTTCTTGTGACATAAATTGTAATAAAACTTGATATGAAAAGGCGCACCTAACTTTGCGCTTGCCATTTACAACTGAATTGAGCAGTCGCTCACTATTTATTTTCCTACACCCACCCCAAGTATGTGTCATGCAATAATATTTTTTTGTCTGACCCCGGCCCCCGGCCCCGGCCAAAAAAGTCGCCCCGGTCGATCACTACTACAAACTTAAGTCACAAAGATATACTAGATGTTAAGGTAGATTTTAGTTTTGAATCTGTACTAAATTCCATTCAAAATCTTAAGCAAACTTTCTCTATTGGGCCTGATGGTATTTGTTCATATTTTATCAAAAGATTATGTCCATTTCTTGTTGATCCACTTAGTTCTATTTTCGTAGTTTCTTATAGAAGTGGTGAAGTACCTTCTTGTTGGAAAGATGCGATTGTAGTACCTATCTTTAAGAAGGGTGATTATTCTTCGGTTGAAAATTATCGTACAATATCTCTTTGTTGTGTCACTTGTAAAATTATGGAGTATATTATACACAGAGCTTTAATTGCTCCTTTGAAGTCGAAACCTAATTTCTTTTCACGGCAGTTTGGTTTTCAAAAGGGAATGTCATGTGAAACTCAGCTTTTGAAGTGTACAAACATGTGGGTTAAATCACTTGACGCATCTATTCCTATTGATGTTGTTTATGTCGATTTTAGTAAAGCTTTTGACTCCGTCGTTTATTCCAAATTGATAGAGAAGTTGAAGCATTATGGGATAAATGGAATGCTATTAAAATGGTTAACTTCTTTCTTGACAAATCGTACACAAAAGGTCAAAATTTTCGACGCTCTTTCTGATAGAAAACCAGTAATTAGTGGCGTACCTCAAGGTAGCGTTTTAGGACCCTCTTTGTTTCTGTTGTTTGTAAACGATTTTGTTCAAGCTGTTGAGCATAGTGAAGTCTTTTTCTTTGCTGATGATTTAAAGCTCTTTAATTTTTCTCAACATTATACTTTGTTGCAAAAAGATTTAGATAAGCTGGTTTCCTGGTCTGAAGAAAATCAGTTAAGCATATCTCTCCCTAAATTTTCTGTGTTATATCTAGGGTACGCTAATCCTAAAGTTACATATCACATAAACCATTTTTGGTTATCTGACGCAGGTTACTCAATTCGAGATTTAGGTGTTTCCTTAACAACAAACTTATCATCTAGTTGTCATTGTACTAATATATCAGCAAAGGCTTTGAAGAGTGCTTTGATTTTCAAATGTTTTGAATCACGTGATCCTAAAATGTTGATTCATGCTTTTAAGAATTATATTCGGCCTTTAGTAGAGTATGCTCCAACTGTATGGAGCCCGTATTTGCTTTCTGGTATCAACAGGGTTGAAAGGGTACAGCGAAAATTTACTAAAAGGTTAATTGGATATATGGGACTTTTTTATGATGAAAGGTTAAAAGCCTTAAATTTAGAGAGGCTTGAACTCCGTCGAATTTATTTTGATTTAATTGTTACGTATAATATTATTCACAATAATCTCTTGCCTTCTGAAGATTTTTATAAGTTTTATAGTCATTCGCGTACTAGAAATGCATTTGCAAATCAGATCTATTTAGAAAAATTTCGACTTGATTGTAAAAAGTATTGTTTTGCTACTAGATCAGCTAGAATTTGGAACGATCTTCCACAATATATTCGAAGTCCTCCAAATGTTGAGACATTTAAGAGAAATTTGAAAAAGCTTGATTTCGGGAATTTTTTGATGGGGCACACGTGAGCGCAATCTATTTGCCTGTGTGTCCAGGACATTTCGCATTTTATTTTATTTTCCTTGCGACTTTTGTTTTACCCTTGTATTTTTTTCCGAATAAAGTATTAGTATTATTAGTATTAGTATTACAATTAGTAATAAAATATTATTTATTTTTTCAAAAGACATTGCAAACAGGGCTCTTTTCAGAAATTTTTGATGATGTAAGTGCAACTGAAAATTGGCGGTCACTGTTTTAAGCACAGAAACTGTTTTTTCGAATAATCAAGATAACAGGCAAGAGATCAGAATAAAATAGTTGGGTGAACCAAGGTAAATTGGCCTGAGCATGCTTGATATGCATGTGTACATACAATTGTAGATCTGCTGTACAACCTTTCCTGCAAAATATGAGCCAGGAGAATTTTCAGGAGAATCGAAATATTTTCAGGAGAATTTTCCCCAATTTTACCTCTGTGCAGGAGAATCTGAATTTTGGGACCTGGCAACACTGGCTTCGTTGTTTCGTTCACGATTGTCTGGGGTAGGCCGTTGGAGGCACTGTCGTACCCAGGGGTGGGAAGGGTGGAATTCTACCCCTGGGGAAAATTTTGACATGTTCAAGACTTGAGCAATTTGGTTGCATGATACTGTTCTGCGACGTAAAATTGAAAAATTCGGCGCTTCGCTTCGCGTCGATTTCTACTATCTTTTGGCCATTTCTATCGTTTTGTTGCAGGGAAAGTCAAACAAATGAGCGTTTCGCGCGCATTCTAAGCATTTATTCCGTGAAAAACGTAAGAAAATTTCTAGTTGTATCACTTCCGTGATCTTTGTATGTCCTTTTGTTCAGTCGCTATTCTATCATGTATGTGCGTTTTATCGAATTTCGTGTATTTTTCTGGACAATAAACACTTTTTGTCTTGTCTTATCTTGAAAAAAATTAATTTTTTTATTGCAAAAATAGTGTAGGACAATGTGGAATTGGATAAAAATTTGTTTGTAGGTATTCCCCCTAGTGAAAATCCGGTACTTGTGCATTATCCCCCCGTCAAATTTTTTCAATCTTTTTTAACATTATGGTATATACAGCATTACATCATTATAATATATCTATCATATGATATAATCCTTGATTTTCTTCAGTTTTTTTAATTTTTTTT
This sequence comes from Mermis nigrescens, assembly GCA_036768485.1. Lineage (NCBI taxonomy): Eukaryota > Metazoa > Nematoda > Enoplea > Mermithida > Mermithidae > Mermis > Mermis nigrescens. Next base: position 4,023,104 of record JAVLUZ010000271.1, on the reverse strand, counting down.
TATTTTTGTATTTTTTTATATTTTTTTCATTTTTTCATTCTTTTCAGATTTATAATCAACTTTTGCAATAATTTACTTGATAAGATATAGGAAAATGTAAGTTTTTGCTTCCAATATAACCTACTTAGGCTTAGGCTTAGTATATCTGAAAAGGTGTTTTAAGCTGCTCAGGTCGAGGTCGCTCCCGCTTAGGTCAATGTATAGATGCTTAGGTCGATGTATAGATGCTAAGTACCATTCCCTCATTACTTCGTTTTTATTTCTAACGAGAAGGTGGCTTAGCCAATTGGTAATATGTTGCGCTGTAGAGCGATAGGTCGGAGGGTCGAAATCTGTCACCTGAAAGTTGTTTTCTGTCTCGTGAAAACTCGTGTGAGAATCCTGGAGTTAAAAAAAGATGGAAAAAATTCACCCTGTATATATCCTAATGTTAAAAAAGATGGAAAAAATTTGACGGGGGATAATGCACAAGTACCGAAAATCCTGGCTAATTCTATGGTTGGAGGCATTTTTTAGCGATTGAGGTTTGTTCGCGCCTATGCTTACCGTTTGTTGGGGATTTTTTAGACAGTTTGGGGTTAAAATTGGGTTTTTCTAGTTTTCGTCTTCGCGCCAAATAATTCATTTCTATATTGTTATTCTTTTTAACTTACAAAGAGTGAATACAAATGCAGAAGCTAGGAAATTGTCCATCAGTTAAATGATGAGAAATTAGTTTTGTAGATAGTTCAAACGACAGATTTGTATAAGTTACTCTTTGAAAGTTTCCGTCTCCATTGTATAGAGCTCGTTGAGGTACGCTAAAAATGTCTATTTTTGTCCATCTATTGGTACTCGAGTTATCTGACCTCAAAATTTCGCCCCCTTGAAATTAAATCCTGGATACGGGCCTGATCTTAGGCAATTATCTTTAACTTGCCTTTATTTGTCTTTGCACTATTTAAGAGCTGCTAGACATTACATAAATATGGCCTCCTTTGAAGAAGTGCGGCAGAAGTTTGTAACCCAGTGGGCTGGCGTCAATAGGTGAATATAGTTTGTATATTCGTTTTATATTGCCTCCGCTGAAGATACATAAGTTTTAATCTCTAATTTTAAAAAATAAATATTATAAACTCGTTTTTTCAAATTAGTATTTTGTTTATTTTCTTGATCAAAAGCTTAGAGTATCACACTAAGTGATATATACATCACGCTATGCTGTTTTTGAAATACAGTTTATTGCTTGTATCCTTATATAAGGATAAGATCATTTTTTATTGTCAGGTATAATCCGCAAACATTGAGCTTGCTCGAGGACTGCCTGCTGGCTCAGCTAAAAGAAAATAAATATGATCTGGAAGTCAATTTGACTATCTTGAAACTGTGAGTTTTTATTGTATCTTGTGCATTTCTTGTACTTTTGCGACGTACCAATTGTATTAGTCACATTGTGAACGCAGTCTTGAGGTTGCAATTATAAATCGATATTTTAAATATATACCTGTTTGCTAAATTTAGGTCTTCGTATTTAATGTTCAATTTTTGTTAGATGTTTCATATTGAAAACAATATTAATAAATGTTTTATTGTAGCTGTATATATGCACATATTTATTGTTTTTGGAGAAGATTGTTTACGTTTGTTGAATGCATCAAAATTTCTATCTACTGCCTTAAATCCTAATAATTTTATGATCTTTGTCTATATTTAATGTATGTATGTAAGTGGTCAGCACATCGGGCAATGGTCAGCGGTTTTTCTCGTCCAACTTTTAACCTTAATTGGAAAACGGTAGCTTGTTCTTGTTTGAAAGGTGGTTATTCAATGTCCAGTTTGAAACTGGTGTATCAAAGTCCAAACAATTGCTCTTACAGCTTCGAAAACTGATTTTTCAGCTTCAAACAATGGTTTTTGAACTTAGAAAGTAGTTGTTCAGGCCCAAAAATGGCTTGGTCTGTTTCAAAAGTGATTGTGCATCTTTGAAAAAGTCGTCGACTGTGTTCAAAAGTGGAATTTTTACTTTTGCTCTACAAAACATCCCCGTCCAAATGATCCCTTCTCTCTTCCAGTCCAACATGGCTCTGATTGTCCGGTAGATAAGCAGAAATGAGGTACCCTCAGGGATGTGCTGGTTAACCGGAACCGGAACCGGCTGGAACCGACCATTTTTTTGGAACCGGAACCGGAACCGAGAACCGATTTATTGATATTCTAAGAACCGGAACCGGAACCGATTTTTGATTTTCTAAGAACCGGAACCGGAACCGATCTTTTTTGGAGTCGGTTATCGGTTTTTTAAAATTAGAGTTAAAAGCGAACCTCATAAAATTTAGTGAAGACATGAAGCAGCAATTCAACCTATTATTACCCAAAAGTTTACAGACTAAAACTTAGTATTATTCCGGGTAAATTATATTTTAAAAATAACAGTCGTTCTGCTTTTTCGCCATGTAGCCTGTTTCTGAGAGGGTCGTAAATGATTCCAGTGCAACTAAACTGCTGTTCCGATGGAACGCTTGTAGCTGGCGCTGCAAGCAGGCTTGAATCTAAGGGGGCGGGGGGCCGCCCCCATTTGCCAAAAATATTTGGCGAGATAAAGAATGTATATACAATTTGCAAGTTAAATTTTTAGGCATTTTAAGACGATTCTTAGTGATTTTTGCCCTTAGAGACCCATAAATTAGCTAAAATACACTACCAAAAGTCGAACAACTCTCCTTTTACCACACTAAAATCGCTACTGTATCATATTATAGTACCCAAAAATTTGTGTGTACACAATGTACAAAGACTTTTGGGGATCATCTTTGTACATGTAAAACGGACCTTGTACAAAAAACTGCTTCGCGCCAGAATTCTGATAAAGTCAAAGAATCTTAGTGATTTTTAGCACAAAATTGTCGAAAATTTTAAAATTTTAAGAAAAATATTGCGTCAAAAGTGATTTAATGTAAAAGTATACATTGTAAAACGCCGAAAAAAACGCTGTTTCGCGCGTTTAGGGCAAATTTTTGGACCTATTTTTGACTGTTTTTGGAAAAGTTGGGATACTGCCCCCTTAGGAAAATCCTAGATCCTCCACTGGCTGCAAGATACTGCTTAGCTATTAACGCGAGAATCGGCAAATTCTTCGACTTCTCTTTCCACCATTGCAGCAGATCTTCGTCATGAATTAAGCATTTCGATTTCGTATAAGCCTCCAATTAAGAAACACATAAATAATATTCTGTGATTCATAAGTAAATTGTCAACTAGACGTAAAACGACTTCCTGAATAATTTATCTTTCGATTACATCGTCACATGTTCCGCTGAAGTCAAGCTATCACAAGCGTACATACTTTAACACAGGAACCGAGAACCGGAACCGGAACCGACGGTTCTCTAGTTGACGAACCGGAACCGGAACCGGAACCGACGGTTCCAACTTACGCAAGAACCGGAACCGGAACCGAAACCGAAATTCTTGTTTTCCAATAACCGAACCGGAACCGATTTTTTTGAAAAACCTGGAACTGGAACATCCCTAGTACCCTGCCCATGTGAGGGTGATTTGGTTGAAATATGTGAGTTTACTAAATCTTATTAATGCGCGTACGCTCTTTTTACACACTACAATGCATATGCGTTTAAATGCAAGATACGGGTGATCAGAAGAAGGGGTGAAATCGAGGGAAATCCTAATCATTTGTTTACTTCAATGAAACTGACTACAAAAAATTAGTTGCAATGGTGTCTCGAACAAAGTATGATCAATAATTAATTGTGGTCCTAGTGTGCATTATCACAATTTATAATGTCATGCACGACCATTTCTTAACCCTCTTTGAATGCTGAGCGGAGTGAGACGACAAAATTTAATCCTAGAAACTTTCATGGAATAAATGCATATTTTTGACCGTCTTTTACATATCCATCTAATTCTAAGTGTGACTAAAAGATTACTAAAAAGGATAACTTTGTACATAAAAAATTCATATTTTGGTATCAGCTGACCAATTTGATTGAAAATTCGGATGATAGAGTTAAATTCTCTGCAACAAACTCAAAAAATTTTTATCACCATCTTAAGTTATCTCAGAATCCTTTGACATTATCGAATTATCCAAAGACCACTCTCTCTCGCCCCTCTCGTCCTAATGTGTGATACTAACTTAAATGTACCTATGTGTACGGGCAAAGCCATAATTTTCAGGAGTCTAAGGGGTTTAAAAGAAAACATGTATCTTGATATGTACTAGAGCTGCACCGGTGCCGCTTTTTTTGCCGGTGCCGGTGCCAATATAGTGCTATACTTTGTATATGAGAGTATGTTTAAGAGGGTTAAGTAGCATTAATGCAGCCATGTTTCGTAATCGCGCATTTGTTCACATCTTTATTGATGTTCACAAAGCTTTCTCTTGTTATTACAATTTTTTATCGCATATTTATGATATAAAGCATGTTATTACAATTTTTTATCGCATATTTATGATATAAAGCATGAAAATTCCGAGGGCGCACTAGTCTAAAAAATTTTTAAATACTACCTTTCGTTGGGCATGAAAGAATATGTAGTTAACTATGCTCTAAAACACTATTTTTACATTTCTTACTAATTTTTTTCATGGAAATGAAAAATCAACCAATTTTCAAAAAATTAAACGAAATCCAATGATAAATGGTCCAAAATGACTATTTAGAGCGAAGGATAGAAAAAATTAATGCTCTTGAGCCAAGAGATTAGTGAAAAGCGTAAACCATATTTTTTACAGCTTTTTAAAATCGAAAGTTCTGCAGGAATCAGCCGCATTTTTCTAGGGTTGAGCAGCCAACTATTCTCCATGAATCAAGCGCCCTGAAGTACTTGCCTAAGAAACTTGTTTGTTTGTAACCATGCATGTCTGTATTCTGTCGACTCGAATTGCTAATAATGCCTACTTTAGAGTCCGAATAATCTGAGTTTTGTTTCCAAAGAATTATTTAATTAATTGAATAAAATTCTGCTATGTCAAACAGTCGAATTTTCGCTTTAGTTTCGCAATATTTGACGACTTGCGTGCAGAATGAGTCAAAATCTCAGTGCAACCATAGCAAAAAGTGTAATTATTATTATTGACGAATCGAGTATTAATGTCTGCATCTGAACATAATTCAAGATTAGAGTAAAATGCTAAATTTGGAAGATTTTTTGTAAATACAGACGAGATAATTAGCTGCAATCTTCTTCTGTATTACTAGTTGGCACCGGCGCCGATGCAGGTGCTAGTCTTATCCCTAGTATGTACGTTGTATAAGTTTCCTACAAATTGTATTATTTATTAATTCGTTGAATTTATTAAATTAATTTTTCGATATACTATTTTTTTCTTTATTCGATTTTCATTGTGCTCTTGATTTCGAAAAAATTAATATCTACATAATGTATGTCTGACTTGACTGAAATAACTGACTTTAAAAAAAGAAAAAAGTTATTTTTTTAAATTAGGCTCTTACGAAAAAAGATATGTAGGCTTTCTGCGGGAATTTCGCATAACATAGGCGCTCTGCAGGCATTTCGGATAAGTCTTATTACTTATGATGATTATACTGATTTCCATACTTTCTTTTTATTGCTAATTAACATTATTAATTCAGATGTATTAATTTCGTGTGAATCAATTCTACGGAATTATTGTATATTACTGTTTGTCATTATTATTCATTTTGTTCTATGTTGCGTTTTTAAGATAGGTACTTGTATGATTCGTGATGATCATTATGTTTCATTGGCATGCAACATATTTCATTCGGACATCATCTATCTTCCAAAAGCTGATAGTTCAGTCTCCCCCTCCTGATTTTCTAGCTGTAAAAACTTGCTCGCTAGCACGGTTTTTTTGTATTCGGTAAAGATTTTTCCCGATGTACAAAGACTTTTGGGGACCGTCTTTGTATATGTACAAAGATTTTTGGGAAGACGAAAACTGCAAAAAAGGTTCAAAATTCGCAGAAATTTTCGGCACTTCGCGCCTAAATGAGTAATTGTGTGTCCTATATATCTTTATAATAGCAGAAATTGCATTTCGAAAGTAAAAAAATGTCAAATTTTTCGGCGCTTCGCTCCGTTTTAGGACGATTCTTAATGATTTTTGCCCTTAGAAACCCAGAAATGAGCTAAAATGCACCATTGAATGTCAAACAACAATGCTTTTACTACACTAAAGTCGCTATTTTATCATACTATAGTACCTAAAAATTTGTGTGTACAAAATGTACAAAGACTTTTAGGGACCATCTTTGTACATGTACAAACGAATTTTGTACAAAAAACACTCCTCGCTAGACTTTTTGGTCATTTTTTGCCCGTTTGAGCAAATGCATTATGTCCTTGTAACGCCTCTCTCATTCTAAAATAGCAGAGTAAAAGTAAATGCAAAATTCTGAACCTTACCTATCATACATTCTCATGGGGTAAATGTTAATAATACCCCTACCTCAAGGCGGTGACCCGAGTGAATTAAGTCGAAATTATACATACGAGGGTTGATCAAAAAGTTCCCGGAATGAACCTATAACTTTTGATAGGAACGAAATTGAATTAAACAAATTATATTCATGAAGTTGAATCTTTAAGGCCCTGCTATGCTTCCCGCCGCGTTGACAAAATGTGCTGCTATACTTCCAAACGCGCGCCCCACGGCGCCATGCGGCGCCGCGTGGCAGATAAATTGAAGTTTGAACACTGTTCAAACTTTTGCCACGCGGGACGCGGCGGCCTATATTTATCATGTATTTATGAGGGAAAGCTTGATTTTAGCATTTTTTATGATGTACTGATGTTTATGCATACGTGAAAGCGTGAAAATTTAATATATAATTGATTTTTAAGATGTCTGTGTGCGAAAATGTGTGTCTGTATGCCTTTCAAAACTTGTTTTCATGATGCTGAAACCGAAAATGAGTACAGTTTTTAATGTGCACAATCGTTGACCTATACCCTTTTCACTTGTTTTCTTGACTCAGAATACAGTACCTATACAGTTTACACATGTTTTACTTTTTTGCTGTTTTACTGCAATTACAACCTCAATAAATTTTTTCTGCCGCGCGGCGCCGCGTGGAAGTATAGCAGCACACACAACCCATGTCACGCGGCGCCACGCGGCAAATTATAGCAGGGCCTTTACTGTATCAAGCTGCAAGTTTTCAATTTTGTCGGCATGCTTGTTGCTGATTGGTAGCCGTTTATCATTATCATACTTTGTGCAACTATGAAAAACTCAAAATTTGAAGTTAGGCAAACATTAAATTATTGGTTAAACTTGGATAGAATTCGAAGGACATTCCGATTGCTCTGCAAAAAGTCTACTGAGACAGTGCTCCTAATGAAACAACGATTTATGACTGATCCAAGCGATTTAGAGGTGGACAAGAAAGCATTGAAGACCATTGGGAAGTGCGCCCTGTTGAGGCAATCCAGAGGAAAATGGGACTGATGTTCAGGCTGTAGTTGAAGCAGACTAACGATTGTCAGTACATGTGATAGCTGAGGAAGTGGGCTTGTCCTCTGGATAGATTCAAAGTATTCTGAGTGCTGGTTTGGGTTTGAGCAAACTTTTTGCAAGATGGGGTCCAAAAGCATTGCAAGAAATTCGTCGTGAACAGCACTGCAACTCTTTTGGAACTCATCTTACAGAAACATAGCACAAACCTAAACGATCAGTCAGAATAGTTTGAATCGATCCATAGGACAAGCCTACTTCCTTATCTACCACATTTAGTGACAATCATTGGTTTGCTTCAACTACAGCCTGAACAGCAGTCCTATTTTCCTTTGGATTGCATCAACAGGGCGCCCTTCCCAATGGTCATCCTCAATGCTTTCTTGTCCACCTCTAAATCGCTTGTATCAGTCATAAATCGTTGTTTTATTAGGAGCACTGTCTCAGTAGACGTTTTGCAGAGCGATCGGAATGTCCTTCAAATTCCATCCAAGTTTATCCAAGAATTTAATGTTTGCCTAACTTCAAATTTTGAATTTTTCATAGTTGCACAAAGTATGATGATGATAAACGACTACCAATCAGCAACAAAGGAGCCGACAAAATTAAAAACTTGCAGCTTGATACAGTGAAGGTTCAGCTTCATAAACATATAATTTGTTTAATTCAATTTTGTCTCTATCAAAAATTATAGGTTCATTCCGGAAACTTTTTGATCAACCCTCGTATGTACAAAAAGTCAAATTTTCCATGAATTCTTGTCATTTTTTCGAGAAAAGTCAAGAATCATGTCAAAACGGGCTAAAAAGCTCCAGAAAAAGTACTCCTACAAGCAGGTTTGTATCCAGGATCCGTTCAAGGGGGGGGGGGCGGGAGTCGGGACCACACATGGGCGTGGGGGTTGGGGGTATGCACCCCCCAGAAGTTGAAATACCCCCCCAGAAATCAAAATACCCCCCAGAAAATTTTTTTTTGCTTTTTTAGCAATTTTTTGATGCCATTGGATAGAGCTTGATGAGAAACGTCGAAAAATGGTGTTTTTTCGCCATACCACCATTTTTAAGGCCATTTTTGACCTTTAAAATTTTTTTCACCCCCCAGAACTTTGGTGCTGCCCACCTATGGTCGGGACCATACGTGGGCAGCAAGAAAATTCTGGGGGGGGTGCAAGATTTTTTTGAAGGTCGAAAAATGGCCTTAAAATGGTGGTATGGCGATAAAAACACCATTTTTCGACGTTTCTCATCAAGCACTATCCATTGGCATCAAAAAATTGCGAAAAAAAACGAAAAAAATTTTCAAAAATTGAATTCTGGGGGGGTATTTTGATTTCTGGGGGGGTATTTTGGTTTCTGGGGGGTGCATACCCCCCCCAAACCCCCCACGCCCAGGTGTGGTCGGGACCCAAAATTAATTGGTCTATATCTCGGGAAATCCGCCGGAATAGCTCGCAAAAACCGCATTTTTCGACTTTTTCGACATGCTCTATCCATCAGGATCATAAAATTCGAACTTTACAGACAAATTTTCGCACTCTAAAAAGCAATACAAAAAAGTTATTTTTTGGTCGCGCTTGAGCCAATGTTATTTAAATACTTCACTTCCGGTGCGAAGCGCCGAAAATTGGAAGATTTTACGACAAAGACACCCAATTTTTCCATCTGTCCGTGCATTATCTTACCTTTCGAAATTTTTTCCGGCCAAGAGGGGGCGCCTCTCCTTGCCCCCTCAAATACAGCCTTGCTTACAAGCTCATTAAAGCTTTTCATTTGGAAGGCTGTTCTGATCGTGTTCGCATTTGACTTGCAAAAAAAGGCCCGAATCCATAATTTATGGTTCCGAATTGGGGGAATTTCACCCCGCCCTCAACTTTGGACATTGGAAAACCACTACTACTCATGTTGTATCAGCTATTGTATTTTATCTTTGTGAAACCTTCACCCCAATCATTTTTAGGTACCAGCTGAATACTAACATGTTTAAGCCGGATATCGCCGCCAAGGTCTTATTGAAATGTTTGATGGCACTTCCTAAATCCGATATTGTTCTAGCAAAGTGTCTGATAGATCAGAATAATGTTAGCTCTTCTTTTAATTTAGTCGTTCAATCGCAATTTAGATTGGATCTTATCTTCGCTTATATAGGTAGATGTTGATCCGGTGAAATCCGTTTTAGAATTAGCGGATCTGCTAGAAGCTTGCAATTTTGGCAAAGTTTGGGTGAGAATCTTGACTTTTTTTATGAAAATCGGTTAAATTACAACTCAGTAGCTTACGTGCTATAATTTATTTCCATTCCAACTATTTTGGGCACTTCTAAAAAAGCAAGAAATGGTTGATGAAATTGTTGGATTTAGCGATTCTATCAGAAACTGTAAGACATTCTTCTTCTTACTGCCTATGCATACATTTTTATTACATTTATGACAAGTGTGAATGGAATGTTGCGCACAACTTTTCTTTTATTTTAGTCATTGCAGCATCGTTTAAGCTATATTCTGAACATAAATGGGCAGCAATCAAAATCTGGAGCAAAAAGTTTAAAGAATCGAAAAATTCCCTAAGCAGGAACAAAAATAATTTTTTGACGTTTCTCATCGAGTTCTGTCTATCCCGGACCGTTTTTAAGTGGAGGGGGTAGGTGTTAAATGACTTCCATTTTTGGGCAAAAATGACAAAAGTACTGAAAATGGCCAAAAATCATAGGGGGTCGAAAATTTTCTCAGTTTGGGGGATGAGGACGACCAACATTGCGTGGGAGATCTCCCATTCCCCTCTCTATAATGTAAAGCGGTACTCCAACTTTTACCATCTAGTAGAAAATTAGCTTAGAATCCTTACTGAGTGCAGCGATTTTCCAACGTGAATTCGAAATTTTGAAGTTTTTGCGGTAAAGCTGCTAATGCTGTTAAAATATGATTAAATACCAAGTTAAAATATTAAAATTACGGAGATTTTCACGAATTTTTATTGGAAGAATACTGTAATTAATATATTCTGATCCAGAAATTTTTGCAGAAACTGCAATCTTTAATGATGTGATGTGATATTACAAGACTAATATATGAAACAAAGTGAGTAAAAATTATTTTCAAAAATGAAAATGAAACACGAAATCGTATATTTTTGTAGGATAATCTTTTATACGTGAAGTGTCTCTTATCTGGCGTTCAAAACATCGGAGGAATTGCGACAGACAAATCAATTTAAAACGCGTGACCATTCATAATCTCGTCACGTCAGCTTTCTTGAGCTCATTGAGGGCTCCATAAATCCGCCCTTTTTGTTAATTATCATTTACTTTTCATTTAAAAAATCCAAACAGAATGTTGGAGTAATGGTTGGATGTCAAGCATAGGTGGGCAGCACCGAAATTCTGGTGGTGCAAGATTTTTTAAAGGTCAAAAAAGGTTTTAAAAATGGTGGTATGCACACATGGGCGTGGGGGTTGGGGTGTATGCACTTCCCAGAAGTTTAAATCCCCCCCAGAATTCAAATTTTGAAATTTGTTTTTGCTTCTTTAGCGATTTTTTTATGCCATTGGATAGTGCTCAATGAGAAACGTTGAAAAATGGTGTTTTTACGCCATACCACCATTTTTAAGGCCATTTTTTGACCTTGAAAAATCTTGCACTCCCCCCAGAATTTTCTTGCTGCCCACTTATGGTGGTATGGCGAAAAACACCGTTTTTCAACGTTTCTCATCGAGCACTATCCATTGGCACCAAAAACATGATCATTTCATGAAAATTGTAAATTCCTGTGGCTTTTGTATTCAGACCGTAGTTGGGCAGCACCAACATTCTGAGGGTTGCAAGATTTTTTAGAGGTCAAAAAATGGTCTTTAAAGTGGTAGTATGGCGAAAAATACCATTTTTAAACGTTTCTCGTCGTGCACTATCCATTGGCATCAAAAAATTGCGAAAAAATCAAAAATTGAATTCTGATAGGGAAATTTTGGTTTCTGGGGGTATTCAAATTTCTGGGTGTGCATAACTCCAACTCCCCACCCCGCCCTGACCCTTTCAGAATCCAGAGGGCCCCTGTAATTGCATATTAGACGTTTTTCTCGATTTTCGCCCTACCAGCACACCTGGGCGTGGGTCGGTTTGGGGGGGTATGCACCCCCCAGAAACCAAAATACCCCCCCAGAAATCAAAATACCCCCCCAGAATTCAATTTTTGAAAATTCTTTTCGTTTTTTTCGCAATTTTTTGATGCCAACGGATAGTGCTTGATGAGAAACGTCGAAAAATGGTGTTTTTATCGCCATACCACAATTTTTAAGGCTATTTTTCGACCTTCAAAAAAATCTTGCACCCCTCCCCAGAATTTTCTTGCTGCCCACGTATGCCTACCAGACCCTCAAAACTAGGTTTCTTCCCAAGCAAATATGATATTTGAAGTATAATTCTTTCTGACATTTCGTCATTGGTTTTCTATAATTTTTAATTGCCCTCTGTTTACATTTTTTGTACCTAATAACCTATTAATTAGCAGGCATTTTACCTATTTATTTGTTTTCAGTCATTTGCCACGTTGTCAACATAACTTACCAAAATATTGCATTCGATACTTTGAAATTTATGCTTGGCGGATTACCTGGTATGCATCTATTTTATTATTCGTCCTTTATATTTTCGTTACCTTTCATTGTGATTGTTCTAGATCAAGAAGTGAAACTTTTGTGCAAAAGGGAAAACTGGGAAGTAAAGAACGACGGCTACGTTTACGTATACAATCATGAAGCAACTATAAAGTCGAGGAACATTGAGGAGAAACTTGATTTTGGAAATATACAGGATATTTTAAGATCAGTCGCTTGATGTCTTATGAAAATCTCTAGCTGTCTTAATCTGCTATTGCGTATGATTAAATAAAAGCAGCATAAGTTACGTTAGTTTCGCCAGAAAAATGATTTGTCGATGATATGAGCACAGGTATTTTGTAAGCCCAGGTCATGTAGGTAAGTGAGTTCTCTTTGCGTTTTGTAATTTTCTGTAAAACATCACTGAGATAACGCATTTCTTTTTGTATGACATATCGGATGCTTATGCATGTATGTACATACCCCACCCAACGCACTTTTGTTCCGAATGGCACTAATCGTTTGTGTAATTAGTGAACTAGAGTCGTTTGAATCGAAAGGTTGTTGCAGAGATAGGAACTCCAAGGCCTCCTTTGCAAACTATGAACAATCTGTTCGCTGCGCTAAATCTACAAGTTGTAGTCTGTTTCATTTATCCGAAAGCTTTTCCAGTACCTGAATCTTTTCGAAGGCTACAGCAACTCTTTTCTTATTTACTGCAGAGAAGGTTTTTTTCAAAAAGAATTTTTCGCAGCATAATCTATTCTCGTCTTCCAGCAGATCAATCAACTTGCAGATAAAAGTTGCACAATTCAGCTTATCTTAAATTGACACTTTAAACAATAGACTGCGCTACCTAAACGTATGCTTGTCGTCGAAGCAATCAGGGTTTGATTCCAGCCGCTAGCTTCTTATTAAGCGTACCTATGTACAGTACTATGGCCCTGCACTGCTTAATGCCCGAATTCAATTTATATGTACCTGCGGTACGAGTATATTGCATTAAAAATGGAAGAATATCAGCCACTCGCCTTCACTGAGCTTTTCTATCGAATTACAGTAAATCATCTCGTTAAGCTTACTGTAGCCTTCAGAAACATTACTGAAAACGCTTTCGAATAAATGAAACAGATAGTATATCACGAAACCATGTGCGTAGCCGACGACGTTTGAATGTTGTACTTGTAATTAAATCGACATCAGTATTACCTGTCACAAAAAAATTTCCAATTTTCATGCGCGAATGCGTGAAATATAGACGATATGTACATATATGTATGGTTACGTAGGTAAACAGACTAACAAATACATAGGTAATGCTTAGTATGATCAAAGTGCGAAATACAAAAGAGGAAGAACTTTAGCGTAACGTATGCAAGTTTTGTAGGTGCGACTTTTTACAATGTTTATTTACAATTAGATCATATAACATGATTTTATTCTATTTATTTGAACCGGGTTAAATATTTTCGATTGTGATGTTTTTCTTATTACTACATGCTTTGCTTAAAGTGCTTGTATGGTCTCAAGATAGGATTTACTGTAGGTGTTCAAACTATTTAGACGATGAGCGAAGGGGCCAGCCTTGTCAACACCATTTTTTCCCAGCGATTTGGTTGACATTATAGACCAGACCCAAAATTTTTTCCACTTTTTCCGACCTTTTTCCACCTTTTTTGGAGGTCTAAAAACATTAAACATAGAGCGCCTGGGTTGAAAAATCAGTGTTTTTTTAAGTAGAAAATCCTATGTACACATGCAATAGCGGTGTTTGATGCGCTTTTTGTACAAAAATTTCGCGCTCTACAAGAAATATCACGATCAGTATACGTTATTTCTGTTGAAACTTGAATTTCCTTCCTTCATTAAAGCATTTTAGCCAATTCTGAAGTCGCTTTTGACAATTAAAACTATAATTTAACAAATGGCGCGAAGCGCCAGAAAATTTTGAAATTTTAGCCCTTTAAAACGCATTTTTGCATTACAAAAACTAACCAAATCCGCGCAGATGATAAGAATTTTCAATCGCAGTGAAGTTCTAGACCAGACTGTCGACAAAAATGCTGCGATTGGCGCGGCGCGGCGTAAAGATTAATAACAAGTAAGAATTCAATCAATTCGGCGCGAAGCGCCGAAAATTTTTGTAGTTTTGACCTCTCTAAAACGCATTTTTGAATGACAAAAACTAACAAAATCCGTGCAGAAGAGTATGAATTTTCAATCGTAGTGAAGTTCTAGACCAGATTGTTGACAAAAATGCTGCAATTGGTGCGGCGCGGCTTAAAGATTAATAACAAGTAAGAATTAAATCAATTCGGCGCCAAGCGCTGTAAATTTTTGAAGTTTTACCTCTCTAAATGTATTTTTAACATTACCAAAATTGTCCACAAATGCCAACCAAGCCCAAAAATTTTTTCCTTTCCCAAAATTTCGGTTGACGAATAGACCAAACAGTGGAAAAAACGGTGGTTGCCGAGTTGGTTTTTTTCCAGGGTAGGGTTGACAAGTTGGGGTATTGATGTCAAAAATTGGATTCGGGGGGGGGGGGGGTATTTGGTCTCCTAGGGGGTTCATACCCTCAAACTCCCCCACGCCCACGTGTGGCGCCATGCCGATCGCAGCACCTTAATCTACAACCTGCTCTTGAACTTTTTTAAGAATGAAAATCTTCATCTTCTGCACGGATTTTGGACAATTTTTGGAAAGGACAAATGCGTTTCAGAGAGGCAAAATGTCAAATTTTCCCGGCGCTTCTCGCTGGATCGGTTTAATTTTATTGTTTGTCATTGATGCTTAGGCCGCACCGGATTCGGCCAATTTTTGTAATGCAAAAATCCGTTTTAGAGAACCAAAATTTTGAAATGCTCCGGCTAAAAAGATGTTTTGTGAATCTTCGTTGAAGCTTCTCGATGGATCAACGACCGACCCATTTTCCAACACAGTTGATACATATGTGATGTAGGCTTTTCCGGAATATTGACCAGCATACATGCACAGCATGCGAATTCTGGAGGGGGTTGAAATTAT
The DNA here is from genome assembly GCA_036768485.1 of Mermis nigrescens. Lineage (NCBI taxonomy): Eukaryota > Metazoa > Nematoda > Enoplea > Mermithida > Mermithidae > Mermis > Mermis nigrescens. The sequence continues at coordinate 4,008,046 of JAVLUZ010000271.1, read as the reverse complement.
AAAGTGCCTTTTTTGGATCAAAAAATGGTAGGTTCGCGTCAAAAAAAAGTTGGAACAAATTGTACAGAATATAGTCGAAACATGAGTATAATGGCGCGAAGCGCCGAAAATTTGGCGCTTTTGAGCAAAAAGATAACTTAAAACGCTTAAAAGACATCTTTTCTACAAATATTTTCTAGAAAATTTTTTGTGGACTTTCAAAAAATCGCCAATTCCGGGGATGTGGAAATTTTGGGGGGCTGAAAATGGGGGGGTGTGAAAACCCTAAACCCTCTCCCCAAGATCATGTATATGTGGTGATCTGTCTTTAGAAACGAAACTGCATAGAATTAAATTCCCTAACTGAATTCTTTTTTCACAATGTATTCCACAGTTTTTTGTATTCAGCAAAGATTTTTTATGATGTACAAGACTTTTCGGAACCATCATAATGCATGTACAAAGATTTTTGGGAAGACAAAAATTGCAAAAAAGTATAAAATTCGCTAAATTTTCGGCGCTTCGCGCTGAAATCACAAATTACAAATTTTATTCACTTATCCGACAACAAACCAAGTATGTAACATTAATACATTGATAAGTAACGAGAAAAAAGATGAAATATAAACATACACAGAAAGACAAGTCAATAAAATACATAAATAGTTGAGGAATTTTGAGTTCTATATATCTTGATAATGGCAGTAATTGCATTTGGAAAGAAAAATTGTCAAATTTTTCGGCGCATCGCGCCGTTTTAAGACGATTCTTAGTGCTTTTTGCCCTCAGAGACCCAGAAATTTGTTAAAATACACTACTAAAGGTCGCCAATAATTTGTGTGTACAAAATGTACACTTTTAGGATCATCTTTGTACATGTTTAAACGGGCCTTGTACAAAAAACATTGCTGTATTCACATGTGATTTAGGATCAGCGTTCCGAAAGACACCTATAGTGCTGGCCTCTAAAAAACCATTTTCATGTTTTTGGCTTATAACTTCAGAACAAATAGCATTGAAGAAGTCAACAAACACCTATTTTTGACAGCTGCCCTAGGCCTATAACTTGCTGCATGGAAGAATTTTTAAGCGCCATATTTCATAGCAAGCTAGCATGAAATACGAAATTTTGAATAAAAACCACTTTTTCCTAAAAAAAAACCAGTGGAACTAAAAAACCACCCCCAAAATGTTATGCGAAGTGCATGGTTGGCAGCGTGAAAACAGGTAGTTGACCTTAAATGACCTTAATTTTGAAAAAAATTCATTTTTAACGATATTTCCGTTCATTTTATCACATTTATATAAAAATCAATAATTTTTTCTGAATTTCATTAAAAGTTCAATAAATTTCACAAATAAAGTCTTCATGTGATAAAAACAACTCTAGGTAAGTCTCTTCTACATCCTCTGCAAGAAATCAGTGCAAAATTATGCAACTTGATGAAAAGTAATTTTTTTGCCATGGCAACGTATACTTAGCATTGGTCTTTTTTTAGGTTACAATGGTATTTTTAGGTTACAATCGAACTTTTTTGGCAGTTTTTGGGGTGATTCTTATTTTTTGTGAAAAATAAATATCAGGCATCATGAATGGTGCTACGAGACATATTCCTGCTAGTTTTGTAAAAATTGGCGCTGGTTTTTTTAGGTTACAACTGGTTTTTTTAGGTTTGGCTTTGAAGGTATACTGTAGCTATGTGGGTGACATAGGATAACTAAATTTTTTTCTGACATTAGTCTGCAGGAGCCTAACGTGAAAACATAAAAGATTCCACCAAATATGAATACGAGTAGAAATACTGACCCTCAAAAATGCTTTAAAAAAATCATAAAATGGCAATTTTTAGGAACTTTCCGACAAATTTATATCTCAAGTTTCTGAATGATCCGGAAAGCGACCAGGGGTCAGTTGTAATCCTCACGGCATAGCTTGTTCGCCAGTATAATATCATCAGTCATCTTTTGGTTATGGAAAAAAGGGGTGTTTCTTTTTTAGGTTACAAATCGACTGGTTTTTTTAGAGGCCAGCACTATAAATCTTTAATGCATGTCGTATTAGGTAGAGGAAAATCGTTAATGTAATACGAATACTTTGGATTTGATTTAAAAATATAAGATCATGCGCGTTTATTAGATAGATATCTGTAGTTGCCTTGCCATCAGTGATCGGACCGAGGCCTTGGCAAGGCTCAGCGTTTTTGGAGCCTCGGCGCCGAGGGCGAAGCTGGAAAGTGTCGAGGCGCCGAGGGTTAAAATCAAATTTGAATAAGTTCAAAATATCCGTTGAATATTAACTATGTAGAATGCATCTGCAGTACACAGGCTGTTTTTTACCTATTGGCTTTTCTTATGATTTCCGGCGCGAAGCCAGGTACACCAATTTACATACAGCAAAGTGCCAATTGATATTAATATGATGACTAAGTTTTAATTTCCATGCTCGCTACATGGATCGGAAAGTACAGTATAGTTTCCGTTATATTACCTACCAAACCAGGGGCCGGTTTCAATAAGACAAGTTCCATCTTAAACTTAAGTCTGAACTTAAGTCGTTAAGTGCGAACTAGGTTAAGTCTGAACTTGAGTCGGTTTCAATAAAAATTTAAGTCTGAACTGGTTAAATCAGAAGTTAAGGTCAGAACTTAAGTTCTAAATAGAGTTCAAACTTAAGATCATGCGCGTGCACTTACGCTATGTGAGCAGTCAAACATGCGGAAACACAGATTATAAACTGTTGGGTTAATAATTTAACTGAAAATATCACAGGATTTTGGGTTACAAAAAATTGGTCATTACCAGACATGCATAACGTGGGGATTCTGGAGGAGCAGGGAGTGGAGCCAAAAGGTTTTTCTACAATTTTTTGAGCTCAAAAACGGTATACACAGGTTAAAAATATTTTTTGGCGTTATTGATGACGCTCTATCTTTTAAAACGTAAAAAACAATTTGAAAACGATTTTGAAAAAATATCGAAAAATTTGAATAAATTACAAAAATCCAATAATCGAATAATGAATATACATTGGCGCGAAGCGCCGAAAATTTAGCACTTTTGAGCAGAACAATAGCTAAAAGCGCTCAAAATAGCTCTTTTTCTAAGAATTTTCTGCATAATTACGAATTCTGTGGGTGAGGTAAAAAAACTAAGGTGGTTTGAACCCCCTCATAGATCATGTTAGTCATCACGACTTTTCATGCTGTCTTATGCCAAAACAAATTATAATGAAAAGCGATCTTACAACTATTTAAGAATTATTTTATGACTTGGAAATATTAAGATTTAGTTGTAGTAGATATGGACTGCAGCCAAATTCTGATGTCTAAATGGTGTTAAACTTGCAAAAATCACAAAAAACATGCCAAGAATTAAATTCTGGGGGTCAATCGATTTTTGGGGGTTTACCAGATTCCCAGTGATCTACCCCCAGACAGCTTGTTGAATTAAAATATTGGCTTCATGTTTGCCTCGAAATGATTGAATTTTCTTCGAACGATATTCCATCAGAATTTTTGAATTCACAATCTATATATGATGAAACAGTGTCCGCGCCTGTTGTTAAAACATTCCATTATATTAGAGAAAACCGAACTTTATGAGACTTGCCGAATTCTGGTGTAGCAGTTCTCACTCTAATTTAGATCACCGATGGTTTTTTCAAGTCAAATGATCACCATACGCAATAGTCTCACATTTTCTGATTATTCTGCTCTGCCCAGGTAATCCGAACTTGGTTATTTATCTTTTCATTTTTGTTTACATTAGTTTCTAAGTCGTGTAGAATAAAGATATTTGAATTTATTCCTGAAATGAATATAAAGCACATGCTAAATTTAGCTTTTATGCCAAAAATATTTTATTAATTGGCTTTGTTCTTAAACATAATCACATATTCCCGACCACTCTTATTCAATATTCGTTGCAATGATAAGCCCTTTGAACGAAAACAATAAAACAATATTCATTACAACCAAAGTGATAGCTAAAAATACTACTCGTACCAATTAGGTGATTTAAGACAGCTCTGAAAGTAAGAATGAATTGTTTGACATATTATGCGCTTCGATTTCACTTTCATTAAAATACTTGTATGTAAATCGACGCTGCATGAAATTTTTGTTCTCTGAAGTAGAAATGTGCCGGGCCGCCATTTCTGCCGGGGCCGGGCCTAGCCGGGGCCTAAAGTTGTACATTAAAACCTGTCATTGAGATGTCGAGTCGTGCGAATATGGCGCACTACTTAATGAACAATTGTCTGATTTTCTAAATACCTATTCTACTGTTTCTACATCCATATTTTGAATGTATTTTACTCTACAATTGAGTGCTTCTAATCTTTAAAACACGACTTATTCGCTTTGTCATAAGTAAACACGCAGGTGAGACTACCGTGGCATGTGTTTTTTAGTTAAGCCTTGAACCTACATAGTATAGGCCGCGCAGATTTGTTTGTTTTGTTGCTTCACCTCTATTATTCTGCTGATTACTTAGTGAATTGTTGCACGGTTGGTCTGACCCATAGTTTCTCAAGGTCGAAAGTTCATGGGGGTGAAATACCAAAATTTAGAACCACTAAATTTAAAGTCTAGCCTTTTTTGCAGGTCAAATATGAAAAATGGATAAAACATCCTATATAGCATGTTTTAATGTAGAAAACTGCATTTTTAACTACTTTTTGTCCCATTCTGACTAGTTTCGTCACTCTTGTAAGTAAAAAATATATTAATTCATCGAAACTTTTGACTTTTCAGATCATTTTAAGTTCATTCTAGGTATTTTATGGGTAAACAAAACAGAAATGTATTAGTGAAAAATTTTTAATATTTTCGCTGCTTTTGTACCCAAAAATCATGCAGAAAATGTTTGATAGCTCGAAATCGTCCGACAGTGATTCAAGTCTCGGACCCTGAGGTGGGGGTAATACCCCCATCACCCCCCTCCGATGGGATGTGTGGTCTGAACGTTTCCAAAAACTGATCGTAGCCCATTTACACTTTCTCAACTTAGAGCACACACCTGCTCATCGCAATTAGTAAGTCGTTTCGTTAAACTATAAAAAACTATCTTTTAGGTCCATTTTCTCTTTTTTCACAACACTTATCTGTTAACTCGCTGATTTTGATTCCCCATATTTCTCCCCCACAAGTCAGCTTTTAATCAGAGAGGATATATTATTGAAATTGATTTCAAAATCAAATCATATTCAAGATATTTTTCAAAAAAATTATCAGTAAGAAGTTTTCAACAAAATTCGAATACTTTTTGTTTGTCACAATGTGTTCCTAATTTATTACCTCGATTCGAATTCGATCTGTCTGACGACTTACTTACATATTTGTCTCTGGATTTCTTATATACGAGTATGCATTACCTTAAAAATAACACATTGAGTGCTAATTTAAAATGCGTCGACTTTGATTATTAAAAAAATTGCTTATGCTTGGAAACGAATAAAGATTGTTGTGCTTTCTGACTAATAGAACTTCTTTTCGCAGTTATTGCATAAATTTTAATTATGTTTTGCAGGCCCCGACCCCGGCGCCGGGGCCTGGCACATCTCTACTCTGAAGTAGTGTTCTCTCAGTCATCTGATGAAGGATGATGATGACGATGACGCGATAGCACAACAAGGCGATATAGATGTGGCTAACTCTGATTCAGATGATCTTAGATTTTGATGATGAATTATCTGCTTTATCAGATTGAAATAAGAATTCTGGCTGACAGCAATAAACATTTACTTTGGTTCGATGAAGTGTTTAATATTACGATTATTCTCTAGCTCATGTGCATACAAAATATTCTAAGAGTACTATTTATGGGTATAGGTATATAGCTTGACCCTCGGCATTACCCTCGGCCGAGGCAAGGATTTTAAGTCGCCTAGGGTCCAAAAAGTACCCTCGATCCGATCACTGGTCGCCATGTACTGTCCTATCCCTAAATATATTCTAAATCAGTTTGGAGAGCCAAAAAATTTGAGGAAAGATGTGCATAAGTTTTCTTCATTGCTTGCTTTCAGGCGTGGATTTACAGGAAGGGCGGGGCGGGGGCGGCCGGCCGCCCCCATGTCGTCAAAAGAGTAGTTGCACGCAATAGAGGAACATGTATTTTTTAAAGATTTTAGCATTTTTATGACGATTTTTCGAATTTTTCCGGCGTTTCGCGTCGGATAGTACTTATTAATAACATTTACTGACTTTCCTGGTGATCTAAAAACTTTATTTTTACTTTAAAAGAGTAGTTAATGTACAGAACAAGGATTTTTTAGTTCCTACGATTTTTCTTGAGTACTTTTTTTGGTGCCTTATGCCAATTTTCGCACTAATTTTGTGCGTTTTCCGTAAAAACTTTCGAAAATTTCTATCTTTTTGGATCACACATGATTTTGTCTATCGAATGACGGCAAAAATCGCTACATTAAGCATAAAGGCCCGTCCACACGGCGGCAACTAGCGGCAACCGACCACCGGCAACCTGGTGGCCGGTGGTCGGTTACCGCAGGTTGCTAGCACAAAATGACAGGGCAACCAGCCACCGACAACCTGGTGGCTGGTGGCCGGTTGCCGCAGGTTGCTAGCGAAAAACGACATGGCAACCAGGTTCTGGTGGCCGGTGGCCGCTGGTTTCTAGGCAAAATGACGTGGCAACCTGCACAAACCTAGCCGTTCTGGTTGCCGCCGGTGTATCGAGCAATGCTCGATTTTTTCGCGGCAACCTGCTATTTTTAGCACACGCCTGCACTATTTTACATTGCTATCGATTTTTCTTCAGGTGTTTATTAGTAAACTGTGAGGAAAATCAATAACTAATAAAGTAGGTACTTTTTTTGAATTAAACTCAAATTATATATTTGGTTCACTACCGGATTTAGAGGGGGACGGGGGAGGGGCAGCCGCTCCTCCGTCGTCAAAAAATATTTTGGCGCAATTAAGAATAAATGTATACTTTTGATGATTTTAGCTACTTTTATCATAATTTTTCAATTTTTTATTTAATCTTTAGGATAGTAATCACTACTGACATTTACTAACTCTACTGGCATTCTAAAAAACTTAAATTTACGTCAGAAGAGCAGTTTTTTACAGAACAAGGATTTTGTAGCTCCTACACTGACTTCTCGAGTTTTTTCAGCGACTTGTGATGATTTCTGCATAATTTTGCGAGTTTTTCATACAGAAACTTAAAAAATTTGATCGTACTAAAATGGCGTAGTTACCTATTTTCTGCAGCTTGCCTAGCTGAGTTGCCACCACAAGGTTGACACTCGTGTGAAGGAGGTTGTTGCCGGCAGCAACCGGCCACCAGCCACCAAGTTGCCCGTGGCCGATGGCTGCTAGTTGCCACCTTGTTTTGCGCTAGCAACCTGTGGCAACCGGTCACCGTCCACCAGGTTGTGTTTGGCCGGTGGCTGCTAGTTATTTGCCGCCGTGTGAACGGGCCTTTATAGACGAGTTTTTTGAACAAATTTTACAGTTAGGCAAATTCGGGATTTCGCCCCCTGTCAGAATATCGTGGATCCGCCACTGTTTGATCCGCAATCATGATTTCCAATAGCTGCATGCCTTCATATTGCCCAAAATTTAAATTAAAGGGCAGAAACGTTCAAATTTTTAGGCGCTTTGTGCCCGTTACTATGCTAATCTTTCTTAAAGCTTCAGCATGAAATGATTACTTAAGCAAGCCGAAGTATTTTGGCGCTGTAAGCATATTGGGCAGCTCAAAAATTGTGGGGGTGTGCAGGATTTTGCAAAGGTCATAAAATGGTCTTAAGAATAATGGTATGGCATAAAACACCATTTTTCAACGTTTCTCATCAAGCGCTATCCATCGGCATCAAAAAATTGCGAAAAAAACAAAAAATAATGAATTCTGAGAGGGTGGGGTTATTCGGCCTTCTGGGGGTGCACCTTCCCCCAAATCCCCCTCCCCACTATGGCTGTAAGTATATCTTCTAACTCATTTACTAAGAACCCTAATGTTTTCATTGTTTGTGGAAACTCTAGACCTAATTGTTTTGTGATAGTTTGTAATTTTATTTCCTTTGTCTCTGGGTATATATTTTTCAGAAAATTATTGAGGCGGTGAGATTGTGGGAATGACATCTAATAGAGCTTTGCGCCAACTGAATTTTCAAAACATCAGCTTCTAAAGTGGCTTTGAATTCGACTTAAAAAATCCAGGCACGTGGCTCTGGGGGAACGTGGGGTCCGCCTCCCCGAAATTCGGAAAAATAGGAATTTTTAAACCTTACTTTGTGCTATTTTTGGCCTTTTTGGGCTTCCCAAAATTGGTGTTGGCCCCCAAAATAGGACGGCCAGCTACGTACCTGGAAAAATCAAAAAAATCGGCACTCCACGCCACCCTATTGCATACATGGGCAATGAAGAAGTGGCCAGAGGGGGTAGAATCTAGGAATGGTCATAGGGTATTAGAGTACAGTACAGTAGTGCGGTAAATTAGTTTATTGATCCTTATTCGTGAAGTTAAGCCACTTTATAAATTCTTAGCGGCAAAAAATGCAAAAATTCATCAACATGGCGCTAAGCGCCAAATTTTGTTGTTGATATTTTTACCGTTTTCAAATAAAATTTTCGGCTTTTTCTGCAATAAGCTAAAAATTATCTTGTCGCACCTTCCGTTCTCGTAGAATCGCCTGACAGTACCTGGTTTTCCAAAACTTTTAGTAGGGGTGGATAATATCCCCTCTCGCCCCTACGCCCTTGTGTGCTATTGTATTCTTTATTGTCCAATCAGACTTTTGAAACTGGTTAAAGTGCACTGGTGAAGGACGGGAAAAGGAATTTTTATGAGTTAGAACGTATTACTGATCTTTATATTTATTGCAGTACACTAAATTTACAGTTACAAAATGTTCATATGTACTCGTCTTAGGTTCCGCCACTAGGATGGACTTTCTATAAAAAACATTGACTTTTTCAATATGCGCGCTCTATTTTTGAATGTTTTTGGACCCCTCTCCAAACTTGTAACTGAGATCTGAAATTGGAAAAAAATTTCGATCTTGGTTCACGTTATGAACCAAATCGCTAAAAAACGGTAGAGGTAAGTGTGTTGCATTATAGCGACTAACGAGTAAGGGATATAAATGTTCGATATCCGACTCGCGGATCGGGTCGAGGAAAAAGATTAATACTGAACACCTCGGGCGCGGGTTGAAAATCATCTTATGCGCGTACTCCACACGTGGGCGTGGGGGAAGGTTAGGGAAGGGGTATGCACCCCTTAGAAATCCGAATTCTCCTCCCCAAAAACCACAAAACCCCCCAGAATTCAATTTATAAAAACTTTTTGTTTTTTCGCAATTTTTAGTTGCCGATGGATAGTGCTGGATGAGAAACGTTGAAAAATGGTGTTTTTTCGCTATGCCACCATTTTTTGACCCTCGAAAAATCTTGCACCCCATAATTTTGTTGCTACATACCCATGGGTTGCTTTCGTGTCATCTCGTAAATTATCGATTTGACTTACTTTGAATTTGTATTGCACCGCTCCTTACCTCAGTATCAAATTCACTACCTAAAAATTTCGACCACCATGGTTTATCATTCTTTTGTGCAATGAGTTTTTTCTCATATTTGCTTTTAGTCGCATTAGACCCTAACAATCGCTTTTATCAATACTAGGTCTCCTAAATATCTCATTAAATATATACTTTGATAAGCATGTCCACTCCTGATGCCGAAGAATGCGCCGCTCGAGATTCTCTAGGGAATCAAACGAAAGAATCTACTATTCCAGCGGAAGAAAAACCTGAGTCAGAAAGTGAGATTGAGAAGATATTACCTATTGGATCGTTAAATATTCATTTGGTAAACAATCGAATTCGTTGAGGATTAACCTCGGTCATCCTCGCACTTTAATTTCTGGTTTTGGTTAATCTAAGGGGTAATGCTTGTAATGACGATTCTTAACGCATTATTTCCTTTCAGACAATTATTCTACGATGAATCTAAAATGTGTAGACACTTCATTAGATTATGTTATCTTTTTCTAAGATTCATGCATTTCGCGAATAAATATATACACCCAAAGTCGTCCCTCCTCGTACACTGGAGTTTATCATCTTCGCGTTTTTTATTAAACTTTCAGTAGTTGCATTTTAAATTATATCGTGAGTTTCCGAAATGTTGTGAAATTGGGCTTTTCTTGTTAGGTATTTGTAAACCGAAACGGGGCACGAGTTTTGAGTGCCAGTTGAAATCCTCTTAAATTAACATTTTGGTTTTGTACTTGCTTACCTGCGTTTGTGGAGAAAGAGAATAAAGCAATGATGTGACTTATACGCATGAATATAGTTGCTATTGAATTTTAGCTAATGGTCAAGCTGTAGCCATGGAAACTGATGAAGCTCGCCCTGCTCTCGAGGGGGGTGACATCGCTAAGCCTGATGTAGTAGCCGAAGAACCCAATTCACAATCTGCGCCTGGACCCGAAAACATTAAACAGGTATTCATATATGTACGATTATTTTTCTATCTTTGTTAGTACGGTTTAGCCTATTCCTGGGTTTACGTCGATAAAAAACAACAGTTTGTCTGTAGAAAAATTTTGATATCTTGTACTATTTTCAAGTAGAATTTTGCGACCTGTTTATTTATAATTAGATATAATTATTTATAATTTTATTTATAATTAGATATATTTATTTATAATTAAAAATTCATTTATAATTTATTTATAATAATTTATTTATAATTATAATTTATTTATAATCAATTTTGAAGCTTTGAGAAGGGAAACAAAACTGAAAATTGCAAAATTTGTACTAAACGATTTAGACACATATGTTGTGCATCTGTTTATGAAACCAAAAATTTTTTCGAAAGTGCCTTATCAGGTTCAAAAACGATGGGTATAAGTTCGACATAGAACGAAAAAAGTCGTTAAAAAATGTGAAAAATCGCGTAACTGGAATATAATGTAGTCAAAAACGATTATATAGTTCAAAGCGCCGAAAATGTGACACTTTGAGCCAAAAGATTAGAAATCGCCTATTCGAAACTTCTACTATTTTTTGGAGAATCAAAAATTCTGGGGGTGGGTGGAAAAATTCCCAGATTCCAATCCAATTCTTCCGCGCAGACATGTAGTAAACAGCTCAAAATTTTGGGATTTTGGGTGAGGGTCAGTGGCGGATCTAGGATTTCCTAGGGAGGGCGCTAACCCAACTTTTCCAAAACAGGTCCGAAAATTTGCCCTGCCGGTGCGAAACAGCGTTTTTTTCGGCGTTTTACAATGTCTGCTTTTATTTAAAATCACTTTTGACTTAACAGTTTTCCGAAAAATTTTGAAATTTTTGAGTTTTGCGCGAAAAATTCATTAAATTTCTTCGCGCCGGAAAATTTATGAAATTTATATGGAAGGAAGTTTAGAACCTTAATTTCCTGCTCGGTTTCTCATATTTGTAACATTTGACGCGAAACGTCGACAAGTTTTGAAAGGTATGCTTGAAAATATAAAAGATCTATCCCGAAATAGCTGTTTCTGCTTTTGAAATGGTTTAAAACCTTTCCGGAGCAAAAAATGGCTTTCAGGCCGCCAAAAAAGTATATGAATGTGAAAAATTTGAGAAATTATGATCACTGTCGGCCAAAACTTTTCAAATTACATATCCATCTTCATCTCGTCAAGTGTTTCGGGCCAATAGTGGGCGGCCGCCCCCCGCCCCCTTAAAGCCGCCCCTGGTAGGGGTAGTTGGCTATTTTTAGGGGAGGGGTAAATGATTTCCAATTTTTGGCTAAAAATAATTAAAAACACTGAAAAATGGTCAAAAACGGAATTTTTCGACAAAAACTTCGGGTGGGGGCATGAATGTTCTTAGAGAAGGGTGAGCTGAGCCCGCTGAAGGATACGAAGGTTTGTTACAATACTCGCCACGAAGACCCTCTAATATGCTTCACAGGGTGATAGGGCTTGCTAAAGGATATATTTTAAGACGTCAGTCATGCGTGGGCGGAAATAGGACCATCGTATCAAAGTTGTGTCCTTTAACAAGCTCTTTCATCATCTGCAGGATAAGAGCATTAGCATTCATGGCGAGTGGTGTACTGTCGGGTGATTTCGGCTTAAATGTAGTCACACATGCACATATAATCTGAAGCATTTTTCAAGTAGAACTCTGTCCATTTTATTCCTTCAGACACTTTTTGTCCATTGTTCTGTTCATATTTGATAGTCCAAGTCATTTCATTCCATGGCTCTTATTATCATTTGTTTTCATGCAAACTTAGTCACGAATAGTCAGGAGCAGCGTTTTTTTAGCACGACCCGCATTAGCACCGGTGCTAATGAAAATTTTTTTCATTAGCACGGCTCGGCCGGCGTTAGCACACTAAATTTTTTCCTATGTGCATTATCACTGTATTGTACAGGGATAAAACAAATATCGGAAAAAATTTGCTATGTTTAGTGCTTGGTATTTTGAATGCGCGTTTTGCGTGAAATTGTATACATTAAGTGTAACTTGCACGCATTAACAGCTCTGTGCTCAGCGTTTTGGGCATGCCGTATTATATAAGACCCTTACCGTGTTAGGTTTTACAATAGTATATGCTATAAGTAAAAGGCGCGTGAAAAATATAAGACCCTTACCGTGTTAGATCAATGCAGGGAGGTGATTGTGCTTAGGCGTTTATGCACAAAGTGCAAACTTTATTTTAGCGATTTCAGATGCACTTGCAAGATGCATTATTTTAACAAAAATTTTAACGAAAATTTTCATTAGCACGAGGCAAGTTTTATTAGCACCGTGCTAAAAAAACCGTGGTCAGGAGAGTAAAATACATCGGATTAAAGCATTTTCACGGGAGGGGGGGTAAGGAACGACGAAAATATCTAAAAAATCAACATCAACTTATCATTTTTTCGGCGCGTTGCGGCTTGCGCCCAAAAACGCTGTAAAATGATGTTTTTAACGCTTATCCACCAATTTCGAGGCCCGAAAAAGGCACTTTTGAATTGCATTTCCCCCCAGAATTCCCATGCCGTGCATGTTTGGCGAGAGCTGTGTATACATGTACAAAGGAGCGTAAGCAGGATTTTTCAAGGGGGCGATCCAAAATTAGGACCTCATATTTCGTGGAATGCTCGGTGATAGAAGAAATAAAGTGCATTTTCTGACGTTTTTCCGATCATGCTCTATCCATCAAGCTCATAAATTCAAATTTTTCGGAAAAATTTATATATATTCTTTTAATAGGGTTTGAAAAATGACGTTTTTTTGGCTGTTTTTTGGAGTCCAAGTTGTAGAAATTAATGATCTTACGGTGTAAATCGCCGAAAATTGTGAGATTTTTTGATAAAAAGATGCCACTTACTAGTATTTTCCACGCATTATCTTACTCTTTCGAAAAATGTTTTTGGTCTAAGAGGGGCCGGGCGGGCGGCCGTTTACTATAGGTGGGCAGCACCGAAATTCTGGAGGGGAAGGGTTTTCAAAGGTCAAAATATGGTGTTAAAAATGGCGGATTGGCGAAGAAACACCATTTTCAACGTTTCTCATCGAGCACTATTTATTGGCATCAAAAAATTGCGAAAAAACGAGAGAGAAAAATTCAAAAATTGAATTCTGGGGGGTATTTTGGTTTCTGGGGGTGTCCGGCCTTCTGTGGGGTGCATACCATACATGTACAGCATGGGAATTCTGGGGTGGGCTGAAATTATAAAGTGCTTTTATTTTGTCCAGAAATGATAGGTACCATTAGTGATCGACCGGGTCCTCGGCCCCGGCTATTCCGGCCATGGCTGGGCCGGAGAAAAATTTAGCGTAACTCGTATTTTGTACAGGATGGGATAATGCCAGTTATTTATCAATGGGCAAGTGTTAATTTTGAGAACTGTACTGATTCGATCATATGTATACTTAGTCCTTGTTATATCTTTGCTACTGTGTATAAATGAGCTTTTACTGAATAAATGTTCAGGACAATCTGCATGTTTTCGATTCCTTCACTTAACTCATTAAACCAAATGCTACTTTTATCTCATTTATTCGTAGCTAGTGGAAAAGATTAAGAGTTGACAAATACGTTCTATTTCTAGTTGGAAGTTGTATATATATTTTCAAAAAACTATTTTTACAAAAAACAGTTTTACATTTAATAGAATAGGAACCGCCTGCTTTAAAACGCGTTTCTTGTGTAATAGTTATTAGGACGGAAGTTAATTATAGACGAATGTAAACTACGCTGCAGAATTGCGTTCAATCCGATAAGCTATACATTTCTCATTTATTGCGTCCAATACCTATTCCGCCCAATCGCTACTTCTCTTTGATTCCACTACTTCTGCTTCTGGTTTTGAAAATAACGATTATTACTTCTGTTTTTCATCGGAGCTTTCTCATTTACATATATTCAAAGTCTTTGTTTCTTATTTTAACGTGCATGGAAAATTTATGCTCTGTTAGGGCATTGACTGTGTGCCATCATTTCTACTCGCTTCCAGACATGCACAGTGAAAAATTTCTGGGGGGTGAAGTCGAAAAAAATTTTAAAGTGCCTTTTTTACCGTAAAAACGCTTGATATGCGTTGAAAACGCGATTTTAAAGCATTTCTGATGCTTTTTATTCCTAGAACATGAAAACACGAAACAATTTCGAAAAATTGCATTTAATTGACCAAAATATAGTCAGGAAGTGACTGGCACGAAGCGCCAAAAATTTGACAATTTTGAGCCATTTGAATGCTAAAAACGCTTAAATCTAGACATTTCCTATGATTTTTCTAAAAAAAGTGTAAATTCTGACGGGGTGAAAAAGTTTTTGCGGGGGATGCCGGATGAAAGCTCAGAAGCTCTTATTTCTAAAACATAATTTGCGAGTAATTGGATTCAATTCGTGGAAGCTCCCAAGCAGCAGCAGTAGCAGTAGTGAAGATTTAAATGATATTGAGTGTGCTAATAGCTAGCGACATAGAATTTATTGATGATTCAGACAATGAAACACTGGACTAAATTTGTTTCTTGTGACAAATAGTAATAAAACTTGATTTGAAGAGGCACACCTAACTGCGCTTGCCATTTACTGCTGAATGGAGCAGTCGCTCATTATTATTCTTCCTATGCCTACCCGAAGTATGTGTCATGCAATAATATTTTCCTTGTCTGACTCCGGCCCTGGCCCGGGCCGGGGCCGGGGATTTTTTCAGCCCTGGTATCGCCCCGGCCAAAAAAGTCGCCCCGGTCGATCAATAGGTACCATACATGTACAGGGGGATGGAGGATCCCACACACAAAGTCGGCCTTCCCCCATCCCCCAAAGCCAGACAATTTTTGACCCCCCCACGGTTTTTGGAAAAAATCGAATTTTTTGGCTGTTTTTAGTCGTTTTTTGGCCCCTTTTGACCGAAAATTGGAGGTCAATTACTCCCCCCTAAAAATGGCCGGAACCCCCACCCCAATTTCGAGCCGTTACATGTATGGTAGGTAAGCTTCAAAACATCAATTTTCAGCTTTTCTGACGATGCTCTGTCTTTCTAGAGCATAAAAACATAAAAAAATTCGGAAAAAAGTCGGAACAAAGTGAACAAAGTATAGTCAAAACATGAGTATAATGGCGCGAAGCGCCTAAACTTTGGCACTTTTGAGCAAATAGATAGCTAAAAACGCTTAAAAAGCATCTTTTCTATAAATTTTTGAGAAAATTTTCGGGAAATTTTTAAAAATCGGCAATTCTGGGGGGTGGGTGAAAATGTTTCTGGGGGTCCCGCAAACCCCCCCCAAGATCATGTGTGGTACATACATACACCCTCGAACCCCTCCCCTGCGTACGTTATGTACACCTAAAATGTTGGATTGAAGGAAAACGACACGGTTGTCGATGTTTCGTCGGACGCCGTGCCCCGACTGGAGGCCGAGCAGCCGGCGGCTGCCGCCGCCGTCGCCGTTACGACCAACGAATCGCCGATGCCGACGACGACGGCGGCTTCCAACGTAGCCGCTTCGTCGGCCGCAGCGGCGAACGCCGAGTCGCCAGCCGCCGCCAAAAACGACGCTTTGCCGCATGGGTCGACGAAGGGCGGCTTTTTGCCGTCGCCGGCCGTCAACCCGGCCCTAGCTAACATGCCCACTCGCATGTATCTCGACCAGGTCATCGTGCCCGTGTTGATGAGCGGATTGACGGCTTTGGCTAAGGAACGGTTAGTGAACGTTTTGGTGAAAAAATTCAAGAGTCAGGCGCGTATCTCTGGGGGAATGGGGAAGGGGTTCGGACCCCCCCCCAAATTCATGAAAATCGGAAAAATAGGACTTTTTAAACGTTATTTTGTGTTATTTTTGGCCTTTATATATGGGCTTACTCTCCCCCAAAAATTAATGTTGGGTCCCCCCAAAATAGGACGGCCAGCTACGTGCCTGTCAAGACTAAAATTGGAATGATTAAAAAATTGATTAGTTTTTTTAAAATGTTCCGAGTAAAATATTAAAAATTAAAGGTAATAAATATGTATGCAAGCATTGCGGATTGACGGTTTTAGTAAATTTATTCTTAAAGAAATTCATTGTTTTAATATGCGTTTCGTTTTCCCGTTTTTATGAGCGGATTGACGGCATTGGCTAAGGAACGGTTTATACATTACGAAAAAATTCAAAATTAGATCAAATTGAAATAATTAGAAAACAAAATAATCGACTAAAAAAATTGGGTAAAATATAAATAATTGAAAGAAAGTTAACATTTTAATATGCATTTCGTTTTCTTCTTTATTATGAGCGGATTGATGGTGTTGGCTAAGGAACGGTTGAAGAACATTTCGTAAACATTCAAAATTACAGCAAATAAAATCAGTAACAAACAAATTAAGCGATTGAAAAATTCTGTCAAACATAAAAAATTGGAAGAAATCAAACCTCTCAATACGCGTTTCGCTTTCCCTTTTTGATGAGCGGATTGACAGCATTGGTTAAGGAACCGTTATTTGAGATTTCGAAAAAATCCAAATTCAAATTGAAATAATAACAAATTGATACGAAAAATAAACTATAACTAAAAAATAAAAGCGAAATAATCAACAAATTAATTTAAGAAATAAATTAGGTAATCAAAAAATAAACAACTAAAATATACAAAAATTGAATTAAAGATTTACATATATAGTTACGCATTTCGCTGTTTCCGTTCTCGATGGGCGGATTGATTGTGTTGGCTAAGGAACGATTAGTGAACATTTTGGAAAAATCAGAACTTCAAATTACATGAATCAAATTAAAATAATTCAAAGAATTAATTAATTCACTAAAAATATTTAGTAAAGTATAAAAAATGAAGTAAATTAAACATATACGTACCAGGTCTTTAATCTTTTCCCTTTTGTTGGCTAAGGAAAGTGGTGAACAGATTAAGCACATTATTGTGCTTTGCTGAATTGAAATTACGTGGCTGTATTTTATTTTGTTTCGTCGTATTTTGTTGCTTTTGCTGCCTGTGTATGTTAGGGAGTCGAGAACATACATACCTGGACGTGGGGGTTTGGGGGTATTCACCCTCCAGAAACCAAAATACCCCCCCAGAATTCAATTTTTGAAATTTTTTTCTGTTTTTTTGTCGCATTTTTTGATGCCAATGGATAGCGCTCGATGAGAAACGTTGAAAAATGGTGTTTTACGCCATACCACCATTTTAAGTCCATTTTTTGACCTTTGAAAAATCTTGCACCCCCGAGCTTTAGTGCCGCCCACCTATGGTCGAGAACCCTCCTAAATACGACCCTGGCATATGTATGTGCGTATGTACATATGCATGTACATGTATGTACATGGTGGGGGGAGTAAATGGGCTATTTTGTTATATATTGTGGATAATCACGTGCAATATTAAGCGAATACTTCAGATAGAGGAGCTGAACATAGGTGGGCAAGGTAGAGGTTGCCAGAGGAGGATGGGGAGGGTGAAATCAAAAAATAGTAACATCACATCATAACAAGCGTTTTTATTCAGTTAAATATTGAAATTGTCCTCTACTAAAGCGTTTTTAAATGCATTTCTTCAGGTCAGTTGGTAGATGAGTTCAATCTAAAATGTATTTTTCCGAAAAGTGCTCATTTTGAACACTGAATTAATTGGTAAGTTAATTATTGTTTGACAAACAATTGACAAAAAGTGCAAGAGTTAGGTAAAATTAATTTTTTGCAGTTCCAGATTGACAGACGTTTTTCTAATTGAGCTGTAAAATTGAAATTTTCCCAGCAGCAACTTATGTTTTGCTTAAATTGCCCGGCAGCAGGGGCGGATTTAGGGGGGCCGCCCCCATTGGCCCAAAATAGTGCGCAAATTAAGGATTTTTGAGCGATTTTTAGTGATTTTCTGGTTAAAACGGCTAATTTTTCCGCCCAAGTCAGGGTACCGCCCCCCCCTTAGGAAAATCCTGGATCCGCCACTTCCCGACAGTAACAGGTTTTTCAAAGTCTGAGGTGTGTGGAGCTGAAAGCTGGCTATTTTTTTGATTTTGACTCTTTTATAAATTTTATTTTAAACTACCGGGTTTAGTGCGTTTTTAGGCCATTTTAAGTTTTTTTTGTTGTTTTTGGCTAAAAGTTGAAGTTCCTTTACCCTTCTCTGAAAATGAATGATTAAGCCCTCCAAAACTTACAATACAACTACGTATTATACATCTCGTTGTATACAATTTTGGGCATTTGTCTGCTATCCAATAAATTATGGATGGTCGCCATACCTAAACGTGGGGGGTTTGGGGGTATGCACCCCCCCAGAAACCAAAATACCCCCCCCCAGAATTCAATTTTTGAAATTTTTTTCTGTTTTTTTGTCGCAATTTTTTGATGCCAATGGATAGCGCTCGATGAGAAACGTTGAAAAATGGTGTTTTTTCGCCAAATCACCATTTTTAAGGCCATTTTTGACCTTTGAAAAAATCTTGCACCCCCAGAACTTTGTTGGCGCCCACCTATGATGGTCGCCCCTTCCATCTACATATATTTCATATTCATTTCAGACCTTCGGATCCGATTCAATTTTTGGCCGATTTTTTGGTGAAAAATAAGGGCACGTTCAGCGCAAATAAGTCGAGCCAAGAAGCCTCCAATGGTCAGTGAGAAAAGCACAAAGTCCAGCTATAGTTTATCGATTGTCGCTTAAATTCAGTTTTATTAATTGTACATTTAATTTTTCTGCAGTCTCTCGACTCTTTGTTTTGCGCGGCTATCAAAAGCTGTTGTTAAGCATTCTGTTTTACTAAAGTTCCGTTTTTAGTAATGTGATGACGCTTGATGTCACTTTAAAATTCAAATTGTGTGCTATTTTTGGGCATTTCAACTGACAAAATCGATATCGTTTGAATGGATGGTAACTTTTGTGGAACGGGATGCGTATTTGCTGATCGAAGCACTATCTTTTTTCTTTTTTGCGTCTTATTGTCCATCGCTCTTATGGATCATATGAATAAAATTTTCCTGTATATTCCACGTGCGTGACCATACCTGTGTGTGAGGGGGGTATGCACCCCTCTCCGAGAAACCAAAATACCCCCAATTCAATTTTTGAAATTTTTTCTGTTTTTTCGCAATTTTTTGATGCCAATGGATAGTGCTCGATGAGAAACGCTGAAAAATGATGTTTTTTCGCCATACCAACATTTTTTAAGGTCATTTTTTGACCTTTGACAAAATCTTCCCCTTCAGAATTTTGGTGGCGCCCACCTATGCACGTGACCATATGTGTTGTACATATATGTATAGGTGGGCAGCACCAAAATTCTGGGTGAATGGTTTTAAAAATAATGGTATTAGGGATGTGCCGGTTAACCGGAACCGGCTGGAACCGACCATTTTTTGGAACCGGAACCGGAACCGAGAACCGATTTTTTGATATTCTAAGAACCGGAACCGGAACCGATTTTTTGATTTTCTAAGAACCGGAACCGGAACCGATCTTTTTGGAGTCGGTTATCGGTTTTTTAAAATTAGAGTTAAAAGCGAACTTCATAAAATTTAGTGAAGACATGAAGCAGCAATTCAACCTATTATTACCCAAAAGTTTACAGACTAAAACTTAGTATTATTCCGGGTAAATTATATTTTAAAAATAACAGTCGTTCTGCTTTTTCGCCATGTAGCCTGTTTCTGAGAGGGTCGTAAATGATTCCAGTGCAACTAAACTGCTGTTCCGGTGGAACGCTTGTAGCTGGCGCTGCAAGCAGGCTTGAATCTAAGGGGGCGGGGGGGCCGCCCCCATTTGCCAAAAATATTTGGCGAGATAAAGAATGTATATACAATTTGCAATTATTTTTTGGCCCTCAGTGACCATAATTTCTCAAATTTTTCGGCGCTACGCGCCGGATGATACCTATTAATGACATTTATTTACTTTCTTGGCCACCTGGAAGCCATTTTCTGTTCATGTAGGTTTCAAAACAATTTTAGCAGCAGAAACAGCTATTTTTGCATAGTTTTCTCCTATTTTCAATTAAAAGTTTCGATGTTTCGCATCAAATGCTATAAATACAGTAAATCAAGCTGTAAATCATGCTTCTTGACGTCTATCCGTCTTAATCTCACAAAATTTTCGGCGCTTCGCGCCATGGTTTTTTGTATTCGGCAAAGATTTTTCCCGATGTGCAAAGACTTTTCGGGACCGTCTTTGTACATGTACGAAGATTTTTGGAGAGACAAAAATTACTAAAACGGTCTAAAATTCTTAGAAATTTACGGCGCTTCGCGTCGAAATGACTGATTGTGTGCTCTATTTATCTTTATAATGGCAGAAACTGCATTTCGAAAGGAAAAATGTTAAATTTTTAGGCGCTTCGCGCCATTTTAAGACGATTCTTAGTGATTTTTGCCCTTAGAGACCCATAAATTAGCTAAAATACACTACCAAAAGTCGAACAACTCTCTTTTTACCACACTAAAATCGCTACTGTATCATATTATAGTACCCAAAAATTTGTGTGTACACAATGTACAAAGACTTTTGGGGATCATCTTTGTACATGTAAAACGGACCTTGTACAAAAAAACTGCTTCGCGCCAGAATTCTGATAAAGTCAAAGAATCTTAGTGATTTTTAGCACAAAATTGTCGAAAATTTTGAAATTTTAAGAAAAAATATTGCGTCAAAAGTGATTTAATGTAAAAGTATACATTGTAAAACGCCGAAAAAACGCTGTTTAGCGCGTTAAGGGCAAATTTTTGGACCTATTTTTGACTGTTTTTGGAAAAGTTGGGATACTGCCCACTTAGGAAAATCCTAGATCCGCCACTGGCTGCAAGATACTGCTTAGCTATTAACGCGAGAATCGGCAAATTCTTCGACCTCTCTTTCCACCATTGCAGCAGATCTTCGTCATGAATTAAGCATTTCGATTTCGTATAAGCCTCCAATTAAGAAACACATATATAATATTCAGTGATTCATAAGTAAATTGTCAACTAGACGTAAAACGACTTCCTGAATAATTTATCTTTCGATTACATCGTCACATGTTCCGGTGAAGTCAAGCTATCAAGAGCGTACATACTTTAACACAGGAACCGAGAACGGAACCGGAACCGACGGTTCTCTAGTTGAAGAACCGGAACCGGAACCGACGGTTCCAACTTACGCAGAACGGAACCGGAACCGAAACCGAAATTCTTGTTTTCCAATAACCGGAACCGGAACTGATTTTTTTGAAAAACCTGGAACCGGAACATCCCTAAATGGTATGGCGAAGAAACATCATTTTTCAACGTTTCTCAGCGAGGACTATCGATTGGCATCAAAAAATTGCGAAACAAAACATAAGAATTCAAAAATTGAATTCTGGGGTATACCCAACCCAAACTTCCGTGCGTCCTTGTGTGGTTGTATGTATATAGGCAGGCCCGTATCCAGGATTCGGTCAAAGGAGGCGGGACGGAGCCAGAATAAAGTGATATAGGCAGGGCGTATTTAGGAGGTGGGCGGCCGCCTTCCCCTCAGCCGGAAAAAAATTTGAAAGGTAAGATAATGCACGGAAAGATGGAAAACCGCGTGTCCGTGTCTCAAAATCTTCAAATTTTACGTGCTTCGCTCCGGATGTGACGTATTTTCCACAATTTCAGTCCAAATGCAACCAAAAAATGACACTTTTCATAGCCTTCTATGTTGGAAAACTTTTTGTTTCCGAAAAAGTTCGAAATTTATCATCAACGCATGGAGCACGTCGGGAACGTCGAAAAATGTGGTTTTTGCGAGCTGCCGCCATGAATTTCCCGAGTTATAGACCAATTAATGTTAAGTCCGCCCCCTCTCTTGGCCGGATCCTGGTTTCGGGCCTGGATGTAGGTATATCTCGGGAAATTAGTCGGGATAGATTGGAAAAATCGCATTTTTCGACGTTTTTAGGATCATAAAATTCGAACTTGTTTGATAAAAATTTTTTTGCTCAAAAAAGCTATAGGAAAAAGGGCACTTTTGTGCTTGAAAGATCATAGGCATTCATTATTTGACGTTTTTGGTGATGCTGTCTCTCTAGAGCATAGAATCGCTATTTTTGAAAAAAGCGGATAAGCCAAACAAATTATGGGATTGATGATTCGCTGAAAACGATTAAAAAATTAGGCATGGTTTCTAAAACCTGTAATTCAAGTACAAACGACGGCATTCTGTGGTTCCTGAATTCTCAATTTTCGAAAAGTTTACGATGGCAATTTTTTCGATTTTTCTCACCGAGTTTTACGTATGTATTGTTACTTTTGTACCCATTAAATCTTGTAGTCTGCTTCACTTAAGTTTGAGGATAACCTAGTGACGTATCATCGACGATATCGTCGACAGATTGCGATCGTATGTAGGTGGGCCGTGGCGGCCAAATGAGGGTGAGGGAGAGGAGTTCGGTGAGATAAAATTACCGAAAATTCAACTCTGAGGGTCTTACTGATCTTATGGGGTCCAGTCAGATCCCCCACGTCCATGTGATCGCAATGCGATTATTGGGCTGTCAATAACAATTGTTGAATTTGATGCCTAAAATGTGAATCAATAAATCTCTCAGAATGGTAGTAAAATACTTATTGGCGAAATTGACGGCCAAAGATGGACGGAAGTGGACATTTTCCTGCAAATGTACCTACATAAAACTTAAAACCTTTCAAGTCAGCCTTGTGCGCACTGTTGCATCTAAATATGGTGTGGCTGGATCCTCACAATTTGATTTTTCCAGCTTTTCGTGATTTTGCACTATCAGGCCTAATGAACTTGACTGCTGCTCAATCACGATACAGACCTCTGCGCCCTTGTGTGCTTGCTATCTCGAAAATATTTTTCAAACCATATTTTGCATTGGTACAACACATTGTAGCTTTTTGACCCAAGTTTCATTCCCTCACTCGCAAATATTTTCCCCATTTACAAGGTTTTTTGGCGCCACCCACATTTGCACGGCCATTAATGGCCAGGATACATAGAGCTATGCGCGCAGTCTCATTAGCGCACAAAAAAACGTAGCCTGTCCTGACCTCCCCAGCCCGAATTTTCTTGCTGCCAACGTATTGTCTAAACACCCACGCCCACTTTAAGTCATCATCACACGGCGTGGGGGGGGTTTGGGTGGTATGCATGCACCCCCAGAAGCCCGAATACCCACCAGAATTCAATTTTTGAAGTTTCTTGTTATTTCGCAATGTTTTGATGCCAATGAATAGTGCCATAGGTGGACAGCACCAAAATTCTGGGGGGTGCAAGATTTTTCGAAGGTCAATCAAAAAATGATGGCATGCATAGCTAGGCGGCTCCAAATTTCTAGGGGGGGGTGCAAGATTTTTCAAAGGTCAAAAATGGCCATAAAAAATTGCAAAAAAAAACGAAAAATTGCAAACATTGAATTCTGGGGGGTATTTCGGTTTCTCGGGGGATTGCATACCCCCACGCCCGGGTATGGTAGCATGGCGAAAAACACCGTTTTTCAACGTTTTTCATTGAGCACTATTCATTGGCATCAAAAAATTGCGGAAAAAACAAATATTTGATTCAGGGGGGTATTCGGCCTTCTGGGGGGTGCATACCTATAGGTGGGCGGCTCCAAAGTTCTGGGAGGAGTGGGTGCAAGATTTTTCAAAGGTCAAAAAATGGCCCTAAAAATGGTGGTATGGCGAACAAAACACCATTTTTCAACGTTTCTCATCGAGCACTATCCATTAACATCAAAAATTGCGAAAAAAACAAAAAAAAAATTTAAAAATTGAATTCTGGGGGGGTTTGTGATTTCGGGGGTATTTTCGTTTCTGGGGGGGTGCATACCTCCCCAAACCCCTCCCCACGCTCAGGTATGGTGCATACCCCTAAACCCCCTCCACGCCCACGTGTGGATAGCGCTCGATGAGAAACGTTGGAAAATGGTGTTTTTTAGCCATACCATCATTTTTACGACCATTTTTTGACCTTGCAACCCCCATAATGTTAGTGCTGCCCACTGATGGTCATCATTCGCGCGCGCACTGTTATAACCAGGCAATCACGTGGGAGGTTTGGATCTGGGGGGTCTAGACTAGACTAGACCCCTAAAATGGAAAATTTTGTGGGGAAAATGAAGCAAAATGAAGGTCAGAAACGGATTGAAAATTAGAAATTGTTCTTCGAACGATGCTTGAACTTGACCAGATGTGATAACGTTGTTGTAACGCTATTTTAGCGCGTGCGTATACCAGTTTCTCAGGTCAACTTGGCCCAAAAAAGCTCAAGACCGGTTGACCATAAGTGGGCAGCACCAAAATTCTGGGGTATGCAAGATTTTGCAAAGGTCAAAGAATGGCCTTAAACATGGTTGCATGGCGGAAAAACACCATGTTTTAACGTTTCTCATCGAGCAGTATCCACTGGCATTAAAAACTTGTCACGAAAACAAAAAAATCAAATTCTGAGGGTATTCGGCCTTCTGGGGGTGCATACCCCAAACCACTCAGGCCCACGTGTGCGGCTGACCCTTCAAATCGGCCACGCTGCTGCACCTACGGTTACAGTGCTTTCTGTTGGTATGTAATCATACGTGGGCAGCACCAAAATTTGGGGGAAGGGTGCAAGATTTTTCAGCAGTCAAGGAATGGCCTTAAAAATGGTGGTATGGCGAAAAGAACACCATTTCTCAACGTTTCTCATCGAGGACTATCCATTGGCATCAAAAAATTGCCGAAAAAGAAAAAATTTCAAAACTTGAATTCTGGGGGAGGGTATTTTGGTTTATCGGGGGGGGTGCATAGCCCCACCCACACACCCAGGTGCTGCACGTAAGTACTCTATATATTGGACAGCCTGAGTGCTGCCCGCTTGCGCGAGCTGAGCCAGTGCTACTGCTCAATCAAAAAAAGACGCGCCAGTTCATCTATGTATAGATGAAGCACTCAAACCTACGGGTTTGAGCGTAAAAAGAAAAGCTAGGAATAGCTCGTTGAGCGTGTAAATGCCGCCTCAATTACAGTACATATTCCAGAATGCAAAATGATAATAGTCAATTCATTCGTGTTATTTAACAATGAATGTGAAACTGGTCGAACAGAATGTTAATCACGATTAACGAATAGAAACTGCTCATTCGGCGAGCATAACGAACATTTCGGCCTTATGCTGCACTTTACGACAAATGGACGACCGACCAAAACACACGCAAAAACGTGCAGGTAGCAAAAAGATTTGGAAAGAGTGAAAAAAACGTAGAAAATGAGTAAACAAACGAAAATGGAAAAAATGTCACAGTTCGACGAAAAATCGGCCGAATATGTAAATATTTGGGTATTTTTTATCATCGTTTATTCAATGCAACTGCCCCCTCAGCACGTGATCGCTCAACACCGTATAAGTCAAATCGTCCACGTCTTCGGCCAGTACAACGACTCGATCCGAATTGACGCTCTGAGCATCCGAAATCACCGGTCCGTTGTCCAAAATGGCCGGGTCAAAGGGCAAAGTCGCTTTGCCGTTTTGATCGTCGTCCAATTCGTCCAAATACCACAACAGGGCGTCGTTTTCGAACGTTGGAATCAGATATCTGACGAAAGCATGCATTTATAGCATGGGAATCATAGGTGAGCGCCATCAAAGTTCTGGGGGGGGGTGTGCAAGATTTTTTCAAGGCCTTTAAAATCGTGGTATGGCGAAACAAACACCATTTTTCAACGTTTCTCATCGAGCACTATCCATTGGCATCAAAAAATTGCGAAAACAAACAAAAAATTTTAAAAATTGAATTCTGGGGGTTATTTTGGTTTCTCGGATATATTTTGGTTTCTGGGGGGTGCCCAGGTATGATTGGAATCCTGGGTATGGGTGGGGAATCAGCCACAGGAAAAAATTTTAAAAAGTGCTGTTTTTGGACTCAGAAACGGTGTAGGGTCACGGTTTTTCGCATTCAACAAGATTTTTCCCGATGTACAAAGACTTTTCGGGACCGTCTTTGTACAAGTACAAAGGTTTTTGGGAAGACAAAAATTGCAAAAAAGGTCCAAAATTCGCAGAAATTTTCGGCGCTTCGCGCCGAAATGAGATGTGTGTCCTATACATCTTTATATTGACAGAAATTACATTTTGAAAGGTAAAATGTCAAATTTTTGGCGCTTCGGGCCTTGTTAAGACGATTCTTAGTTGTTTTTGCCCTCAGAGACCCATAAATTAGCTGAAATACACTACCAAAGGTCGAATAGCCCCGTTTTTACTACACTAAGTCGCTACTATACAATATTATAGTACCCAAAAAATTTGTGTGTACCAAATGTACGAAGACTCTTTTGGACCATCTTTGTACATATACAAACGGACCTTGTACAAAAAAACACTGGGCAGGGTAGGTACTGGATAAGTGTCAAAAACACTGTTTTTTTTCGAAGTTTCAGACAGAGTTTGTTATTGGTAAAACATTAGAACATTTAAAAAGATTGAGTTAATTGAACAGAATATAGTCAAAAATGAGTATCCAAAAATTTGACACTTTTTGACGCTTATATAAAAAACGCTAAGAGTCCTCACAAAATCGATTATTCTGAGTGGTCAGCAGCCATTTTGCGGGGGGGGGTCAGCGCCACACATAGGCCTGTGGAGTTTGGGGGGACAGCTGAAACTTGAAAGCTCGGGCGTGGGTAGTTCGGAGGGTATGCATCCCCAGAAACCTAACTACCCCCAGAATTCAATTTCGAAACTTTTTTGTTTTTCTCGCAATTTTTCGATGCCAATGGATAGTACACGATGAAAACGTTGACAAACGGTGTTTTTTCGCCATACCACGATTTTTAAGGCCCTACCTTTAACCTTTGAAAAATCTTGCACCCCCAGGATTTGGTGCCGCTCACCTATGCTGTAGACCCCCAGGTTTCTATTATTAGTAACATTTTTGGCAATTTTATCCATCCTGTCCTGACCACACCTGGGCGTGGGGGTTTGGGCGGTATGCACCCCCCCCCGAGAGACCAAGATACTCCCACCCCCCGAGAAACCAAAATACCCCAACCCAGAAATCAAAAATACCCCCAGAATTCAGTTTTTAAAAATTTTTTTTAGTTTTTTTCGCAATTTTTGAGGTGCCAATGGATAGTGCTCCATGAGAAACGTCGAAAAAATGGTGTTTTTTCGCCATACCACCATTTTTTAAGGCCATTTTTTGACCTTTGAAAAATCTTGTACCCCCCCAGAATTTTCTTGCTGCCCACGTATGGTCCTGTGACCACCAAAATTTTCTTGTTGCCCACGTTTGGTCAGCGCCCAGCAGCTATTCTGGGGGATAGAAACCCCTAAAACACCTCTGAGCACACCTGGGCGTGGGGGTTTGGGGTATGCAAACCCTGAGAAACCAAAATACCCCCCCCAGAAGTCAAAATACCCCCCCCAGAATTCAATTTTTGAATTTTTTTTGCTTTTTTCGCAATTTTTTGATGCCAATATATAGTGCTCGATGAGAAACGTTGGAAAAAGATGTTTTTTTCGCCGTACCACCACTTTTAAGGCCATTGTTCAACCTTTGATAAATCTTGCACCCCCAGAATTTTCTTGCTGCCCACGTATATGCTTAGGAGTCGCATATTGGTGGACTTTTATACGCGTATGAGCTAAGGTCACGTATAGGGGAAACATGAATTCAGAAATTTCAAAGCAAGGATTAAAATGCTACTAAAAATTGAAACTAAGCGATACGATTTCTATTAATTTAATGCCAATGGTGCGTAGAAAAAATGGTGTTTTTTGCATTTACCATTAATTTTTCGGCACTTTCTTGACATTCTACAGATTTCTGTCCCCCCAGATCAGATGTCGTCGTCAACGTGGCCTTGAAAATTATAAACTTCACGATAGAAATTTTAAACTATCCTAATTCATCATTTGCGGTCGATTTCGATTACTTTATCAGCAGAAAAAGTTCGTCTCAGAAGTGAATTGGTTTTATTTTCACGCTCAAAGCTTAAGTGATGTCTAGTCCTGACTTCGCAGACGGCTGACTATTGATTGACATCTTAGCTCCAATGAAATGATAGTTTATGCTAATTTATCTTCATTTCACGAACTTTTTACGTGCAATCATTCGAGGGATAAAAATGGATATAGGGAGCTGGCATTAATCGTCAGAAATCTTAGAATCTGTGTATTATAATCGTTTTCGCCGAAAAATTTTGTTTGTCCGCAGGCAGAACTATTTTTTTAAAAATTACTTCAGTTGATGAAAACAGTTTTTGAAGCGAAGTTTGAATAGTAACTTGGCCATCATCACTTCATTCACATACGAGTATATCCCAATTTTCATTTCTACGTAAAAAATTAGATTTTCTACAATTAAAATTATTTTTTTCTATTTTTCGCTTCCGGAATTTGTCAGAATTTTTTACTCCAGCAGCCAAATTTTAGGGATCTGATGAAATGGGGCGAAATCGCGAAAAACACGAAAAAATAACAACAAACAACACAACAAGAGTCTTTGTACATGTACAAAGATTTTCGGGAAGACAAAAATTGCAAAACAGGTGTGAAATTCGCGAAAATTTTCGGCACTTCGCGCCGAAATGAGTAATTGTGTATTCTATATATCTTTATAATGGCAGGAATTGCATTCCAAAAGGAAAAATGTCAACTTATTTGGCACTTCGCGCCGTTTTAAGGCGATTCTTAATGATTTTTGCTCTTAGTGACCCAGAAATTAGCTAAAATACACTACCAAAAGTCAAACAACTCTGTTTTTACCACACTAAAATCGCGGCTGTATCATATTGAAGTACTCCAAAAATTTGTGTGTACAACATGTACAAAGATTTATGGGAAGACAAAAACTGTAAAAAGGTGTAAAATTCCAAAAACTTTTCGGCGCTTCGCGCCGAGATGAGTATTATTTGTCCTATATATCTTCAAAATGGCAGAATTTGCACTATATAATGGAAAGATCTCAAATTTTTCGGCGCTTCGCGCCGTTTTGAGACAATTTTAAGTAATTTTCGGCGTCAGAAACCCATAAATTAGCTAATATACACTACCAAAGATCGGGAACCCTGTTTTACCACACTAAAATCGCTACTGTACTATATTAGAGTACACAAAAATTTGCATGTACAAAATGTACAAAGACTTTTGGGGACCATCTTTGTACATGTACAAACGGACCTTGTACAAACGCTAAGGGGAACTGATAAGGCCAAATCGCCAAAAATAGCACCAGAAATTCAATTCTATGTGTCTATCGATTTTCGGGGGTCTTTCAAATTCTGGGATGGTCCAGACCACACATCTGGGCGTGGGGATGAGAGGGTTTGGGGGTATGATACCCGCCCCTGAGAAACCCGAATTCCCCCTGAATTCGCGATTTTTGAATATTTTTTTTGTTTGTTCCGCAATTTTTTGATGCCAATGGATAGTGCTCGATGAGAAACGTTGATAAATCGGTTCTTTTCGCCATATCACCATTTTAGGGC
Source organism: Mermis nigrescens (assembly GCA_036768485.1). Taxonomy (NCBI): domain Eukaryota; kingdom Metazoa; phylum Nematoda; class Enoplea; order Mermithida; family Mermithidae; genus Mermis; species Mermis nigrescens. The sequence goes on along the minus strand of JAVLUZ010000271.1, from coordinate 3,978,195 downwards.
CATTTTTGACCTTTGAAAAAATCTTGCACAAACCCCCCCCCTCCCAGAACTTTGGTGTCGCCCACCTATCGTCCAGACCATACATGCGCAGCAGCCGAATTCTGGAGGGTCCGATGGGGCCAATGGCCAAAAATAGCACCGAATAATTCAATTTTGGGGGTCTATCGACTTCTGGGGGGTCCGCAGGCACGTAGCTGGCCGTCTTATTTTGGGGGCACCAACAACAATTTTGAGGGGACTGAGCCCAAAAAGGCCAAAAATAGCACAAAATAAAATTTAAAAGGTCTTATTTTCCAATTTTTCTGAATTTCGCGGGGCGTCCGAACCCCCCCCCCTCCCCCAGAAATACGTGCCTGGGGTCCGCCGCACACCTGGGTGTGGGGGGTTGGGGGTATGCACACCCCGTGGAACCAGAATACCCCCCAGAATTCAATTTTTGGAAAACTTTTTTCGTTTTTTCGCAATTTTTTGAGGCCAATGGATAGTGCTTGATGAGAAACGTCGAAAAATGGTGTTCGCCGAAAAATGGTGTTCTTACGCTATATCACCATTTTTAGGGCCATTTTTGACCATTAAAAAATCTTGCACGCCCCCCCCCGGAATTTTCTTGCTGCCCACGTATGGTCCGCCGGATTCTGGTGATCCAAACCCCCACGCTCATTTGAGGTACAGACGCCGAACGCCCATGTGTGGTCGTATAGGCACTGAGACGCAGTATATACTCCTTTTTGAAAACGCTTCCTTTATTAAACTACGAGTGAATACGGTATTCCGTATATGTGCCTGTAGTTAGTATATTATATACACTCATAACGGACTCAGAAATCCGTACTTGCGTGCGTAAATACATAAAACCAATCCACGAGTTTTTAAAGTTTTGTACAAACTGATGTATGAAATTAAAAGGCTTGATATTTTATCACGAAAGAGTCGGTGAAATGATCGCACGGGTAAAATTATTCCTTAAGCTTAACAACCAGCAACCATTAGTACACATATATGAACATACTTTAAAAAATGGAGATTTTTAAATTCGAGACGTTCGAGTCTTGAAATTATGAAAAACAAGATTTTTTTATTATTTACTTGCTACTTACTCATCTTTGTCCCATTTTTCTCGACTAGGCATTCTAGAGACATGGTTTGGATGCACTGGATCGGCCAAATGCTTACGCAACGCTGGCCACGAATGCAGATCATCTTTGCCACACGTAAAACACACGCAGTTGTAGCACTGTAAAATTTGAATCACTGATCATGAAAAGCTACATAAAAAGACCAAAGCAAAATATAAAAAAGGTAACATGTATTTTAAAATATAAAAATATAAAAAACTTACAAAAAATATAAAAAATGACAAATATAAAAATTCAGAATTATTTCTATTTTAGGTTGCATCCAAATGATATTTAGCACTCGAAGGAAATTTGTAGACAAACAAGGCAGAGATTTTATGCGGACGACGGAGATGGCTTTTCGATTAAACTCACAAATAAAATCAGTTAAAAATAAACCTTACACACTAAATTTATACGTGTACAAGATTAGAAATATAAAAATATTTAAACTTACGCAACTACGGATATAGTTTATGAATCTCATGCGGTCATAAAAATCCATCTTTTCGGCTTCCATTTCGCGTTTTAGATCGAAGGAATGCGCGTCCTTTAAAAGGAAAAATCATACGTACATTCGTGAACATACATGATCTGGGGGGCCCAAGTCACCACACCACCATAGGTGGGCAGCACCAAAATTCTGGTGGGGGGGGTTGAAAAAATTTTCAAAGGTCAAAAAATGGTCTTAAAAATGGTGGTATGGCGAAAGAAACACCATTTTTCGACGTTTCTCATCGAGCACTATCCATTGGCATCAAAAAAATCGCTAAAAAAGCAAAAAAAATTTCAAAATTTGAATTTCGGGGGAGTGTTTTGATTTCTGGGGGGGGGTATTTCAACTTCTGGGGGGTGCATACCCCCCAACCCCATGTGTCACACCACCCTCCTCCCAGAAAATTTTATTACCCCCATAATTCGACATTTTCCAAAAGTGTCCAGAAATTCGTGTGCTGTTTTAAGTACTTTCTAGCCATCTATTTGCTCAATGGTGTCAAAATTTCGGCGCTTCGTGCCATATATACTAATTTTTTAACCATATTTGGTTCACTTTTGATAATCTTTCTTTGAAATTTTTATTTTTGTACTCTAAAAATGATATAGCATCGTCAGAAACGCCAAAGAAAGATGTTCTGAAGCGTACCCACCATTATTTTTGAGCCCAAAAACGGCGCTATAAAATTTTAAAATTAAATTTTTCAAATAAAAAATTTTTCAACGAACCATAAGCAAAAGTTCATCAACATTCAATGTATGTATAAATTGCACATGACATGTTGTAAATTGTAATTCAAAAGTATCGAGCAAACGAATACGACAAAGACAAATCAATCAAAGAACGGCCAAGCAGAAAACATGGGCTGGGCACCATACATGGGCGTGGGGGGTTTGTACCCCCATAAGTTGAAATACCCCCCGCAGATTACAGTAGACCCCAGAATTATATTTTAGAAACATTTTTGGCGATTTACCCTATCCTGACCCCCAGAATTTTATTGCTGCCCATGTATGCCGAGCACCACCTGAATTCCAGTGGGGGTGGAGAGGATCCAACAATTTAAGTTGGACAAAAAAGAGCCGAAAAAATCATGATACGGACAAAAACATCATTTTTCGACTTTTCACATCGAGCTTTATTCATTGAAATCACAAAAATCGAGGAAAAAATTCAGAAAATGCAATTCTGGGGATCTTTCGAATTATGAGTCTTTCAAAGTCCGGAGGCTTCTGGTTTCTGAGACCAGCCAGCCAGACCCTTAGACCTCCCATGCCAGAGTGTGCCAAGTGGTCATTTAGCATACAAAAACGAGTAACGAAACCAACAATGAGCGAGCTAATCAACCTTTAGAGACATTCTACCAACCAACCAATAAGGCATTTTCTGGGGAAAAATATGTAAGATCAGGGTTAAAAATATATGAAAATATAACCTTTTCTACATATAAAAACGGCTTGAAATTACTAAAAACCGAAGGTTGTTTGAACGTTTTCCTGAATTACGTATTTATAGGTACCAATATTCAGGCTACATAGATAAAAACTCTCCGTCTGAGCTGATCCCTAGAATTACGCTAATCTCCAACGACCATTATACGCATTACACATATGTAAACTGATGATGCACGGGCCATGCGCCAGCCTAAATTTCTGGCTGAATCATTCTTCAGCAATGTCACTGATTGGTAGCCGATTTTCTATATTCCCAATAAAAATGATAAACTTCGCTGACGAGAGGAAAAATGTGCCGTAAGAGAGACACAGCGAAATTTTTGATAAAAAATCCTTATTATCCATACATATAAAGGCCTAACATATAAAGGCAAAAAAGAGTGATAGCCCAAAAGCCACAAAACAGTTAAAGAATATTTGTATTGTTCTAAGCAACTTTCGTAATGAACTCAGGCCTTTAAGTATCTTGTACGACTGAAGTTCATCAGGCACACATCTCTGGGGGAATTGGGGGGGGTTGGACCCCGAAATTCAGAAAAATCGGAAAAATAGGACTTTTTAAACGTTATTTTGTGCTATTTTTGCCTTTTTGGGCTTAGTCCCCCCAAAAATTGGTGTTGGTCCCCCCAAAATAGGACGGCCAGCTACGTGCCTGAAGTTCTTGCGTAGCAGAGAGTATCAAATGCTGCAGGGAAAGGTAAATCTTAATTTCCCATAATTTTTTATATATTTAGAATTCACATTTGAGCTAAGATGTAAAACCATATCAACAATTATAAACTGTTTACATTAAGATGCTGTAGAAAAGACTCGAGCGTGGGCATGACATCGTCGCACAAAAGGCACAAAATTTCCGTCCTTTCCTCTTCCAAAGCATCTTCTTGCCACTCATTCCACGACTCTCTCAAAAGAAACAAAAAATAATCGAGTGCCACGAAATTGAATTCATTTTATAGAATCATTTTTAAAACTTAAACTTCAAAAATTTCTAAAATTGAAATCTTTTTTTACTCCTCTTCCTCTTCTTCACTATCGGCGAAAGTTGGCATCGTGTCTTCGAAATCTTCAGCCAATACATCGACCCACTTTTTCCCCAATTCCTTAAATTTTTACTTCATCTTAAAATTCACGCATACGTTTTTCACTGAGTAAAGACTGATCGATTAGATAAAATTGAAAACAACAGTAAAATTTACGGAATAATGAGTAGTTTTTGCTGATACACGTGGCTAAAAAGAGTGGTTTCGATAAAGCAATAAAAAACAAAAGAAAAAATGACATCATAAAAATAAAGAATAAAAAGCAATCAATTAGGTAGTGAAGTATATAGAGTAGACCATGCGAATCCATGTAACTATGAATTCGACTTTATTCACAGTCTACATATTGCAAGAAACCAAGTACACGGAAAGCGATTTTTAGCTTTAAAGAAAATAGCAATAAAAAGGAATAAAAGAGAATAAAATAGAAAATAGAAAGAATGAAGAAAAATAATCATTGCTACTTCCTTTTGGATTCAATTGGAATAGACTTTAGTAATTTTTAATATTTTATTAATTGATTTACCACTATGTTTATGGCATGATTGGTAAAAAAACCCGATAAGGATTTAAATTTCCTTCAAGTTAAATCATTTGATACCAATGCGTTTATAGAGAAGCGAACGGCTAAAGCTAGCCACCCACAGAGCGTAACAAGCTAATGCCAACTATGTACCAAGCATCTTATAAGAATCCAAAAAAGTTGTTTGTATCAACAGATTGCTGGCTGCTTGATGTGCACAAAAAAACGTGTAACTACAGTATACTAGACTGTCTGCGTAAGTATGCGCTGAGGCTAAAATAATTTGTAATTATGTTATGTTAGACAAGCACTCCTCTCGCTTCGAGAACGTTATTTTCTAATCTTAGATAGATGGACTAAAATATTGGAGCATAATAAAACAAATGATGCATAAGCAACTTAATCTCTACACAGAAATTGAGCCGTAGTGTTTTCACGATATTTTGGATATGAAGTTTACTTAAAAATGCAAAAATATAATTAGAACATAATTTGTTTGTCACTCATCATTTTCGCATTAAAATCTTTATTCTGCATGTGCAGACACTGTAAAAATCGACTGTAGGTACATATAACATGATTCATTATTATCACATAAACGAATTGGTCAACCGAGTTTTAATTTTGGGCGGCTGAGTAAATCGCTTTTCCATTGACCGCGTACAGGTAACTTTGAAAAAGGTTAAATTAAATTAAATACACGATTAAATAGAATAAAATAAATAAAATAACGAAATAAATAAATAACAAAAATAAATAAAGTAAAATATAAAATACAGTACATAAAATAATTTGGGTTAAATAAAATAAGTAAAATATAAGAAATCAAAATGCAAACTACTTGGGAAAATTACACGTTACGGTCATCAACTACATGTAAACAAGTTCAACTTACCAAATAATTAATCATATAAAATTTATCGTAGTAATTATTCTCCGGATTCACTTCCCTGTGACCTCTTTTGCGCATATGCTCGTCTAGCAGACCCGGATCGTCAAATTTTTGCTCGCAATAAATGCAGATTCCACTGGAAAACATTCAAGAAGACACAATGATGTGCTATGTACATTGATATGTGTAACTAATGAACATCTGGTATGCAAATACTCAAAATCTCTAGTACAGAAAAATAAATTAAAATGGCAATTGTGTAACACAGTATCCATAAAATCAATCATCTGATTAACGATATATGTACAATTCATTCATGACATAAGCTAGATAGCAGGAATCAAAATGAATACATTCTATTCTGTTGATTCTATTCCTCTAATAAAACCCAAGAGCATTTGTTTCCGAAAAAAACCCACACATTTTCTCGGCTTGCAGAGCAGCTGGGAAAATAATTTTTTGCATAGGCCAAATAAGGTTATAAAAACATACTGTGATCATTCAGGCCTAACTCGTTCTTCAGGAACAAAATTTTGCAAACGTTTGAAAAAATGGTGATTTCGATCGATTTTTTTTGCGATTTTCTATGCTGTATATTAATCTTATGTACATGGTTATCTGAATTTTTGTAATATTTCATGTTAGCCCCCTGCCAAGCTTCTCAAAAAAAATTTTGAGACAATACCTTCAACTTGTGATCAATAATATACCTTCGAAGTGGGAGCTAAAAAACCTATATTGGACCTAAAAAACCCGTCTCGAATTTGTTTTAAAATCGCTGAAAGGGTCTGGAAAATCTTGAAAGAATTTTTTTGTACCTAGAAAACCCACTTTTTCCTAAAAAAAACCCACTTTTTCTTGAAAAACCCACTTTTTCTAAAAAAAACCACCTTTCAAAAAACGGTGAACAAAGCTTCTTTCCGTTTTTTAGATTTTAGAGGCGAGGGAAGATCTGTTACAAAACCAAGTGCTCCCCTGGAGTTTGTGCCTGCCAACGATATTTTTTTGCCTAATTCCAAACAATTTGGTGGCCGGAAATGCTGTTTTGATTCAGACGCCAATTTATGAAGAAATCCGCAGTACCTGGCATATATATATATATATATATATATATATATATATATATATATATATATATATATATATATATATATATATATATATATATATATATATATATATATATATATATATATATATATATATATATATATATATATATATATATATATATATATATATATATATATATATATATATATATATATATATATATATTATTTTTTTTTTACAAGATTTTTGATCATTAAAGTAATCTGTTCGGCGTGTTGACCAATTTTTGGAATGTTATGATGATGAATAATTTTTTAAAAATGAACTGACTGAAAATTTGGCTGTGTTAATGCGAGATTTGCATGCAAATTTCGAAAATCGGCATACTAAACATCATTTCACCTACCATAACCGCCGAAAAACATCTGCAAAATGAAAAAATAGGCTGCCCTGACCTTAAAACATGACTTTGCAGCATAAAAATCAAAAACTGCGATTCTAGATTGAATTTTTAAATGTAGTTTTTTAGGACACATGGTTTTTTGGGGAAAATATGGTTTTTTTCAAATTCTTAATTTTTTCAATTTTTTAGCAACAGCAAGAGAATGTTAAGATCACTATAGGGTCATATAGATGAGACATAGCCGCAATAAATGCTTATTTGCAAGCGACATAATATTGCAAGCTGCGGAGCTACACATGAAAAAAGTGGGCTTTTTAGAGGACAGCACTATACAAGCATTCGATTCTAAAGACCTTTATATACTAATTTGCATCCTATCTTCGTATTAAAGATATGCCAGGCCCCTGCTCCGGCGCTGGGGCCTTTAAAAACTGAAAAAATTTGCAGAAATAAGATAAAATTTATCTCTTTTATCGAATTTCACCCCCATATAATTTAGCTAAATTACGTTAAAATTAAGCTTATGCTATTGTTTCCTTTCGTTTAAGGTAGAAACTTAACAAGTCTTTGTTAAACAGCGGGAAATTTGCTTTTTTAATCGTATCTAATGTAGCGCAAAGCCACCCATGAAATGAAAGCCTATTATGTATGATTCATATTCTACGAAGAATTTCGAACATTTCATCGAAAAAAGGATATTTTGCAATAAATGACAAATCAGGTTCGTAATTAGCATATGTACATAAGAATATACCTGAAAATTTAATTATCACTAATCGTTAGGTAGGTACCAAAAAATATTTTAGAAGTCGTTCCATACAAAAAAACAAGCTTATTTATAAGAAAGTGATTAAAACCCCTGAAATTACACTTAAATTAATTAATATATATCTGAAAAGAATTAACCGCCCTGCTGGCTGCACTCATATCTGGGCAGCTAGAAAATTCTGGGGGTAAGGATGGGAAAAATTGCCAAAAATATTACTAAAAATAGAATTATGGGGAGTCTAGAGTAATCTGGGAGGTTGCAAACCTACCCCCACTCCCATGTGTGCTTGCACTCTTGCATTATTCATTGACAAAAATGCTTGGTCGACACCAAACATGCACGTAGGGAACGGATTATGGATCCTGTCTTGACCTCAGCATGAAAAAATGAAAGTTTTGAAAAAATCAGGCGAAATTAAGGCTAAAGATAGAAATTGACTAGAAATTGTAGATCAACACAGTTTACCGCTATTTTAGCATTTATACTAGTTATTGACGTCATTTCGACCCCAAAAAAGATATTTGACCCTCCCAAGACATGCATCTACACAGGGTATTGCATAATGATTGGTACTACCCCTAAAGTCAAATGAGTAGATGTTAAACTTTAAATTGCAATATATCGTCTCGTAAAGAATTTAATTCTGAATCAGGCAGTTTACATTAAGGACTTTACAGTTCAAATTTACCATCTGCACTCAAGCCAAAATAAAACTCGTTAGAAAAATTTGCGAATATTTTAAATTTGAAATTGAAAACGACTTTGCTTCGGAAAATTCTCGCCGCATTGTTCGAGTTCAGAGCGTCTGTATTTTATCAGATGAAATAGAGACAAGAGACCGGGCAATGTCCAGACTTGAATTCGGCCGAAAATCTTGGCGAAATCCTTAACGATTGAGTGGAGCGTTTGATGCACTTGGCGGAAGGTAGCGGACGTTTCTCGAAAGGAACAATGAGGAAAAAGTTGAAAAAATTTTGGATTCAATGTGAATTCGATCATGAGCTGTATCCAACCCTTTTGTGCTCTATGCAGTGTTTTTTTTTGTACAAGGTCCGTTTGTACATGTACAAAGATGGTCCTAAAAGTCTTTGTACATTTCGTAAACACAAATTTTTGGGTACTATAATATACAACAGTAGCGATTTTAGTGTGGCAAAAACAGAGTTGTTCGACCTTTGGTTACGCATTTTAGCAATTTCTAGGTTTCTGAGGTTAAAAATCAGTAATAATCGTCTCGAAACGGCGCGAAGCGCCAAAAAATTCGGCATTTTTCCTTTCAAATGCAATTTCTGAGATTTTAAAGATACATATATAGAACACATAATTGCTCATTTCGGCGTGGAGCGCCGAGAATTTTCGCGAATTTCGAACCTTTTTTGCAGTTTTTGTCTTCCAAAAAATCTTTGTACATGTACAAAGACGGTCGCCAAAAGTCTTTGCACATCGCGAAAAATCTTTGCCGAATACAAAAAAAACCGTGGCTCTATGCCAGAACATTTTCGACAAGTTAGGGACGCGAATGCTGGTAAAACGGATTATTTATTAATTGTCATCCATTTATTAATTTTTCAAAGTAATGCTTGTTTTTGGCCCATGAAAAAATTTGTATCTATATTGTAATTTGAACCACAGCTCACTAAACCCAGAATAGAATTTTCTACAAATCGGCATATCATACTTTGTTGTAGAGTCCATCCATATGACCATCAGATAGTGACAATCATTATGCAACACCCTCTATAATCAACAGCGGACAGTGGCACAAAAGATTATCATACGACCATAGGTGGGCAGCATCAAAATTCTAGGGGGTGCAAGATTTTTCAAAGGTCAAAAATGGTCTTAAAAATGGCGAAAAACACTATTTTTCAACGTTTCTCACCGAGCACTATCCATTGGCATCAAAAAATTGCAAAAAAAACAAAAAAAATTGAATTCTGGGGGAGGGTATTTTGATTTTTGGGGGAGGGGTATTCGGCCTTCTGGGGGTATTTACCCCCGACCCCCCCTTCACGCCCACGAGTGCATACGACTATCAACAAGCAACAAAAATTGATTATGATTTTCGCCGCAGAAGATACGCTGTTAGGCTATTCAAAATTGATTATAAATGCGCCGCGTACGAAGGTCCACTCACTTTTTCAGCTTATCTTCCAGAATATCCAAATATTCATTAACGAACACCAAATTATCTGGAGAGCCAAGATTCAAATGATGTATCATGTATAAGTGATGGATTAACTTGGCCCTAGAGATGAAACGTTCCAAAATATTTAAAAATAATAAAAAAGGCAGACATGTACATAATGACTCCAAATTTTGGGTGGAAGGGGGTTGTGGACATAGGTGGGCGACACCAAAATTCTGGGGGTGCAAGATTTTTCAAATGTCAAAAAATGGCCTTTAAAATTGTGGTATGGCGAAAAACACAATTTTTCAATGTTTTCTCATCAAGCACTATCCATTGGCATAAAAAATTGCGAAAAAAATTTCAAAAATTAAATTCTAAGAGGTATTTTGGTTTTCTGGGGGGATATTTTTATTTCTGGGAGTTGCATACCCCCCAGAGCCCCCCACGCCCAAGTATAGGGTCGGCCAATTTTAGGGGACAATTTTCGGCCAAAAAATGACAAAAAGAAGCTACATATAGCCAAAAAGCAAGTTTTACCCGAAATCGGGGGTATGATAAAAGGTCCATATAACGAACGAAAAACTTTTTTTGAGCAAGTTCGGAATATTAAGGATAACCATGGCTAATTTTAAGCCTCAAATCAGTTGAAAGCATATGTGGGCAGCACCAAAATTCTGGGGAGGGTGCAAGATTTTTAAAGGTCAAAAATTTGTCTTGAAAATAATGGTATGGCGAAAAAAACAATTTTTTAACTTTTCTCATTGAGTACTTCCACTGGCATCAAAAAATTGCGAAAGAAAAACGAAAAAATTTTTGAAAAATCGAATTCTGGGGGATATTTCGATTTCTGAGGTGAGGTATTCGGCCTTCTAAGGGGGTGCATACCAGTGTTTTTTTGTACAAGGTCCGTTTGTACATGTACCAAGATGGTCCCCAAAAGTCTTTGTACGATTTGTACATACAAATGTTTGTGTACTATAATATAGTACAGTAGCGATTTTAGTGTGGTAAAACAGGGTTTTCAATCGTTGGTAGTGTATTTTAGCTAATTTCTGGGTTTCTCAAGCCAAAAATTACTAAAAATTGTCTCAAAACGGCGCGAAGCGCCGAAAAAAAATTAGACATTTTTCCATTCTAAATGCAAATTCTGCCATTTTAAAGATATATAGGACAAACAATTAGTCCGCGATGCGCCGAAAATTTTCGGGAATTTTACACCACCTTTTTACAGTGTTTGTCTTCCCAAAAACCTTTGTACATTTTGAACACACAAATTTTTGGGTACGATAATATAGTACAGTAGCGATTTTAGTGAGGTAAAAACAGTTGTTCGACTTTTGGTAGTGTATTTTAGCTAATTTCTGGGTCTCTAAGGGCAAAAATCACCAAGAATTGTCTTAAAACGGCGCGAAGCGCTGAAAAATTTGTCATTTTCCTCTTGAAATGCAACTTCTGCCATGATAAAGATATATATATATATAACACACAATTACTCATTTCGGCTCGAAGCGCAGAAACTTTTTGCGAATTTCAGACCTTTTTTGCAATTTTTGTCTTCCCAAAAATCTTTGTACGTGTACAAAGACGGTGCCGAAAAGTCTTTGTACATCGGGAAAAACCTTTGCCGAGTACAAAAAAACACTGGTGCATACCACTAACCCCCATGCCCACGTTGGTTGATAGCTTGAACGAAAAATATTCGGCGTTGCGACCGGCACACATTTTTACTGAGTACATATATACTGTTAAATCACTTTAAACATTTTCTAAGGTCGAAGCGTACATAAAAGAACAAACTTACATAATTAAAATCGATTAATGCAAGCGTACATCATTTCTTATTAATTTTAGTAATTTATTCGATTCGCTAATTAATTTAATAACCAATAATTTCTTCATTTCTTTTTCTTTTCCATCACCTGTTTCCAGTGGCATGATATCGACAAAACAGGCACTGCCTAGAAAAACTAGAGTCATCACGCTCCCTTTGTTGACAAGCCAAAACTTCTTCCAGACGTCGCATGGCCATCGATTCTCTGACTTTACGGTCTTCGGGTAATTGTTCCGACATTAAATAATATGACTCGAGCTTCCCTATTTTTCAATTAAAAAGCATATTTCATAGATGAGACTTACTTTTCCGATTGCGAAAGTCAAATCAAAACGCTTTACAAAGGCAAATCAACCAATAGAAGATTCCGCTACTGCACTCCACTGCACAACGATTAGTTGTTTTGCTATTGTAAACAAATTTGATTTAACTTTCGCAATGGGAAAAGTATAATCTCTGAAAGATGCCGTTAATTAACATTTATTCAATACAACCGCTCTGACCGCAGTCGACATTATGTACATATCAGCGTTTTTTGTACAAGGTCCGTTTGTAAATGTACAAAGATGGTCCCAAAAATCTTTGTACATTTTGGGCACAACTAAAATATGATACAGTAGCGATTTTAGTGTTGCAAAAACAGAGTTGTTCGACTTTTGGTAGTGTATTTTAGCTAATTTATGGGTCTCTGAAGGCAAAAATCACTAAGAACTGTCTTCCGAAAAATTAAACACTTTTCCTTTTGAAATGCAATATCTGCCAATATAAAGATAATTTTTGTACATGTACAAAGACGGTTCCCGAAAAGTCGTTACACATCAAAAAAATCTTTGTCGAATATAAAAAACACTGCTACATATGTAATCAATGCCGTATGTAAGGAGAGCGGGCCCTCTCCAGAGCAGCCACTTTATCGTAGTGGAGGGGTTTGAGTGCCTCAATGAAGTTAACTGAGAGGCCAGACTAAGAGCTGCTCCCCAGGGCTTGAGTGGCTACTGGGCATGTCTGGCGGTTGGTGGCCGTCAGAAGTTGGCAGGGTGAGCCCATTAAGGGATCACTAGGGGCCCTGCTGGGACCCTAACTGTCAACTTGCTGAGTTTGTCAGCCATGAACCAACTCACTGTTCTATAACCATGATGGAGTTATTAGAGACCGGCCCTCAGTATCCGGCAGACGAGGGTTCTAAAATCTCCGGAGACCCAGCCAGCACTGTGTCGTTGCAAGGCAATGTTGGTGGTCATGCTACTTGCAGCCCAACTAGTGGTGTGTTGTCACAGGGCATCACTGGTGGTCAAGCTACTTGTGGCTCCTCAGTTGCCATAGGGAACCAGGTGGCAGTTGAGGGCGATGCTACTGGAACACCTGCGAAAGGGACTCCTTTGGAGAACCTTTCGGAGAAACTGGGCTCCATAAATTTGCGCAAGCAACTCACTGGGGCCCAGAAACGAAAACTTCGTAAGCAGGCTCGTGCTGCCAGAGCCCTCCAGGGATCTGGCACTAACCTGCCCGAAGTTACAGGTTCTGATTCGAGCAGGGGCACTGGGCAGAATACTGCTCAGGAGGACCCAGCTCCCTCAGAATCTAGGGCAATTAGTAGTGGGGAGCACAGCAAGCAATTGCTGTTGCACACCCAACTCCTAAGCCCAACAAACAGGCCAAGCGGCGACATCCTAAGGATGACACGCCCACTAGCCTGACACAGCCAGCTAAAAGGTCTAAAAAACCTTCTAGTTATAAAGCAGCAGTTGAGGAATCACTGAAAGTTGGTATTGTCGACTTCAGCAGCGAAGGCGGCATTCCAGCTGATAAGCTTGATACACTCACAGCTGTCTTAACTACAGCCTTGGATCAGGTCGCAAGCACTAGCAAGACCCCTCCAAGGTTTCACTCTTCTGGCCTGTCACATGGCGTTTTTTATATGACATGTGCAGATCAGTTCACTCTGGATTGGCTGAAGAATACCTTAGCTAATCTCGATCCACCTTGGGAAGGAGCTGATCTGCGCGTTTGCAGCAAATCAGAACTTCCCAAGTTGACCAAGTTCACAGTGTTTTTCCCTGGCTTAGCTGACAGGGACTCTGTGTTTTTCCAGACTGCAGAACCAGAACCCTGGTTTGTGCACTGGCCTTTGGAGAATCTACAAACGGGAGGAAAAAGAAGGTCAAACCTTCTTTGTCCTGGGAGTGGATCATCCATCGGTCCAGGTGCTTAAGCAGCTGGACTTCAGGCCTTATTTCAAACTTGGGCGTGTCACTTTGATGACACATACCAAGTTGGAATAAGCGCATAATTTGTACATAGATTAGGATGGTTGGTACTAGTACTCTCCCATCCCAATCAAGTACTGGAATTATTCCAGATCAACTTGCAGCATAGCCAAGGTGCGACTGGTGTACTTAGTTGCCGCCTAGCAAAACTGCAGACAAATCTAGCGTTGATCCAGGAGCCTTTGGATCTATAAGAACAAGGTATGTGGATTAAATGATAAACTATATACTGTGTTAGTAGGGACTGTGGTACAAGGACCGAGGGCTTGTGTGCTTGTCTCACGTCGAAACTTAACCCAGTGCTCCTCCAACAATTCAGCAAACCGTGACATGGTGTCTGTTGAGTTAAGTTATAAAAGTGCAGGGCACTGGCGTAAACATCGCTGTTACATCAGCATACCTGCCTTTTGGACTCTCCTCATTTACCTCCAGGTAGAGCTTTTCTCTTCTGGTTGACTACTGCAGTAAAGCAGATACCATCAATTATTGGGTATGACTGCCAATGCTCACTCACAACTTGTGGGGCAGCAGCGATGCTTAATAAACGTGGGACTGCACTTGCTGAATATTTAGCCTCAACCAATTTAATTTTATTAAATAGGGGAAGCGAACCTACATTTGTTGTGGCAAAGAGACAGGAGGTTATTGATCTAACCTTTATGTTCTCTCGACCTCACTAATGATATAAGAAACTGGCATGTCTCACAAGAGAGAGTCTCTATCTGACCACAGACAGATACGCTTCTCTTTACATGCTGATTCCTTTTCTTCTAGGTTGTACAGGAATCCAAGGTCCACTAATTGGGCTCTTTTTAAGCAGCACCTTAGTAGTCGCTTGGGTTCTTGGGCTCCTAGTTGCTCAACAAAAGAGGACGTGAGGGTGCTGTTGACTTTGTACAGCAAGCACTTACATCCTCATATGAGACCTCTGCACATTACAGAGGGAAAAGAGCAAACCTATTCCCATGGAATAGGGAGCTCCAAGACCTCCGTAAGAAAAGTAGGAGAGCTTGGAATCAAGCGAAATTATCTCAATCAATTTCCGATTGGGCTGATTACCGCAAGGTTCGACAGGAGTATAAGCATCTTATACGCATTAGAAAGCAATTGTGCTGGCAGGACTACTGCTCCAACATTGGAAAAATGTCGGATGCTGCTGAGGCTTCGCCGCATTTTATGCAAACCTCAAGTAGGTGAAGTTGGCTCATTAAAACTACCTTTCGGGTCAGTATACACTCAACCGAAGGGAAACCCTGCTTCACCTTCTTTCTTGACACTCACTTTCCTGGCAGCTTTGCAGTTGGAAATGAGGCATATCCGGACACATTGGGCCCAACCAGTTTTTCTGGCTTTAATGACCAAGTTCTGGCCTGCAGGGTGATAACACCTGATAAGGTTCGCTGGGCTGTAAAGTCCTTCAAACCCTACAAGACTCCAGGGGTTGATGGCATTTTTCCAGCTCTTTTGCAGGAAGGACTGGACATGCTGGTGAGACCCCTAGTGAATATTTATCGAAGATGCCTAGCAGCTATGTTCCAATAGCCTGGCGGCAAGTAAAGGTCATCGTTATCCCTAAGCCAGGGCGTAGTTCCTATGACCTGGCAAAATCCTTCAGACCAATGAGTCTTTCCTCTTCTTACTGAAGTGTTTGGAAAGATTAATTGATCGCTTTATAAGAGATGGTCCCTTGCTGGAACATCCTTTACATGTTACACAACATGCGTATCATGTGGAAAGTCTGTTGATACGGCCCTTCATGAACTAGTTTCTAGAATTGAACGGGCATAGACAACAAACAATTCACACTGGGCGTTTTTCTGGACATTGAAGGGGCATTTGACAATACAACCTTCAATGCTATCTGCAAAGCAGCATTCAATCATGGCATACATCAGACCATTGTTAAATGGATTGATGCTATGCTAAGATTTTCCACATCATGACTGACTCTTATGGAGACAAGCATGATCTTTACTACCACAAAAGTCTGTCCACAAGGAGGTGTACTAGCTCCTTTGCTGTAGTGCCTGTGGCGGTGGACGAACTTTTGCAGAATTTGCAAAAGTCTCAGCTCTCACAGTCAAGGATATAGCTGATGATTTGGCAATCCTTGTTACTGGAAGGTTCCTTGACACCATTTCACTTATGGAAAGTGGTTTAGCCAAGGTGGAACAGTGGTGTCACCATAATGGTCTATCTGTGAACCCACAGAAAACCGAATGGTGCTATTACACTCATAAACGGAAACTTGATGGGTTTAAACCACCAATTTTCTATGGTATGCCACTACAACGTGCAAACCAGGTCAAATTTTTGGGACTTATTTTGGACCAAAAATTAAACTGATACAATCATGTAGAGGTCAAATGTCAGAAGGCTGTTAATGCATTCTGGCAATGTCGTAGAGCTGTAGGGAAATCCTGGGGTCTATCACCACGAGTCATGCGATGGCTTTCGTGTCTGTGATTAGACCCATGATCACCTATGCTGCACTAATCTGGTGGCCCGTGCACACTTGTCTACTGTGAAATGTCAGCTTAATCATTTACATAGAATGGCTTGCCTCAGCATTTGTAGTGCCATGTGCACCACACCGACTGCAGCCATGGAAGTCTTGCTGGACTGCCTCCCCTGCATATCTTTGTGGAGGGCTGTGCAAGGGCAGCGGCATATCGACTAAACATAGCTGGCAGTTGGAATGCAAAAGGCAAGGTTGTAGGTCACAATGCTGTTTGGGCTAAGGCCATTGGGCCAGTGCTCAAAATGCCAAGTGACTTCATTGTACCAAAATTTATTTTTGGTAGACTTTATACCATTCAGTTTCCCACTAGGGATGACTGGGAAAAATCTAGAGTGGATATTCTCTCGCCTCCTGGAACTGTCTGCTACACTGATGGATCACGCTTTGTGAATACCTCAGGCGCGGGCATCTATTTCCAGAACTTGAAAACAGATGCGGTATTTTACCTTAGGCAGTATGTGTACTGTCTTTCAGGCAGAAATAACTTGCTATTTTGCAATGCTGCCGTAGCAGAGAATTGATGGCCCTCAGAAATGAGAACATCTTTATTCGCTCTGACAGTCAATCTGCTCTGAAGTCACTTCTATCTCCAAAAGTGCCTTCAAAGTTAGTTCTCCGAGTGTGTTCCTTGCTTTGCAAGAACTCTCGCAGTGTAACAATGTCAAATTATTATGGGTACCCAGGTCACTGCGGCATTGAGGGCAATGAATTTGCGGATCATGCTGCAAAAATGGGATCAGCACATAAACATGTTGGCCCAGAACCGGTAGTTGCTGTCTCCAGAGCTGTTGCTAAGGCTGACATCAACAGCTGGGTCAGGGAACAACATGTTCAATAGTTGGAGTGAGCAAAAGACTTGTCGTCAGGCCAGATCCTTTATGGAGAGGCCATGCAAGAGAATAGCCAGCTCCTTGGATCAGCTTAGGTCGTAAGCTGCTTAAGACAGTAATAGGTCTCTTAACTGGACACTGTCCCCTCAACAGACACCTATGTACTATTGGGGTTTCTGACAACCCCAAATGCGCTAAATGTCTGCTCACAGAAGAGGATTCTATCCACTTCCCTTGTCACTGCCCTGGGTTTGATAAGTTGAGAAGCTAGGTTCTTCCATGCTCCACATATTGAACCCTCGGCAGTTTTACAGGAGCCTGTTGCTCAACTTTTGGGGTTTATTAAAGCCTCAAAACGTTTGTGCGACTAGCTCTCAAAAGTTTCCGTGGGGTACACAATGGGCTTCTTAGCCTGCGTGAAGGAGCTTTCGCCCACCCCTTTATCACTATCACACTAAGGAGAGCGGGGGGGGGCGAGACGCAGCCCCCTTAGCCGGAAAAAATTTTAAAGGGTAAGGTATGCAAGGAAAGAAAAAATCGCATGTCTTTGTCGTCAAATTTTCAAATTTTCGGCGCTTCGCGCCAGGTGCTAAGTGTTTTCCATACTTTTGGCTCAAGCGAGGCAGAAAGAACGATACTTTTTATGACATTTTAAATAAGAAAAAATTTCTACCGAAAGGTTCAATTTTTATGATCTCAATGCATAGAGCGCACCGAAAAACGTCGAAAAATGCGTTGCGAGCTGTGCCGACGAATGTTCCGAGATATAGACCAATTTATGATGGGTCCGCTGCGCCCCCCTTCCCTTGGCCGAATCCTGGATACGGGCTTGTATGCAGTATCTAGTTAATAAGAGCATATGCATGTTTTCATAAATATGTATGCAAGTAGCTTTGAAAGATCAAGCTTAAGAAAGAGGAAATGGCTGATCATCACAGAGGAACTTGAGCAGTAGACGGAATAGCTAATACGGCTTATTTTAAACTAAAAACTACGTACGTATTTATAAAACGAATAAGTGTATTAGTGTTTATGGAAACTATATTGAACAAAATGGTCTAGACATTCTATTGCACCCAGAAATTCTTCAGGCTAAAAACTTTTTAAACAGCCCTCGCAGGTAGAAGGTACGAAGTGTTCTTTGAAACCAGAAAGATAGACAGAAAAACTACTACTTGGCATCTTAAAGTCATGAAAATCGTTATGGCTCAGTCAAAAATAGCTTTATAGCCGTTTTAAAACGTGCATGTAGATGTAATAGGGGGTTTGTGGGAATCAGTCGCCCTCCTACTCTTCCCAGTCAAAAATTTTTGACCGCCTATTCCTCGCCGAAAACTTACGTTTTTGGTCATCTTTCAGGTGGTTTTACCGTTTTAGGCAAAAAATTGAAAGTCATTTACCCACTCCCAACGGCTGAGGACCACTAACCAAAATTTTAGCCGATGCATGTCTGTTTCAAAATCGACATTTTTAAATTCAAGAAATCGCGTTCGCGTTTACAGCTAAATTCAATCAGCGATCGGTGAATGCAATATTAATTTTGATTAGATATTAGAAATTATAATTTCATTTTTTCGAGTCTATACACGTGTATTTATTTCATAACTTTTAGATGATTTAACCTGTCAACTGCAGCGCAAAATATCATAAGAACTGAACAAAAAATGACGAAAATTGTTAAGAAGGTTGGTCAGAAAAGTGAGAAAATTTCGCCTAAAAACCTTAGCCCCGTACAAAAAATCAGAAAGCTTTCCTAGATTTATACATATGATAAATAGTAGGCCCGTATCAGGATTCGGCGAAGGGGGATCAATATGAATTGGTCTATAACTCAGAAAATTCGTCGGGATAGCTCACAAAAACCGCATTTCTTTGACGTTTTTTCGACATGCTATCCATAAAGATCATAAAATTCGAACTTTTTTTGAAAAAAAATTTTTTCCAAAAAAATGCTATAAAAAGTGTCATTTTTTGATCGCGCTTGGACCAAAATCATGGAAAATACCTTACATCCGGCGCGAAGCGCCGAAAATTCGGAGACTTTACGACAAAGACATTTTTCCGCCTTTCCGTGCATTAACCTACCTTCCAACATTTTGTTCCGGCCAAAAAGGGACGGCCGCCCCCGCTCGTCTCAAATACGGACCTGGTACATACATAGTATACCTAGCAAGAAAACGCTACTAACAGCCTAAAAACGAACGTGCCGATAAGCTTCATTATTAAACATAAATTTTTTTTTAAATATTTGCATATTATAATTTATTTTTAATTCTCATTATTTTTACGATTAATACAATTATATTCTTACTAAATTCATATTATTGCATATTTTTGTAAATATGCATATATGAGCAACAGAATATGCATATATGAACAACAGACCTTTATACGGGTCATTTTCACCAGCGATAATTCGGGGAAATATCTTATCGATCGGCTCCGAACCAAAACGATGGCGCCAGTATTCGATGTATCTAAAATTTTTGTCATGGAATCAGTGTTGTTTTGTATTCGGCAAAGATTTTTTTTCCCGATGTACAAAGACTTTTGGGAACCATAGGTTTGAAATTCGCAAAAATTTCGGCGCTTCGCGCCGAAATGAGTAATTGTGTGTTCTATATATCTTTATAATGTCAGAGATTGCATTTTGAAAGGAAAAATGTCAAATTTTTCGGCGCTTCGCACCGTTTTGAGACGATTATTAAGGATTTTTGCCGTAAGAAACCCAGAAATTAGCTAAAATACACTACCAAAGGTCGAACAACTTAACTCTGTTTTTGCCGCACTAAAATCGCTACTGTATATACCATATTATAGTACCCGAAAATTTGTGTGTACAAAATGTACAAAGACTTTTAGGGACCATCTTTGTACATGTACAAACGGAACTTGTACAAAAAAACACTGCATGCACTACTGAATTTTCTAATGATAGTGAACGAAATAATTGATAGCAATCAAATTTTAGCCGATAAGAATTGAAAATTCATTTGTTCCACTTCCAGTACCTGACTTATCTAAGGTAATTTTCGTTGAGTACATGTAAGAGGGGGATGGGGGATCCTCCGCCAAAAGTCGGCCGTCTCCCCATACCCCCTCCCTAAAGCCAGAAAATTTTGATCACCATACATGATCTTGGGAGGGGGTGGGTTTGGGGGTTTCATCCCCGGAAAATTTTTCATTCTCCCCGACGATTTCTTAAGAGTTCCCAAAAATTTTCTAGATATTTGTAAAAAAATGCTTTTTAAAGCATTTTTAGCTATCTGTTTGCTCAAAAATGCCAAATTTTCGGCACTTCAACCCATTATACTCATGTTTTGACTATATTTTGATATTTTTGCTCAATTTGTTCCGACTTTTAGATTTTTTCCGAAATTTTTTTTTGTTTTCATGCTCTAGAAAGATAGAGCATCGTCAGAAACAAAACGATGTTTTTGACGCGTATACCTATCATTTTAGACCCAAAAAGGCACTTATAATCTCACCTCCCCAGAATTCCCATGCTGTACATGTACAGACCCCTTGCCTGTTAGAAAAAATTGAATTTTTCGGCCGTTTTCTTCTTTGTTGGCCGTTTTTGTCCAAAAATTGTAGGTCATTAACCCCCCCCCTAAATTGGCCGAGGACCCCCAAAATTTCGAGCCCTTACATGTACGCATACATACATACATAAACATACGTCGTATCCGATATACATATCATGTACATATGTAATTAATTAAATAATTTTTTTACAAACGATCCACTTCAGTTGTATAATCAAAGAAAACTGCGGATTCTTATAGCCTGTTTGACTGAGAATTAAATTTTTCAACTTTATATTTGTATCGAAATTTCCAATCAAATTTGGCCTACCTATCGCCCGTCGTATGTTAAAGAACGTAGACTTTTAAATTTTTTGTCATAAAAACAATTATCTCAACACTGGCTGACGCCCAGAGTAATTTATAAATAAATTCATACGAATCGATTCAAATTCAAATAGGCACATCGGCTGATAATAGAACGCATTTGTTTTTGCACTCGATTTTGCAACTTAATTACTTAATATCTGATTATTTCATAATCTAAACAATGTTGTCGATTTTGTATCGTTCCTGTTTAATTCTAATTATACGGCATTTGAACAAAATAAAAACATGCAATAAAAATGTACATAAGATAAAATAATAAAAATAAAAGCACAGTCGAACTCGGCTATAAGACGCCCTGGATATAAGACTTTTCGGCTTATAAGACGCAAAAACCTCTGGTCCCAGTCATCCATAATGCATTAAGATATATAAAGAAACTCGCCTATTAGACACTCGGCTATTAGACTATAACAAGCTATTTCTGCAAATATGTTTTCATTTAAAAGGAGTGTGGAATAGGCGTTTGATGCATATCGTGAAAAATTATTGAAACATGCTTCGATAACATAATTTCCACTTAAATCCATACTTAGTATGTTTTCTCAAGTAAACCATTATCTCGCTTATAAGACAAACTCGGCTATAAAACGCATTTGAACGTGGTCCCAAGGGGGTGTCTTATATCCGACTTTGACTGTGCTTCCGATTGACTAAAAACAGAGTAAAAATGGAAAAAATGAAAAACGTATCTCTTTAGATCCACAATCAAATTGATGTCGGCGATAACGATCTGATGCTTGGACAAAAGATGCTCGACGTACTGGCCCGTTTGAGCCGGTATGTCAAAAAAATCAAAGCAACCCAAACACATAGTCGGCCCTCCCCAAAGCGGCGCATATCCGATATATGTAATATGCGTATATAGTGTTGCATGGATGACGCGCATCACCCTCAGAATTATAATGTACGTGCGCGCGAGCGCCGCGTTACGTCCATCATGCGCCATCATCTCTTTTTCTATTCAGCGCCATTAACCTCCATCATCCCGCTAATCTATGATGTGGACGGTGCAATTTAGCTATTAATAGCGCCAACAAGGAAGCACGCACGTGAATGCCGGCGCGCTTCCTTCTTGTTGGTGCTATTAATAGCTAAATTGCGCCGTCCGCATCGCCAGATTAACAAAATGATGGAGGTTAATGGCGCCAAATAGAAAAAAGAGATGATGGCGCATGATGGACGTAACGCGGCGCTCACGACGCACCATCCATCATAATTATGAGGGTGATGGCGCGTCATCTTTCATGGCGACCACTGTATTAAGCAATAAATCAATGTTTTATTTATTTTAACTTTCTTTTAAATTTATTTTTTAGCAGATATTTTGGGCTGATAGACGTATGTATATGCACACAGAATCGCTTCTGAATAAATGCGCGAAAAAAGCGAATAAAGAGGCAACAGCATAAGCATGCGCGTATTTAGAGGGAGCGGGAAAGTAGGCGGCTCCTGTTCTCAAAAAATGTTGCGCTCAGTGAAGAAAAAATTTTTATTTTTGATGATTTTAGCCATTTTTATGATAATTTTGCGAATTTAGGGTAGTTCTCATTAATGACATTTGCTGACTTTCTTGGCGCTCTAAGAACTTAATTTTTACGTACGTCAGAAGAGTACTTTATGTACAAAACGAGGATTTCCTAATTCTTACAATGATTTCTCAAGTCCTTTTTGATGCTTTGTACCGATTTTCGGACTAATTTCGTGCTTTTTCGTGAAAACTTTCGAAAATTTCCAAGTTTTTCGGATCAGAAATGATTCTGTCCATCGAAAGACGTCATAAAACTCTACTTTAAGCATATAATGGACGGATTTTTTGGGAAAAATTCGGTAACTTAGAAAAATTTGGGGTTTCGTTCCCCCTGCCGGAAAATCCTGGATCCGCCACTCAACACAACTTATTGAACAAAGGGCATACAGAGGCGGAAACCGAATTCTGACGGGGTCCGGTTGGAGCAAATCTGAGCAAAATCAAAATCGCAAGAAAATGCCGAAAATTCAATTTGGAGGGAGGGGTATTTTGCATTTTCAGGGGGTCTAAATCCGCTTTCATGCATGAGTGGTAGCATTCCCCATCCAAAGTCAGTCGTTTCTTATCCCCTAATCTGAGATTTATCACCCCTCCCAATGATCGAACACAAAGTCGAAATTTTTTCTAACGCTTTTACTTATTTTAGTCAAAAATCGAACCTCAATTTACCCACCATATGAATGTCCGACTAGCCCCCGCCCCAAATTTTGAATCATTGTTACACGACTTGGTATATACTCTTTGTTTCGCATTAACTGAGTACGCATTTTAAATATTTTGCCATTTTGTATTTATTTTATAATTAATTGTATTCTTATTTTTATTATTTTAGTGTGTCGATTAGTATTTTATTATTTGGCAACAATAGAAGTTACCCGATTTTTGGCACCATTCCGGACAACGTTCTAACGCGAGTTTTAGCTATTGGCAGCGTCAACCCCGTCATATTTTTCCGTGTCATTTTCACACGGCCGCTCAGCTCGTCCTCTTCGCCCTCGCTTTCGCTAAATGGCTCCTCCAAGTCTCCTACACGGAGAAGAATGAGTAAAAAATTACAAAAGTAATAATAAAACAGAAAACTACATAATAATAACATTAAAATGAGAAAAAAAGATAAAAGTAATGAAATTGTGAGAATCTAAAGTACGAGTAAAGTAGTAATTCGAAGCTTTGAAAAACGTGAGAAATATAAAAACTCATGCAAGTTACCAGGCCTGAATCTTTGGGGGAGGTTATAAGAGAAATTCACCCTGAACTTTTTTCGAATTTCCAGCTCAGAAGTCATGTAATAGATTTTTGAATTTCCAAGCGTTAACATGCTAAAATTTCCAGTGCTTCGCGCCACTGGTTCATTATTAATCACAGTTTGATATGTACATAAGCACAGGCATGCAGCCAAGGGGGACAAAAACCAAAAAAATAATTGTTTCTTACAAGGGAGGGTCCCCCAAAGAAAGAAATAGGAAATTCTCGAAGTATGTATATTGAAAAGGTCTCCAAAACAGGTCTTTTTGCTCACTCTTTAGCTAGTAAGCACAAAATTTTGCGGCGCATCGCGCCAGAATAATTGTTCTTATAGAGTATTTGTCTTTTAACCTTTCAAACTTGAGTTAGACATAAAGAAAATGTCAAAATTTTCCGGCACTTCGCGGCCGCACTAATTTTCTGGTTACTTTTCTTTGGAGGGCACAAAAATTGAGTACAAATACGAAACATTAAGAAATTGTTTATGGACCGGACGATGAGAAATTAGTTGCGCAACTAGTTTACGCGATAGATTTTTTGTGTATGAGTATGAAATAAACTAAATGATCAAAAAACTTTTTAAAAAAGATTTTCTTCATCATTGTGAAGAGCTCGTTGAGAAACGTTCAAAAATGCCCTTATTTTTGACTACCCCATTATAGTTCTCCAGAAATCTGACCATACATGATCTTCGGGGGTTTAAGAGGGGTTTCAACCCCCTGGAAATTTTTTCACTTCCCTAGAATTGGCGATTTTTTAAGGTTCTGCAATAATTTTCTAAAAATTTGTAGAAAAGATGCCTTTTAAGCGTTTTTAGCTATCTATTTGCTCAAAAGTGCCGAATTTTTCGGCGCTTCGCGCCATTATACTCATGTTTTGACTATATTTTGTTCAATTGATTCCGACATTTTTGATTCTTTTCCGAAATGTTTTATGTTCTTATGCTCTAGAAAGATGGAGCATCATCATAAACGCTGAAAAACGATGTTTTTGACGCGTACTTACCATTTTTGGACCCAAAAAAGGCACTTTATGATTTCACACCACCCCATCCAGTATTCCCATGGTGTGCATGTATGCATCTGACGTTCAAAATTTTTTGTTCCGGAATAAAATCCTGGCCACGGCCCTACCTACGTATGTCAACACTTTCAAAAGAAAAGTTTTCCGCTAGTTGAAATGTCACGCGGCTCTCACCTTCATAAAGATACAAAATTTGATCTTAAAACGATAAAAATATCGAAAAGTTCCGGCGCTTCGCGTCAGACATACCAAATTCATGCATTGCTTATTTTCGGAAAACTGAAGGATTAAGCTTATAGAATACACATATCAAAAATTTCCAGCGCTTTGCGCCATATTTATTTCATGTATTGCAAAGCTTAAAGAGGATAAAAATGTCCAGAACTAACAGCGCTTCACGCCACATATGTTCCCACTTGCGTACCTTCGGAAAACTGCTAAATTGAGTTTTAAGGGACAAGATTTCATGTCCACAAAAATTACCGAATCACATAAAATTCAAAAGAGCAAAAATGTCAAAAATTTGTAGAGTCTCTTAATTTTTATATTTTATCACCACAAGCTACATAAGTGACCTAAGAAAGCAAAATACGCCGTAACATTTCGCGTTATTAGGTAAAATCGCTTCTGAATGCATTATACGCGTATATTCATATTCACAGCGGTTCTCTTGAAATAAAATCCTGGATACGGAAATGACTGCATATATGTATTTACTATTATGCTAACAAATTTTCTTAAAGAACAATTTGCAATAATATATAAGCCAGGACAGACTTAACAAGGAATAAAATCAATAGAAGTAAAAAACGTTATTTTGAATTTTTAACATTCTTTATGTATGAAATAGGTATGTATGTATGTGCCTTCCTAATGAATATTACTCGAACTATGTATAAGAAAACAAAGCCATGCTACCATACATGATCTTGTGGGGTTTGGGGGGTTTCACCCCCCGCAGAATCATTTTTCACCCCGCGAAAAAATTTTTCACCCACCCCCAGAATTGGCGATTTTTCAAAAGTTTCCTAAACTTACCTGAAAATTGGTAGAAAAAGTGTCTTTTTAAGGGTTTTTGGCTATCTATTTGCTCAAAATCGCCAAATTTCCGGCGCTTCGCGCCATATATTCATGTTTTAAGCGATATATTGGTCAATTTATTCGACTTTTTTTCGAAATTTTTTGCTCTAGAAGGATAGAGTATCGTCAGAAACGCCAAAAACGATGTTTTTTAACGCGTACCGGCCATTTTTGGGCCCAAAAAAGGCACTTTAGGTTTTCAACCCCCCGGAATTCCCATGCTGTGCATGTATGCATGCTACCACTTTAATTCAAAGCAAAACATTTAAGCACAAATTAGGCCAAATACTCTCCTAACCTTCGTTGATCGCGTGGTCTACTTGGCAAGCGCTTTCAGAATGTGAGGAACGGTTTCTATAATGTGACTTAGTTTGGCGACCTGAAAGAACATGGTTTAAAAAAATTATTAGGGATTATTATCATTTTTAGATTATACAATAAAAAATTATGAGAATCAGGTCGACTATTATCACTATAAAAATATAAAAGCATCAGCAGCACAACAGGCAAACTGGGGCAAGGAGTGTTATAAACCCCAGAAGAATCAGACACTTACTCATTCAGTGCTTTTGCACTGCTAGATGAGGCATACAAAGTTTTCCATTTAAAAACTCGTTTTTCCACTCGTACTCATAAATGTGGGAGGGAAGGATAGGGGATCTACCCACCAAAACTCGGCCGTCCCCTAATCCCCCAGAGTCAGAAAATGTTTGACCCCGATTTTTGAAAAAAAAATCGAGTTTTGGCGTTTTTTTGGCCAAAAATTGAGTCTTTCCCTCCTAAAATTGGCCGGGGACCCCTCCAAAATTTTGAGCCGTTACATGTATGCTCGTACTTCTTGAACTATTCCACTTTAGAACAAAAAAAGCTTCATTTTCCACGTTAGTTATGCATATCACACAATTCTATTTACCACAAAATGTCTAAAATTGACTCGAAATTAGAAATACCTGAACACGAAGCTAAATAGACCGAATGCATAATAATAACATTTGAAGATGTCTTGTCGCGTAAAAGTATCTAATGAGACTATTTCATCCAATCGTTTTCGTTATTCATCGTAGGAAAAATGTCGCGTTCAAGACTTTTAGAATTTCGCATCATTTTAGATTTTCTCAAATTTTCTAGCGAAAATGTGCACGACTGACTAAAGCAAAAACTTACGGGGTCCTAAAGTCAGATCGTCCTTTGATCCACTTATCGATCGCGATTTTCTATTTTCAGTCTCGGCCGCTAGTCCAGCTGACAAGAAGTTGCGCCGTTTTCCCTTGAATTGTCCGATTATTGGTCTACTGTAATAAACTTCAGTTTAAATTATACTACACACTAAAAAACGCATATATACACAACCATCCCTGATGAAAAATGTGGTAAAAATCTCGAAAAAGTTTCGAAAAATACGACATGTACATATAATACAGTATGCCTATTGAATTTTGTAGGATCAGTAGAAATGTTCTGTAAAAACTAGAAAAACACAGTCATATCAATAAAAAAATAATTAAATAAACAACTCGACTTTTTACTCCCTAGTATGTGCAAAGTACGTATATTCATATGTGTTTATTTTTATAAAAATAAGACGTGAACCTAGTCCTCGCCTAACATACTGACAAGCAAATGAGTTTGAGGTTCTAGATCCTCAGTATGGAAAAATGTGAAATTTTCTGAGAAAAATAATGCAAAACAAAGGCTAAAAACCGATGATAACGAAAAATATATTTTCAAAAGAGTTTGAAAAGTAATTATTCAGAAATTGATAATTAAATGACTTCTGACACTATTTTAGCATTTGTGCCCATTTATGACGTCATTTAGCCCTCAAAAGCTCAATAATTGACCCTCCACCAGACCAGCTAATCCCCAGGCCGACCATGCTTTGCATCTATGCATACAACTAATCATGATGAAAAACGCATAATTTAGAGTTAAACTATGAAAATAAAGGAATGCAGATGAATATGAACGAAAAGGAGTTATTTTTACCGTGAGAGCTCGATATGCCATTTCTTTGAGCATTATTTCGCAGCGGTCGTGAGCCAGAGTTGCGAAAATATTGCGCTTCTGCAACAGGACGCCTGCTACCGATATTTGCGCCATAAAAATTGTAATAAAATGGTGGTGGATAGGAACGAACTGGCGTCGCTTTCGGATACGTATTCTGCCGTCTTCTTAAATTACATTAGAAAACATAAATGACGATAGATAAAACGAAAAAATAAAGAAGATTAGCAAAAAACTGGCGGATAAACTCAAGTCAGTATTGAAGTGCAAGTCCAATCCGACAGAATATTTAAGAGCGACCAAAGGACTACAACTGACCAGAAATAAATAATTTAAATTTAATTAAAATTTTAATTTTTAATAATTTGAATTTCGGATTAAATTTCTACTAAATAAACTACGGTATTTCACGACTGATTAGCTTTACTAAATGAAAGACGTCTAGCAAAAGCAAATTACATAAATGTCAACACTTTTAAAATTCTACATATGTATTCAGTTACTAAATCAATGTGGCCGAAAAGGAGATATAAAAAATTTATTTTTAAGCTTACCTTGATTTGTTCATTTTCAATCCTCTATATCTTTTGCTTAAACTGAAAATTTGTCCAATTAATTAACATTTTAAAAACTCAAGTTTGATAAAACCTATTTTCGAAAGCCGGTTGTTTGGGACGGGTCTAAAAAATTGTTTTAACGCTGAAAATGTTGCTGGAATTCAGCGGGAAAAGCAGCGATTAGGCCAAGCGCTTTTCTAAGCCTGAATGGAGCGGCTATTTTCACAGAACCTTCTGTGGTTGCAACAGGATGGAACTTGTCACTTGTTTCACTTCATTAAACCTTTTACTGACAGGAAGGTCGTCAAAAAAGTTTTCCTGTCACATCTTTCAGAGCTGTTACCTTAATTGAGCTTCTTTTCCATACGATTTATCTCCATTTTGATCGATACCGACATTTCCATCGCTGATCTTGACACTTTTGGCAACCTTGGGCGTTACTGTCGAAGAGATTTTCAGCTGTTGCAAATTATTCTGCCTTAAATTATTATCCACGGAAATATTCTGTTCTTCATGCTGTTCTCTATTTTGTGCGGATGATTGAGGCTGAGATTTATGTGTATCCGTTCCGTTCATTCCTAGGCAAAAGCACGGGAAATAAAAGCTAGTCAATAAGCGGATCAATGCCAAGAAAAATTGTCTGTAATGGGCTAGCAGAGATAAATATGAAGTTATCAGAGATTGATACCAAAATATTACATTAAATATGCGAATAATGCGACGATAGTATCCTAGTCCCTGATCATCTGTTAAACCATGCGCGAAATGGTATAATTCTAACTTAGCAATCCGGCTAAAAGAAGTAGAATACTTTGCTTTTTGCCAACATTGCATGCGCTGCATGTACCTGTTCGAAGCATTGTACAGGCTGATGCAGACATTTATTTTCTATATATACAGAAAATAAACAATAAATTCAAAATTCAGTGATGCACGTAAGATTAGAGGATGACGACAAAAAGAGACTTTTGTGACACCCAGACCCTACTGGAACTAGATATACGTACCTACCTAGAACGTACGTTAATTAAGCTCAGTAAGAGTAACGTAGAGAAATGGCTCTTGTGATTTTAAAATATGACAATAGCAAACAAACTAAAGTAAGCCTAATAAAATGTTAACAATCACAGCGTGCCCTTGTCACTCAGAAGCGAAATGCGCGACGAATTCATTTTAACGAAGGCGCAGAAAACAATTTTGATCAATAAGCCGTCCACTCAGGCCCGTATCCAGGGAAAATGGGTGGTACGTGCCCCTACCCCCCCCCCAAATGAAAATTGAGAATGATTTCTTTCCTTTATTGCCTCTTTGCTTATTTTAAAGCAAAAGATCGCAAATTTGCGGCGCTTCGCGCCGAATTTCACAATTATTTTTTTTTCTATTCAGTCCCAAACGCGCGGTCAAGACACTCAATATTCAATCTTTATAGAATCTAAAGCATATTTTGCATCTATGTATATCTTCTGCTTTTTGTAGATTTTACGCAGAAAATGAGATTCCTGCAAGGAGCAAGAAATATAGACATTTTTTGACGACGATTTGGAATTTCAGTGATTAAGTTTGACTATTTTTAGACTGATTTCAGAATCACAATTAGGCTGATTTTATGAAAACTTTGACACTAAGATCATACATGCACATCATGGGAATTCCGGGGTAGGTGACATAATGAAGTGCCTTTTTGGGTCCAAAATGATAGGTGCGCGTCAAAAACATCGCTTTTCAGCGTTTCTGACGTTACTTTATCTTTATAGAGCATGAAAACAAAAACACTCAGAACAAATTGAATAAATTATAGTCAAAACATGAGAATAATGGCGCGAAGCGCCGAAAATTTCGCACTTTTGAGCAGATAGATAGCTAAAAACGCTTTAAAACACGCATCATTTCGACAAATTTTTAAAATTTTTTTGGGAACTTTCAAAAAATCGCCACTTCTAGGGGAAGGTGAAAAAAATGGGGGGGGGGTGGAAATTTTCGCTGGGGGTGAAAACCCCCCACCATATATGGCTACGATACAGCGTTGAGGTAGTTTTCTTACGAAATTTTCCAGGGCGCTGTGCCGGACCCGCTGAGGGGCGCTTGGACGCGCCAACCCACATATACCCCAACCGCCATACCGAGACGATCAAACAAAAAGTTCAAAAACGCAACAACATCTTGAAAGCGTTAACTGGACGAACATGGGGTGCACAAAAAGAAACGATTCTTCTAACATACAAGGCCATTGGCCGTTCAATTTTGAATTATGCTGCACCAGTTTGGACGCCGTCAATTAAAACATCTAATTTTGGGTAACTGCAACGCTGTCAAAATACGGCACTTCGTTTGGCCACCGGTTGCCTTCAACTCACGTCAATCGACCACCTGCATAGCAAAACCAGAATGCTATCTGTATCGGATCACAACCGACTTTTGGCTGACCAATATTTCGTCGCATGCCTGCATAACAACCATCCATGCAGGCAGTTATTCGGCTGTCCTGGACCACCTTGCCGACGTCAAAGAAATTTCCGGCTTAAACCTACACTTAAAATGTACTCAGAAACTAGAGTTCAACGCCGCTTAAGAAATTTACCTCCGCCTACGACACTTCAACAATGTCAAAACAATCTCCACAAGAAGGCAGTGATTGCCAGCCAACACCGCTTCATCAAACCAAACCCTTTCATATTCCGTCGCCCACCAAACATCGCCACACAAGAAACAAATTTCCCACGTTGCTCCCGAGCCAAACTTGCACAACTAAAGAGCGGATACAGCTACATATTGGCATCGACTCGCAGCCGACTCGACAACACTGGCCAAATGTCTGATCTTTGCCCTAACTGCCTGGCGGCAACAGGAGATACACTATATACACCTCTTCAACTGTCCATCACGGCCTTTACAAGCAAATATCGTCAAATTATGGAGGAAACCAGCAAAAGTAGCAACCGCGTTAAACATTTGATCGATGGTACCATGTCCGGCAAATACAACAACAACCCC
This sequence comes from Mermis nigrescens, assembly GCA_036768485.1. NCBI lineage: Eukaryota > Metazoa > Nematoda > Enoplea > Mermithida > Mermithidae > Mermis > Mermis nigrescens. The sequence continues at coordinate 3,946,525 of JAVLUZ010000271.1, read as the reverse complement.
TTAGCCATAGGTGCGCAAGGTCAAACTTTAAGAAGGGGGTTGAAAACAAATAATTGGTAGATAGCTAAGAGCTTCGTTAAAATGGTTATATAGCCTTTTTTGGCTCAGGAAATTAGCTATATAGCCTTTTGGGCGCAGAAAACTAGCTATAGAGCCTTTTTTGACTCACAAACATAGCTATATAGCCTTTTTGAACTAAAATAGCCAATAAGCCTTTTTTAGTCAAGAAATAGCTTTACATCCTTTTGAAACTAATAGCCATCAAGCCTTTTTTTAGTCAAGAAAATAGCTATATATCCTTTTGAAACTCAGAAAAGGCAATTATATAGCATTTCTGAGCTCACACGATAAGTTTCTGACTTCAAAAAAGGCTATATTATAAAAACTAGTTTTCTGAGCCCAAAACTGCTATATAATTGATTTTCTATGCCTGAAAAAGCATGTGTAGCAATTCTTTTTCGGTCAAAATGGCTTTATAGCTGCATATCAGTTTTTCAGAGCTCAGGGGGAATTATACCTCCTCTCACCCCATACTCTTGTATGCCCTTTGCCCTGGGAAAGAGGTGTCGTTCGGATTCCCACCATATTTTAGGTATCTGGGTAGCAAAATTTGCAAATTGGTCATCCTTTGGTCCCACTTTGCTTTCTAAAAAATTTTGGTCGTTCCCCCTCCTCCGAAACAAAATCCTAGATACGAGCCTGCATCTACTTATCTCTCGAAATAATCATGATATTTTACTGGCAACAAAATGTGTGATACAACCTTTGTATTTGTGAATTGTAGTGTCACAAGCACCTTTAAAATCAAATCAGATCAAAGCATTATTGCACGCAAGGTCAGGAAAAAGGTTGATATCAGAAAGCAAATGAGGGCTCGATACAGTTGACGCATACTCCACTATAGGCCGAATATAATTCTCAAAAGCAAGAACAAACATTTTTTGATCACGTGATTCAAAACATTTAAGAAATCAAAGCACTCATTTTCAAAATTTCTGCTGATATATTAGTACAACAACTGGAAGATAAGTATAAGTTTGTTGTTTAAGGAAACACCTAGGTCTCAGATCGGAGAACCCGCGTCAGATAACAAAAATGGTTAATGTGATATGAAATTTTAGGATTAGCGTACCACAGGTGTAAGACAGTACAATTAGGGAGAGATACGCTTAATTCATTTTCTTCGAACCAAGAAACCAGCTTATTTATATCTTTTTTGCAGCAAATTATGATTTTGAGAAAGATTAAACAGCTTCAAATCGTCAGCAAAGAAAAAGATTTCATTATGCTCAACAGCTATAACAAAATCGTTCACAAACCACAGAAACAATGAGGGTCCTAAAAAGCTACCTTGAGATACACCACTATAACTAATTTCTGATCAGAGACAGCGTCAAAAATTTTGACCTTTTGAGGACGATTTGTCAAAAAGGAAATTGACCATTTTAATAGCATTCCATTTATCCCATAATGCTTCAACTTTTCTATTAATTTGAAGTGAACAACAGAGCCAAAGGCTTTGCTAAAATCAACACAAATACATCAATAGGAATAGATGCATCAAGTGATTTGACCCACATATTTGCACACTTCAAAAGCTGAGTTGCACGTGATTTACCTTTTTGAAAACCAAACTAGCGCGAAAAGAAATCAGTTTTAGACTTTGAAGAAGCAATTAGGGCTTTGTATAATATGCTCCATAATTTTACAAGTGACGCAACAGAGAGATATATGACGGTAGTTTTCAACTGAAGGATAATCCTCTTATTAAAAATAGGTACTACAATAGCATCCTCCCAACACGAGGATACTTCACCATTTCTATAAAAAAACTTCAAAGATAGAATAAGTGGTTCAACAAGAATTGGACATAATGTTTTGATGAAATAAGAACAAATACCATCAGGCCCAGATGAAAAAGTATGCTTAAGGTTGTGAATAGAAATTAGTACACATTCAGAAGTAAAATCTACCTTGACATCAATTGTATCCTTGTAACCTAAGTTTGTGGTATTAATAGGAAGGCCATTGTCAACAGTGAACACTGATACTAAGAAATCGTTAAAAACATTAGCATTTTTCAAATCTGAAGTAATAATGGAGTCGTCAAAAACTAGATCAGGTTTATATATACATATACCGTCACACGGGGTGACTTGAGCCATTTACAGCCAGAAAATTTCATATTTTTGTGCAGAACACTTCATCCAGAGTAAATCTTGAACGCTTATTTTGCCAAAACAACAAAAAAGGGCTAACCTTTCTATCCTAGAAGTATTTTTTATGTACTAGTGTTCAATCATAAATTTTTTAAAAAATCTTGAGGATGGCCCATTTCACCTCAGCAGTGGGGCGACTTGAGCCGCATGAATCCTAGTGCACTATATGAGCGTCAAATGGCTAAAATAGCACATCAAATGGGGTGAGATGAGTCACCTACCGTGTTTTAAAAAATTTGCATGCGTTTTTATAAAAAAAGACAAGAAACTAGAATGTTATCAGTCAATGGTAACCCTTGGCATGTTGAAAGTTCGATTAAGGTCCCAGATACTGATTCCTTCTTCAGCCAGGCGCACAGCTTCTGCTAACTGTTCCTCTGACCAGTTTTCACATCGCCTACTTCCTAATTTACGTTTATAATGGAGCATCTTCTAAATTAGAACTAATTAGAAAGCATAACAGTAGTGGCTCATTTCACCCCGTTTTTTGCACAATGGCTGGGGTGAAATGAGTTATTGGCCTAACTAAATATCAGAAGTGGAAGTAAGGCCTTAAAATACTTTTGTCAGATACAGAAAAACGTTAGCAATCCATTAAAAATATAATTTCCTTGAAGTACCTGCTCATTGTCAGAAAATTCAAAAGTTTAGCACCATACTTTTTTCAGGAAAATTTATATATTCAGGAAAGCAGTAAATAACAGATGACAGAAGAAGCTGCGTGAAAAACTAATGTAATAGCAAGAAGGATGAACAAAAACTATACCAGGAAAGTTTTATTTCAAAGACAGTAATAAATAGCACGTGTGCAATGAGGATCACAAACAAAATCCATGCTGAATGGCTCATGTCACCCCGGTGGCTCAAGTCACCCCATGTGACGGTACTGTTAGAGGGATTTTTCTTATTATTAATAAAACGATAAGAATGCTAGGGATCAAATCCTTTTTTTAAACACTTTACGTTCCTGTATACAACAATATTCCTTAACAACTTTCCTTACAAGCCTACTGTATTTAGAATAGGTATTTCTAAACAATGGATCAATTTAAGATTTCCTCCAGAATTTAAATTTTTCAGACATCGTCTTACATTTTCAGGATATTTATTAAGTCTACCACATTTGGAAAAAGGAACAAAAGAGTCAAAAGAGTCTACAAGATATTGCATCACCGATAAAAAACAATTATAAAAATCATCTATTGTCATACAAGTAGAAAATAACAGTGGCCATTGAAATGTAACAAGAAAAGTAGACATAAATTCATAATCAGCTTTTACAAAGTTACGTTTGAAACTTACTTGTCGCCTGACTTCAAACAGTAATAGATTTCAAAAATAACAGAATCGTGATCACTCGAAGCAAAAGGTGGGTTTCTTCTGCAATCATTAATCAATGATTTATCAGATGTAAATATTAAATCTAATAGATCCAAGGTAGGGTGATGTATATACGTGTTGATATAGTCCAAAAATATTAACGATTTCAAAGAAACTGAAAGAGACACTGTTTTCTCACAATACATCAGCTTTGTTTCATTTAATATTGGATAAATTGAAATCTAAAACAATAAGATGTTCATCACAGTCAAGCAATATATTCAAAAGATTCAAAAAATCTTGATTTCGTTTATCTTGCAGAGGGGAAATAATTGGGAAAACATTAACTAACCTCAGAGACAAATTATCTAATGCATAAACCATGTTTCAGTGGTAAAAATCAAATCATAAATGTAAGAACTCAAAAGCATATGCAAATCAGCAATTTTGTTGAATAAACTACGTGAATTAAACAAAATAGAGCACAATTTGTTTGCACAGCTAGAATTAGGAAAGTTGTTCAGATCGATTATATTACTCTTCAAAGGTTTGCCACGATTATGGAAATTTTTTTTTTGTTGGGGCGAAATTACCTATAAATTTGCGGAGTTTAATGAAAATAGATTTCTCAGATTCTGTTTCAGGGGAGGTGGGCATGTGACCCCTATCATCCCTCTGTGTACGGGTCTGGTCCCCCTTATGTTTTAAAAAATTTTGGTCATCCATTCAAAATGAAATCCTGGACTAGAGACGGGTCTGGATGCAAAAGACGCTTTAGGTTGTATAAAGACTAAAAATGGAGTGTTTATTGCAGCGCACTATAGGTAATTGAAAGATTCGGCGAAAATTTTAGCGATTTTTGGCTAAAAAAGCGAAGGGGGAGCAAAGGAAAAATCATTCTCACATTTTATTTCGGGGGAGAACATGTGCCCCTATCCTACCTAAATACGAACCTTTGCACGCTGGCGTATCCAGTAGGGCAGGGGGACGGGAAAATTTTCCCAACCCCTGGGGGAAAGTTCGACATGTCCAAGAGAACTGAGCAATACCTATGGTTGCATGATGCTGTTCTGCGACTCAAAATCTAAAAAGTCGGCGCTTTGCATCGATTTCTCCTATCTTTTGGCAGTTTTTACGTTTTATTAAAGAAAAAGTCAAAGAATTAGGCTTCGCACGGATAATAAGCATTTTTCCGTCGAAAACTTAGAAAGATTTCAAGATAGAAATTTTTATTGCTTAAAATCTTTGATCCATTTTCTGACTCTCATTTAATACAAAAATATCTGAATAATACTTGTACTTGGTCTATGAATTGACAACTTTTTGTTGTTATGGAAAAATGTGCAGTTTTATATCTTGGTAAAAACAGCCCAAAAAAGCTTTATTCTTTGAATAATATAAGTATTCCTAATGACATTAGTTCCGTTCGCAATCTGGGTGTTTATATTTGTCATAATCTTAATTGTAAGGAACATTTGGATCCCATAATTAAGAAAGCTGTTTCTCGTTCTTTTTTGATACACAAAGCTTTTCTTTCTCGTGATAAAGGTATGAAATTTTTCGAGAACAAGGTGACCTTTGTTTTTTGTCAAAAATGCAATTTTCCTGGGTTTTTAACATTGCTGAATCGAAAAAAGTTGGTTTTATCGATCAGAATGCGCTTGTTTTCTGCATCTTTTGAAAAAATCCTTTTTCAGTTTTCAATTTGTGGAGACAGCAATTGCTTGCGGATTAAGATTGATGCCAGACATGGGCTAAGCCTAAGGCATATGTCACGCCCGGTTTTGGTCAATTTATAATCACAACATATATATAATAAGATATGTGACTATCCCACTCCTATCACCAGATATGTCACGCCCGGTAGTGGTCAATATATAATAATCATTAATATATTCACTTGGGTCACTCCACGTATTGTACGTCTGTTGAGCCCCGTAATAATATTCATTTAGTAATATACTCCGCATGTCTCTGTACACGTCAGTTGACTTCAATCAATAATCCTTAGGTCAATATACTTGGACCACCTAACGGGCTGACCATATGTTCGTTTATAGTCACCAGCTCGGACTGAGCTGTCTTTGCGGATTGTGCAGCTGTATATATTAACGCGCATACACGCATATAAAACCGGTGCTATTGGGCGAACCCAATAGCCTTTATCAGCGCTGATTCCTCACTTAGCAGTTTTTACGTGCTAAGCTCGGACCGGTTCCCTTCAGATGTTATGTCCCTTCAATATATGCATTGAATTCCTGTTGTTCTAACATGCGCATCATGTGTCAATAGATTACTGTAGTAGCAGATGGTCGTTTTACCTGACACCTCCCTCCTTAGCTTTGATTGTCCTCGATAAATAATAGCTGCTACAGACTCCACAAGATATGTGACTATCCCACCGCTGCCACCAAATATGTCACGCCCGGTAGTGGTCAATATATAATAATCATTAATATATTCACTTGGGTCACTCCGCGTATTGTACGTCTGTTGAGCCCCGTAATAATATCCATTTAGTAATATACTCCGCGTGTCTCTGTACACGTCAGTCGACTTCAATCTATAATCCTTAGGTCAATATACTTTGACCACCTAACGGGCTGACCATATGCTCATTTATAGTCACCAGCTCGGACTGAGCTGCCTTGCATATTGTGCAGCTGTATATATTAACGCGCGAACCCAATAGCCTTTATCAGCGCTGATTCCTCACTTGGCAGTTTTTACGTGCTGAGCTCGGACCGGTTCCCTTCAGACGTAATGTCTCTTCGTTATATGGGTTGAATTCCTGTTGTTCTAACGTGCGCATCAGGTGTCTTTGAATTACTGTATTAGCGTGTCGCATTTCTACCTGACACCTCCCTCCTTAGCTTTGATTGTCCTCGATCAATAATAGCTGCTACAGACTCCACAAGATATGTGACTATCCCACCGCTGCCACCAAATATGTCACGCCTGGTTTTGGTCAATTTATAATCACAACATATTCATTATAACATGGGTCATTCTGTGTATTGTACGTCTGTCGAGCCCCATAACAATAGTAATATGATTCCGTAGTTAATATAATACTCCATGTGTCTCTGTGCACGTCAGGCGAGTTCAATCAATAATTCTTAGGTCAACATACTTTGACCACCTACCAGGCTGACTATATGCTCGTAATATAGTCACCAGCTCGGACTGAGCTGTCTTGCGGATTGTGCAGCTTTGTATATTATTGCGCGCACACGCATTAATAAAACTGGTGCTATTGGGCGAACCCAATAGCCTTTACCAGCGCTGACTCCTCACTCAGCATTTTACATGCTAAGCTTGGACCGGTTCCCTTCAGATGTTATGTCCCTTCAATATATGCATTGAATTCCTGTTGTTCTAACATGTGCATCATGTGTCAATAGATTACTGTAGTAGCAGATTGCTCCGCTTGCTCCATTTATCTCAGGCTTAGCCCATGCGCTGGCATCAATGTGAATGCACATAACTAAGCCTTAGCCTAAGACATTGGTAAGTCCGCACAGTCACAGTCCCCCGACGCTTCGGAGACTAATCCAAAACATTCCAAAAGGCAGAGCTTACTTTTCGCCCATCCTTAAACACATGAACTTCAGCAGCCTGTAAGTCGGTCAATAATGCCGACCACCAACTGATTCTTTCAGATTTTAATTCCTTGACCCTCAATTCAATCAAATCAACCAGGCAAAGTTAATTTCTATAAGGTCACTACATTCTCAACATTAGCCAAAAAGGGATTTTAGTTAGGGCCTATACTACTCATGTAAGACCCGTGCTTGAGTTTCCTGTTTATGTATAGAATCCATATTATGCAAATGATATAAATCGTCTTGAAAATGTTGAGCGCAAATTTACTAAACGTCTTTTTAGTTTTCATAGCAATCTATCCTATCTTGAACGCCTGAAGCTTCTAGACCTACCTTCTTTAGAACTTCATCGTCTTCACATCAGGGATGGCAAAAACCCAGATTTGAAAATTTTGCATTTTGGGTTTTTGGGGTTTTTCGTGGGTTTTTGGTGAGTTTTTGGGGTTTTTAGTGGGTTTTTGGGGTTTTTATGGGTTTTTCTAGATACACACCAGAGTTGTCGGTATACATTTATAAACATTTTCAAAACAAAGGTTTATTCGAATGTCGCTGAGCTTTCGGACTGTATCAGTGCTCTGTGAATTTCTCAATTTTGAATGGACAAAACCAAACGTTGAAAAATTTCTTTCAATGAGGCCGTTGAAAGTGTCAATGTAAATACCTATGTAATAAGCATAAAAATTAGACATCAAACATTGGAAAATTACACTACACATGAAACTTATGTACTTATGTTGTTTATGTACAAACGGTCAGACTACTGGATGGGGTGCCTGCATCTCAGAATACCAAAAACCCCAAAAACCCAAGATTTTTTAGAACTCCAATAACCCAATAAAAACCCCAAAAACTTACTCATGCCAGCCCTGCTTCACATATGTCTATGTCTCATGTATCAAATTATTAACGGTTTATCTTTTATTGATGCTAATGAATTTTTTATCTTTAGTTCCAGCATTACTAGAGCTAAAAATTGTCATAAACTTACGTTACCAGTTGTCCCTTCTAATGCTAACCCCAACGACTTTTCGCAACACTACCTGAAAATTTGGAACAACTTACCTGAACATGTAGTCGCTTCTTCTAACGTTTGTTCGTTCAAAAAAGAGCTCCTAAACATTGATTTTACAATTTTATTGTTGGGGCATACCTAGTTGTATCACACTCCGTGATCGCTATGTCCTTTTAATCAGTCGCTGTTTTAACATGTATTTGTGTTTTAACAACAACAAAGATTTTTTTATTGCAAAACGTACAAGACATGGTAAAAATAAGGACACAGCGTACGATACAATGAAATGACAAAACGACATATGACAGAACGTCAGCAACGGGACACGCAGTCACGGAAGTGAAAACTTACGCGTGCCCCTTCAGATGGACACCGAAATTTTGTGTATTTTTATGGACAATAAATATCTTCTTGTTCTTGTTCTTGCTTCAAATAGATGTGCAAAGTCCAAAAGCAACTTATTTAACAGCCCCGCCCGTTTTTATTTTTAGATGAAAGTTTCCAACGATCCCCACCCCTGGCGAAAATCTTGGCTACGCCTGCGTTTGGCTGGCACGACACTCACCGTTTTTTTTCCCAGCAATTTAGTTGACATTATAGACCAGACCCAAAATTTTTTTTACTTCCAACCTTTTTCCACATTTTTGGGAGGCCTAAAAACGTTAAAAATAGAGCGCCTGTGTTGAAAAGTCAGTGTTTTTTTGAGTAGAAAATCCTATGTACACATATAATAGCGGTGTTTGATGCACTTTTTAGTACAAAAATTTCACGCTCCCCAAGAAACATCACGATCAGTATACGTTATTTCTGTTAAAACTTGAATTCCCTTCCTTCAGTAAAGTATTTTAGCCAATTCTGAAGTCGTTTTTGACAATAAAAACTATTATTTATCAAATGCATAGGCGAAGCCAGGATTTTCGCCAGTGGGGGAATTCCAAAAAAAAATTTTCCGTCTTAAAACGCGTAAAAACGCGCGGGGCCGTTAAATAACGTGTTTTTTGGGCTTTTCACATCATCCCGCACGATTTAAGCCATTATAAAATTAAATTTTCTCAAAAATTTTCTCATCTTTTCGACGGAAAAATGCTTCTTATGCGCGCGAAGCGCTAATTTATTGATTTTCCACCAATAAAGCGGTAGAAACTGCCAAATAATAGAATAAACCGGCGCGAAGCACCGAATTTTTCGATTTTTCATCGCAAAACAGCATCACGCAACCTCATTGCTCACTTTTTGAAAATGTAAAAATTTACCCCAGGGGGATTCCCCCTTCCCCCCACTGGCCACGCCAGTGATCAAATGGCGCGAAGCACCAGAAAATTTTCAACTTTTACCCCTCTAAAACGCATTTTAACATTACCAAGCCCAAAAATTTTTTCCATTTCCCAAAATTTTGGTTGACAAATAGACTAAAAGGTGGGAAAAACGGTGATGACACGTAAAGCAAAGCAAGCCAACAAATAAAATCGCTATCACCTACAGTAAAAATTAAAATAACACTTTTAGTAAAACGACTTAAACCTTTAAAAACATATTATACAACTTCACAATTATAATGATGTTTATAGTCTGTCCCATTTCATTCAACCCTTTTTCCCCAACTTTCAAATAGAATTGGAATACGCTTATTACTGTAACTCGTCCTATTCCGTTCACGGATTCGCTAATCGCCTAATGTGGTCGGCTGCGCTATTTTGTTCGCTCGAATCGAGAAAACGGCTGAACAGCGAGCTGATCTGCGTCCCATGCTGCCTTTATTAAAACCCTATCATCAAATTTTAAAAAAGGATTGCGAGCTACTGAATTTCGGTCGGCTACCAGACTCAGATAGGCTGCGTCCAAATTCTTGGTTGGTTGGCGATGGGAAAAAATCGCCAAAAATGGCACCGAAGACTTAATTCTGGTGGTCTGTGGATTGTGCGAGGGGTCATCCTGATTCCGTGAGGGCCCGCCGGAATCTGTGGGGTCCAGATTACCGCGCCCACGTTTGCTGCTATGACGATGGTGGACATTTTCCGAATTTTATGGACTCTTAATTCTGGCATACGTACTTTTGCTCCAGGCTGATTATTCAATTTTCAAAAAGTAAGACGTCAAAAACATGCAGAAACATCAGGCTAGCTTATGTAGCAGTTAAGTAGGAATGCTGGATGGTCAAATTTCCCACGTTTTTTCGACAGAATTGGGTTTTCTCTATGAAGTGCGTTGCTTAGGGCTCGATATTGGTAAATTGCTGTTTTGAGGGTTCGATAGGTATGTATATGTACCTATGCATAAACATTCTTGATCGTATATATGTGCATATACCTACAGGCCCGAATCCAAGATTTTGTTCCATGGGGGAGCACGATCAAGTCTTTTTTAAAACAAAAGGGAGACCAAAGGGTGAATTAAAAAAGGACGCTTCGAGACCACAAAAGCTGCACACTTTAAAAATTTTACTTTCCAGGTACCCTGAATATCGTTAGAACTAAAGGAACGCTCTTCGAGGTCTGGGGTGGCGGGGCGGGCATTGGTGTAGCTGGTTCAGATATGTATTAAGATAGCCACATTATAGGTACGTATACAGCAAGTAGTATCCGGTGAAAGCTGCCACCTAACTGGTTTGATTTGAGTCAAGTCGAAAACAAATAAGGCAGTCATCAGATTTTTCCAGTAGATTCATGTAGAATGACCAAAATGCAAGAGCCAGCGTTTAAAATAAGCCTATGTAATGGGATGCGACTCGCGGCTGCTCGCTTCGCTCGCTCCGATCGTCGCATCCCATTACTCAGGCTTATTTTAAACGCTGGCACCAACATTTTGGTCAGTCCATGATACTAAGCCTAAGCCTAATCAGCTGGTAAACCAGCAAAACATCACAAATACCTTGCAATCTTTATCGAAATTAACCAGCGTTAGTCGATTGGTTATGGTTCTGGACTTTAGAGCAAGGGGTCCACGTTTCGAATCCGACTGCCAGCAACTTTCTCTCGTTTCCTCAGATGCTATCGACCGCACACATACGCCCTTATAATATGACTATGTTAATACATATGTGAACCAGCTACACGAATGCCGGGGTGGCGCGCTGAGCATTGCTGTAGCTGGTTCACACATGTATTAAGATAGCCACGTTATAAGTACGTATACAGCAAGCATTATCTGGTGAAATCTGTCAGCTAACTGGTTTGATTTAAGTCAAGTTGAAAACAAATAAGGCAGTCCTCGGATTTTTCAGTAGATTCATGGACTGACCAAAATGTTGGTGCCAGCGTTTAAAATAAGCCCAAGTAATGGGATGCAACCGCGCTCGCTCGCTGCGCTCGTCACATCCCATTACTCAGGCTTATTTTTAGTGCTGGCATCAACATTTTGGTCAGTCCATGATACTAAGCCTAAGCCTAATCAGCTGATAAACCAATGCAAAAAATTACAAATACCTATCTTTATCAAAATTAATCAGCGTTAGTCGATTGGCTATGGTTCTGGACTTTAGAGCAAGAGGTCCACGTTTGGAATCCGACTGCCAGCAACTTTCTCTCGTTTCCTCAGATGCTACCGACTGCACACATACACCCTTATAATATGACTATGTTAATACATATGTGAACCAGCTACACGAATGCCGACGCGCTGAATCGCCCCCTAGCGTGATCCGTGCTAGAGCTTCTGGAAAATTTGGTGTAAAAAGCACCTTAAAATTTAATCGTAATGTTGAAATTTACAAAAATTAGCCACTTTAGGTTCTGATATCTGTCTAAAAATAGTCCGCAATTTTCGCTCCATTTATCTCAAGCTTAGCCCATGCGCTGGCATCAATGTGAATGCACATAGCTAAGCCTAAGCCTAAGACCTTGGTAACCCTGCTCAGTCACAGTCCCCCGATGCTTCGGAGACTAATCCGAAACATTCCCAGATGCCAACCAGCGTACTTTTCCCCTATCCTTTTCTAAAACACTAATTTACTTCCAAATAACTTACTGAAAAAATGTTTCGTGCGATAATATTGTCAGAATCGTGTTCAGCATACTTGATTTGGTCAGAAAACTTGGTTTCGAAAAAATTTGATCTTATTTTGTGTAGCCTAAGCCTAATACCGCGAATGAATATGTCTTAATTTTGTTTAGAATGATTTTCTAAGACCGCGAATGCACAGGTCTTAATCTTCTTTACAATGATTTTAAATTATGAATATTTACAACTCCTTTTGTAATATCCATCTGGTTTTTATAAGTAGATGTAAGGAAAATTTTCCTTCAAAGCTTGCCTTTGAACTCTCAGATTAAACGTTTCTATCGTAATTAATTTTATTCAATTTGAAGCAACTTTCGAATTTGCCATTTCATTCCATTCCTCTTTCATATTTTCTCGTTAAGCCATCATAACTCGGCTTATTTATCATTCTTTACTTCATAGATGCCTTTCGCGCCCTGCATTATCGTCAATAATTTAGATTCATCCGAGAGACAGTGGCTCCTGCATAAGAAGATTTGATAGAAGCAGCACTTTCTACCCACTAATTGCAACTTATTTTAATAGGTAAGTCAATTCGTATGAATTCTTTTGGGCAATTTTTTGGAAAGGGTTGAAAGGGGAAGGATAATTTGAAAAATGGTTGCACTTTTCACTATGTATGTACAGCATGGGAATTCTAGGGGGTCAGGCCCGAGAAATTTTTAAAAAGTGCCTTTTTGGGGTTAAAAAGGATGGGTGCGTGTGAAAAACATGGTTCTTTGATGTTTTCGGACAATGCTCGTTTTTTTTTAGAAAATTTAGACATAAAAAAAATTTCGAAAAAAAATTTGAAAAAAATCAACTAAATTGAACAAAATATAGTCAGAAAGTGTGTATATGGCGGGCGCTAAGCGCCAAAAATTTTAGACTTTTGATCAAATAGATAATTAAACACCCTTAAAAAATCATATTTTCTACGAATTTTTAGAAATTTTCTAAATTTTTGAAAAATCGAATATTGTTGCCATTGGGGAGTCAAGCCACCCAACTACATTAGGGATGTTCCAGTTCCAGGTTTTTCAAAAAATCGGTTCCGGTTCCGGTTCGGTTATTGGAAAACAAGAATTCCAGTTCCGGTTCTTGTGTAGGTTGGAACCGCTCGGTTCCGTTCCGGTTCTCGGTTCCTGTGTTAAAGTATGTACGCTCTTGATAGCTTGACTTCACCGGAACATGTGACAATGTAATCGAAAGATAAATTATTCAGGAAGTCGTTTTACGTCTAGTTGACAATTTACTTATGAATCACTGAATATTATATATGTGTTTCTTAATTGGAGGCTTATACGAAATCGAAATGCTTAATTCATGACGAAGATCTGCTGCAATGGTGGAAAGAGAAGTCGAAGAATTTGCCGATTCTCGCGTTAATAGCTAAGCAGTATCTTGCAGCCAGTGGCGGATCTAGGATTTTCCTAAGGGGGCAGTATCCCAACTTTTCCAAAAACAGTCAAAAATAGGTCCAAAAATTTGCCCTAAACGGGCGAAACAGCATTTTTTCGGCGTTTTACAATGTATACTTTTACATTAAATCACTTTTGACGCAATATTTTTTCTTAAAATTTTAAAATTTTCGACAATTTTGTGCTAAAAATCACTAAGATTCTTTGACTTTATCAGAATTCTGGCGCGGGGCAGTTTTTTTGTACAAGGTCCGTTTTACATGTACAAAGATGATCCCCAAAAAGTCTTTGTACATTGTGTACACACAAATTTTTGGGTACTATAATATGATACAGTAGCGATTTTAGTGTGGTAAAAAGAGAGTTGTTCGACTTTTGGTAGTGTATTTTAGCTAATTTATGGGTCTCTAAGGGCAAAAATCACTAAGAATCGTCTTAAAATGGCGCAAGGCGCCTAAAAATTTAACATTTTTTCTATTATAAAGATATATAGAGCACACAATCAGTCATTTCGACGCGAAGCGCCGTAAATTTCTAAGAATTTTAGACCGTTTTAGTAATTTTTGTCTCTCCAAAAATCTTCGTACATGTACAAAGACGGTCCCGAAAAGTCTTTGCACATCAGGAAAAATCTTTGCCGAATACAAAAAACCATGGCGCGAAGCGCCAAAAATTCTGTGAGATTAAGATGGATAGACGTCAAGAAGCATGATTTACAGCTTGATTTACTGTATTTATAGCATTTGATGCGAAACATCGAAACTTTTAATTGAAAATATGAGAAAACTATGCAAAAATAGCTGTTTCTGCTGCTAAAATTGTTTTGAAACCTACATGAACAGAAAATGGCTTCCAGGTAGCCAAGAAAGTAAATAAATGTCATTAATAGGTATCATCCGGCGCGTAGCTGCCGAAAAATTTGAGAAATTATGGTCACTGAGGGCCAAAAAATAATTGCAAATTGTATATACATTCTTTATCTCGCCAAATATTTTTGGCAAATGGGGCGGCCCCCCCCGCCCCCTTAGATTCAAGCCTGCTTGCAGCGCCAGCTACAAGCGTTCCATTGGAACAGCAGTTTAGTTGCACTGGAATCATTAACGACCCTCTCAGAAACAGGCTACATGGCGAAAAAGCAGAACGACTGTTATTTTTAAAATATAATTTACCCGGAATAATACTAAGATATTGCTTAATGAGAAACGTTGAAAAATGGTGTTGTTTTCGCCATACCACTATTTTTCGACCATTAAAAAAATCTTGCACCCCCATCCCCCCAGAACTTTGGTGCCGCCCACCTATGCCCAGACCTTCCAAAATTCGGTCGCTGCCCAATACATAGCAATCATTGAACATAATGCGGCGTTAATCCGATTAAACTATGATGGTACACTAAAACGGTAAGGTATGTTCATACATATTGTATTCTTAGACCATAAATGCACGTGGTCTAAGAATTGTAAGGCAGGTGTTTACGTATGGGTACCATAGGTGGGCAGCACCGAAATTCTGGGGGTGAAGAAATTTTCAAAGGTCAAAAAATGGTCTTAAAAGTGGTCCTATGGCGAAAAACACAATTTTTTCGACGTTTCTCATCGAGCACTATCCAATGGCATCAAAAAATCGCTAATAAAGCAAAAAAAATTTCAAGATTTGAATTCTGGGGGTATTTCAACTTCTGGGGACCCCCCACGCTCATGTGTGATGGGTACCATCTAATCTAAGCTCAAAAAAGTAATGCAAGGTTACTACATATCCGGCCAGAATCGTATATTGGCAGCCGAATTTTGGAGGGCCACGATCGTGTAAAAGAAAAAATCGTTAAAAAGCTGTACATACTATAGATCTCACTAGAGCATTTTTTGCCGTGTTTCAAACGATTTTTGTCCCATCAAGAATCCGATTGCTGCCCATGCGCGGCCGTATCGGGCGGAATCTAAAGCTGTGAGCTTGAAGCTACATATGTACATAGGTGTACCTCACTACAGCTTAAGACCCCGAGTACGTACAGTCCTAAAGACCATGCATAGGCGTAAGATGGTCTAGGCCAGACGTGCACGTGGGAGGGTTAGGGTTCTCGCCACAGAAATCGGAGAAATTTCCTGGGGAGATGAAGCAAAATGAAACGAAGGCCAGAAATTGATGAAAATTAAAGATTACAAGATTCTTCAAACTTGATCGACGAGAAACCACGTGATAAACGCACAGTTAGTATAGCGATTTAAACAGTTCTTGCCATCATCTTGAAAAAGCTCATTTTTTGACCCCCCAGATCGGCTATGCTGCACAGTTATGGCTAGACCCAAAAGCGAAATTTTGGACGTATTTCCCAGGTTGTGATCTGACAGAGCCTCAGGAATTCGATTGTGGTCTCTGAATCTACATATATTTTATTATAAAACAACATTAAACAAGATAAGTTGTGATGCTGATTAAATAAAACAATATGTAACAAATGTGTCCAAGTAGAATTGAACGATCAATGAAACGATTGGGTGTTCTAGCGGAGCACATGGTTAAGTCATTGATCTATAAATCAAGAACTGGTTATGAACGATCATTAGCAAAAAGAACGAAAAACAATTTTGAAATAATACGTTTTGACAAAAAGAAAATAAATACTTAAAAACAATGAGCAAAAGAAAGCGCTACATCAACCTACATATAATGTTCGAAAAACTACGTATTTAAGCAGGTACCTATCTACACAGGGGCTTACGCGAGATTTTCTACTAAGGAGAGGGGGTTCAAAATTGGTGACCGTATATTTTGGAATATGTTCGCCCGGGCACCAAATAAAGTGCGTTTTCTTACGTTTCCAAACATGCTGTCTCGGTTAAGCTCATAAAATTAAAAATTTTCGAAACAATTTCATTTTTTCTCAATAAGCTAACGAAATGACGTTTTTTGGCCGTGCTTGGGCCTAAATTAACAAAAATAATGATTCTACGGCGAGAAGCACCGAATATTTTGAGATTTTTCGATAAAAAGAGGCCAATTTTCATGCATTTCCTTACCTTTCCAAAATTATTTTTGGGATAAGGGGAGAGGCCCGCCCACTGCGTACGCCTATTTATCTACATATTTTATACAAATACAAGACAGGTGATTCAAACGACGTCAGTAACTGTAAAATGACTAATGGATTTGAGGAATCGGTTAGTCGCTAAACTATTTTAGATTTCAGGCAGTTTCAGGAACATTAATAACAAAAACTTCTTTCGTCTAAAGCATCAAAACTTGACTACTTAAGCGCAATGCACGATCATAACTGAAGTCTTAAATCCCGGAAACACTTGAAACAAAAGATTGTTCTGATTCCAACCATGTAGCAAAACTGGACGTCTAATGGTAAATTGAGCAAAATATAGTCAAAGAATGTGTATATGGCGCGAGTGAAGCGACGAAAATTTGAGATTTTTGAGCCAAAAATAAGCTAAAATGCTTAAAAGAGCACACTTTTTGCAACTTTTACGAAAAATCGGCAATTCTGGGGGTCGCGGCCATTTTGCGGGGGTTCACTTGTCATTCTGGGGGTCAAACCCTCAAGAACATGTCTGTCCTATAGTCCTTTTAGGGTCAGAAAATTAGCTATGTAGCCTTTTTGGTCTCAGAACACTAGCTATATAGCCTTTTTAGATTCACAATTATAGATACATATATAGCCTTTTTGGACTAAAACTAGCTAATAATCCCTTTTTAGAGTCGAGAAAACAGGTATTTATCCTCTTGAAACTCAAAACAGACAACTAAATAGCATTTCTGAGCTCAGAAAAGACTATATAGCTAGCTTTTTGAGCCCAAAAAAGACTGTATAGCTAATTTTCCGATCACAAAAGAGGCTGTATATAGCAATGATTTTTCGGCCAAAATCGCTGTATAGCTATCAGTTTTTCAAAGCTCAGGGGGTAAATACCCCCTCATGCTCTTGTATGCCGGAGGCCCTTATCCAAATTTCAAGCCATTACACGTGTGATAATACCCCTCACCCCCATGCCCATGTGTGCCCAACTATATGAAATAGATGTGTTCTGAGGCCGCCTATTTCGCCGGGGAATGTGCAATACATATACGCCGTACCTGCCACCATAGATGGGCAGCACCATGAGCGTGTGTGCAAGATTTTTTAAAAGTAAAAAAATGATCTTTAAAATAGTGGCATGACTAAAAACAACATTTTTCAACGTTTATCATCAAGCACTATCCATTGGCATCAAAAAATTGAGAAAAAAAAACAAAAAAACTTCAAAAATTGAATTCTAGGGGGTATTGGGCATTCTGGGGGTACACACCCCCAAACCCTCCCCTCCACGCCATGTTTGCTTGCCACTGTATATTCATGCATCACATTATACCTAATAGCATCTCGGTATCAACATGATATGCAATTACAAACTGCTCTAATAAATCAAGATAAAATAAACAAGATTAGAAGAGAAACATCCGTCGAAGGAACACAAAAAGCAGACATGTAACAGAGGGTTAAGCTAAGCCCCACCCAAAGTTGGTCCTCCTCCAGAGATAACACTTTTGAACTCACTCCCGATTTTTTGAAAAACACTTGCGTTTTTAGGCCACTTTTAGGCGTTTTTTGCTATTTTTCGCTCAAAATTTGACGTCTTTCTTTATCCCCCATCCCCCTGAAAATAGCCGGGAACCCCCAGCCGAAATTTCGATTCATTACGCAAATGAGAATAAATAATTAATAAATATTTACAAAATGTATATGCACATATGAGGATGAGCGGGAGGGGGCTATGGGGTAAGCATGTACTGAAGTAAGTAAGCATGTAACGTTTAAATATGTTTAAGGATGGTCGAAAAACTTTTTGTACATTGGAATAGTCATTGACATATACAACACACGGTGTTTTCCTATGGCTTTCTATTATACACAGGAGCAGGGTTGCGTAATTTTAACACAGGCTCAATCATAATATATTAAATATATTCAAAAATTTAAATAAACCAAGTTCAACTTTGTTGATGAATAAAAATAACAAAAATTGACAAAAACGTTCAACTAATGTGGTGAAAAGTGCAACCATTTTCAAATTATCCTTCCCCTTTCAACCCTTTCCAAAAAATTGCCCGAAAGAATTCATACGAATTGACTTACCTATTAAAATTAGTTGCAATTAGTGGGTAGAAAGTGCTGCTTCTATCAAATCTTCTTATGCAGGAGCCACTGTCTGTCGGATGAATCCAAATTATTGACGATAATGCAGGGCGCGAAAGGCATCTATGAAGTAAAGAATGATAAATAAGCCGAGTTATGATGGCTTAACGAGAAAATATGAAAGAGGAATGGAATGAAATGGCAAATTCAAAAGTTGCTTCAAATTGAATAAAATTAATTACGATAGAAACGTTTCATCTGAGAGTTCAAAGGCAAGCTTTGAAGGAAAATTTTCCTTACATCTACTTATAAAAACCAGATGGATATTACAAAACGAGTTGTAA
The DNA here is from genome assembly GCA_036768485.1 of Mermis nigrescens. Taxonomy (NCBI): domain Eukaryota; kingdom Metazoa; phylum Nematoda; class Enoplea; order Mermithida; family Mermithidae; genus Mermis; species Mermis nigrescens. Next base: position 3,927,510 of record JAVLUZ010000271.1, on the reverse strand, counting down.
ATATTCATAATTTAAAATCATTCTAAAGAAGATTAAGACCTGTTCATTCGCGGTCTTAGAAAATCATTCTAAACAAAATTAAGACATATTCATTCGCGGTATTAGGCTTAGGCTACACAAAATAAGATCAAAATTTTTTTCGAAACCAAGTTTTCTGACCGAATCGAGTATGCTGAACACGATTCTGACAATATTATCGCACGGAAACATTTTTTCAGTAAGTTATTTGGAAGTAAATTCGTGTTTTAGAAAAGGATAGGGGAAAAGTAAGCTGGCTTGCGTCTGGGAATGTTTCGGATTAGTCTCCGAAGCGTCGGGGGACTGTGACTGAGCGGGGTTACCAAGGTCTTAGGCTTAGGCTTAGCTATGTGCATTCACATTGATGCCAGCGCATGGGCTAAGCTTGAGATAAATGGAGCGAAAATTGCGGACTATTTTTAGACAGATATCAGAACCTAAAGTGGCTGATTTTTGTAAATTTCAACATTACGATTAAACTTTAAGGTGCTTTTTACACCAAATTTTCCAGAGGCTCTAGCACGGATCACGCTAGGGGGCGATTCAGCGCGCCGGCATTCGTGTAGCTGGTTCACATATGTATTAACATAGTCATATTATAAGGGTGTATGTGTGCAGTCGGTAGCATCTGAGGAAACGAGAGAAAGTTGCTGGCAGTCGGATTCCAAACGTGGACCTCTTGCTCTAAAGTCCAGAACCATAGCCAATCGACTAACGCTGATTAATTTCGATAAAGATAGGTATTCGTAATTTTTTGCATTGGTTTATCAGCTGATTAGGCTTAGGCTTAGTATCATGGACTGACCAAAATGTTGATGCCAGCGTTAAAAATAAGCCCGAGTAATGGGATGTGACGAGCGCAGCGAGCGACGCGAGTTGCATCCCATTACTTGGGCTTATTTTAAACGCTGGCACCAACATTTTGGTCAGTCCATGAATCTACTGAAAAATCCGAGGACTGCCTTATTTGTTTTCAACTTGACTTAAATCAAACCAGTTAGCTGACAGCTTTCACCGGATAATGCTTGCTGTATACGTACTTATAACGTGGCTATCTTAATACATGTGTGAACCAGCTACAGCAATGCTCAGCGCGCCACCCCAGGCCTCGAAGAGTGTCCCTTTAGTTCTAACGATATTCAGGGTACCTGGATAGCAAAATTTTTAAAGTGTGCAGCTTTCGTGGTCTCGAAACGTCTTTTTTAATTCACCCTTTGGTCCCCCTTTTGTTTTCAAAAGACTTGATCGTGCCCCCCCCCAACGAAACAAAATCTTGGATTCGGGCCTGTAGGTATATGTACATATATACGATCAAGAAAGTTTATGCATAGGTACATACCTATCGAACCCTCAAAACAGCAATTTACCAATATCCAGCCCTATAGCAACGCACTTCATAGAGAAAACCCAATTTTGTCGAAAAAACGTGGGAAATTTGACCATCCAGCATTCCTACTTAACTGCTACATAAGCTAGCCTGATGTTTCTGCATGTTTTTGACGTCTTACTTTTTGAAAATTGAATAATCAGCCTGGAGCAAAAGTACGTATGCCAGAATTAAGAGTCCATAAAATTTGGCAAATGCCCACCATCGCCATAGCAGCAAACGTGGGCGCGGTAATCTGGACCCCACAGATTCCGGCGGGCCCCCACGGAATCAGGATGACCCTTCGCACAATCCACAGACCACCAGAATTGAGTCTTCGGTGCCATTTTTGGCGATTTTTTCCCATCGCCCCCAACCAAGAATTTAGACGCAGCCTATCTGAGTCTGGTAGCCGACCGAAATTCAGTAGCTCGCAATCCTTTTTTTAAAATTTGATGATAGGGTTTTAATAAGGGCAGCATGGGACGCAGATCAGCTCGCTGTTCAGCCGTTTTCTCGATTCGAGCGAACAAAATAGCGCAGCCGACCACATTGGGCGATTAGCGAATCCGTGAACGGAATAGGACGAGTTACAGTAATAAGCGTATTCCAATTCTAATTTGAAAGTTGGGGAAAAAGGGTTAAATGAAATGGGACAGACTATAGTATCTATCTATGATAGTGCACTGTGGGCTATGCCTTCGGTCTTCCCATTATTTCCCCAAATTTTCAATAATAAAAAACATTTAGATACTTGTCCGGTAGCATAGAGTTAAGTGTATGATAATAGTAATTGTTTCATGCATACCGCTTGTGTAATCGATAACAATTGATCTGAGATAAAAGCTTATCAGTATTACGTTAAATTGATCTTTGTTTAATTTACTGTAATGGTCCTTGAGGCCAGTGTACTTAACGTTGTAGTTTAGTCTGGCGTTTTTGCTTTTCGTTTGCCAGTCGTACATTGACATAGTCCGTACGTTTCCGTTTTTCTTTTTGCTTGTTGTCCGGCTTCAGGCCGTGAATTCTACGTCGAATAAAAATAGAGAAAACCTACCCAGTGGTTTTTGGTTATACCGAGGGTTAGGTCGGCCATCATCCCTACGTCGAGGACTTCCACCTTTCTAGTGGACTGATAGGTAAATTTCGTATGATAGTCTATTTATTTCGGAAACCATAATTTATTTCTCAAGCCAAAAATTGATCAAAATTATTATTTAATCTTTAAGGATGATTGATCAGCATAGAGCTCGTTGTTGTTGTTTTCATAGTTCAGCGTGCTACACATATTAGGAACCAAAACATTTCGAATCAGGCACTGATTGAAAATAAGTTAAATAAACAACTTGAGCTTGAGATAGGTCAACTGACCTCCGCGGCAAATTCCGAGACTAGGTAAGTAGCCTTAGGTCTTAGGGCGTAGCTGCTGAGATCACCCGACATAGAAGCAGCCAGCAATATTAGGGCTGAGGGGATCGAAGCCGTAAGGTCTCTAAGGGTCCAAAGATCGAAAGCCATTCAGAGCCGCGCTGATCAGGGCCAGCACTGAGCGTAGACTTAAGTACCTACGTACCTAGGTAAATCTCGAAGGTAAATGCTAGGCTCGGTCTGTGTCGCTCTTGTAGATACAGGGCCGCTACATTTACATTGGATGTTCCCTCCTTTAGGCTGCTAGCTACAGCCGAGCTGATCAATCATCGTAAAATTATTTTTCGATCCAAAAAATTTATCATTTTGGCCATCTAAAAATGTGTAACATTTTGTTCACCTTTGTTGTTGTATCGACCGCGATCGTGGCAGTGCGCAATTTAAGTAAGCGTCCGTGGTAAAGATTTTGTGTATCGTGGTAAAGTCATCGTTATTTTTCTATTTCTGTCGGATCTCTATCGACGAAGGCAGCTCTCACGCTCGCATTTTTCTATAAACGTCGACCCTCAGGCGACGATTTATCATTTTTCTCAACTGACGACGAATTTCCGTCATTTAGGTTCTTACCTACCTGTTTTTCTAACCACGTACACAATCTTGCGCTTTAGGCTTAGTCCTATCTGCTTTCGATCATTTCACGTCAGGTATATCTTACTTCACGTAAGGAAGTACTATTTATGTGGAAAAACCTGTTTTTCGGATCGACAAAGGCTAAATTCGAAACATTTATTTTGGGAAAAATTTCGACGTACTGAAATTTATTTTACCCAAAGTCACATTTTTCGACATTTTTGATACCTAAAAATGGCAGGAAAAAAGGTTTTGCGGACACCGCCCGCTAAATTGAAAAAACCTTCTACGCCACCTACTTCAGCTCGCCAATTACCTACCGCGCCTGTTGACTCTAATAGCGCGTGTAATTCTGCGAGTAATGACACAATTACGAGAGACGTAACTAGTAAGGCGAATAATGATAAATTACCCGCGTCACTACATGCCGCGAGCAATACACAGTCTGAAGATGAACTGTTATTGACTACTGTGCAAGCGCGCATTAATCAAACTTCGATAACTAGATCGGACCCTAATATTGACAATTCATCAAATCATACAATGATTGATAATACGACTACTCATTAACACGGCAAATAACCCTGAAACCAGTTCGGAGCGCGAAAATCCCGATTCTGACGTAGAAAGTAATCATAGTCACAGCATGAATGCCGACACAGAGCGTGCTAATGCTAATGTGACTAATGATCTTATTTTGAAAGCGCTACAAGCTATTCATTTGCAATTTTCGGACCTTTCTACGCGCGTTAATCAAGATAAAAAGGAAAATGCGGATGAAATGCGTAAACTGCGTCTGGAGCTAAGCACTATGCTTAAACCCCAACCAGTTTTGAATCGCATAGAGAATAATCCATCTGAGCGCGTTAACCACTCAATCGATAGCGCAAATTTTTCTGAATTTAATGCGCAAAGTGCGAATCGTGCGCAAAGTACGCATCGTGCATCTTCACTGTTGTCTACTAGCAACAGAGCATCGAATTCACGCTCACCTTCGGAAACTGTTCCAGAAAATATCTCTCAAAGTTGTACGAATCGCGCGCCTGAGATATCTAATTTGTCACAGAATTCTGTAAACACGGGTTTGCAATCAGTGCAAAACTCGGGTTTTTCGGAAAATATACCTACGATTTCGCAGCCGTCGGTACCGATTTTGCAAACGTCGCGATCTCGGCCTTCGCTGCCATTAAATCGTAATGCGCCTTCTTTCGTACCTAATCCTTCCACTACGAATTCGCAGCAGCAATTAAATCCACCACCGCTGCAGTATTTTCCACCTCAAGGAGAAATCTTAGCCAATAATTATGTACCTAATCCCATAAACGTAGAAATACCACCTAATAATCCTATTTTGCATTCTTCTAATATCGAAATGCAACCGGTTGAGATAAATTTATCTGGCATTAATAATGAATCTGCACATTTGCAAAATGAATCTGCATCCCTACCTGAATCATCTAGTAGGAGAAAACATGTCAAATTTTCTGACGAAAGCTCATCTAATAGTTATGATCGCCCGCGCAGTCGTCGCTCGCGTCGCAAATCTCGATCGCGCAGACGACGTCATAGGCATAGTTCAGGTTCTTCATCTGAAAGCTCGCGTGGTGACTCACGTCTCGCTGATTCCTTGAATCGCGGACCATTTTTGCAGCAGATGCAATTTGCAATTGCAAATAAAAAATTTTTTGATGGCGATAAATCAGATATAAAAGCATATTTTGCAGAATTTGAATCGCTTGCCAATACCTATGATATTGACAAAGCTGATCGTTTAAAATTCGCTACTGGATTTCTTGACCCTTATGTTTTGCGTCTATACCGTTCGTTACCTGCTGATATACAACAATCGTATTCAAAAACGAAACAAGCGCTAATAACCGAATTTTGTCCTATGGACACCGGTGCGCTCTTTAATCGTTTTTTGTCACACAAACAGCAGCCTAACGAATCGGTTAAAGCTTATTATCTCTCGCTTCGCGAAGAGTTAATTAAATCTGATCCTTACCTTGAAGTTGACTCGCCACATTTCAATAATTTAATGCGACATCAACTAAAACAAGGTTTATTACCACACATTTCGAAAGAGGCATATCATAAAAAACCTAGAGCATCATTAGCTGAATTTTTGGACAATGCGCTAAGCGCTGAATTTGCTAATAAAGAATTTGAGGATAAAAAGGCAGTAACGCCTTACGTATCGGTAACAGCTGCTCCAGTAGGCAGCGTAGTACCTAAAGATACTCCTCGCGCATCTAACCAAAATGATCCAAATCGTTCACGTCATCGAACGTTTCATCGCTCATCGCGTGCTGAGAAACCAGAAAATTCTTCTCGTAAATATTGCACCTTTTGCAAGCGCATAGGTCACATTTATGAGGAATGTTTCACGCGTCAAAGGCAAGAAACGTCTAATAATGCTAATCATAATACCCAACCTGATCGAAATACTAATTCTATGGTGCGCAATTGCAGCCAATTGCGTTCTTTTTCGCGTCGAAATCGTTCGCCATCGCGTTCAAATTCGCAGAATAGACATCGATCTCAATCACGATATCGTACCTCTAGTCAACATCGTTCATCTAACTATGCGAATAATGATAATCGCTTTGAATCAAAGCAATCACGATCGAATTTTTGGCAAAATCGTAATGATTATTACCAAAATTCGCGTGCTAATTATCAAAATTCGCGTTACGATAATCGTTATAATAATCAACCGCGCCAAAATACACCTTTCGTGCAATTCCCAAATGAACAGCGTGGGACATACTATAATTCTAATTATCGCAGCGATAACAATTTCAATCGCCCGTATGTCACATATACTGCAGACAACCAACCCGCCATGAATGTGCCCCCACCGCAGCCAACCCTTACATCTCCTCATGATGTAAACACGGTTACTGCGAAAGGGCCAGAATCTAGCGCGCGTCCTAATTTATTCGCGTCGCAAGAATTTCTTGAAGAGTACGAACGTCTACAACGTCGTCTTGCAACCTACGAGAAAATTAATCTACCTCCATCTAAGACTTTAGATCCTAATATTCCTATTGTAAGCCATGCTGGGACAAACTTACCCACCATCCTAGTTAAGGTTCATGGCGTTGACGTACCTGCTCTCATAGATACGGGTTCACAGGTCACCATGATGACCACGTCTGCATTCTTACGTCTTGGTTTTAATTTACCACCTAAACAAGTTTCACAAGTCGTACATGGTGTAGGCGAAATCACTGCAGTAGTTCGTTATAGAGTAAATATGACTTTAACCATCGCGGAACAATCTATCTCTACCTCAGTATCTATAATTGATCACTTGCCGGAAGACATGCTCTTAGGATATGATTTTTGCGAATCCGCACTCATGTGGGTTAATCCTATTGAGCGCTGTGCTTTTATAAACGGCATAAAGATTAATTTACTCTCATCTCATGAAAAATTGCAATTTCGTGCGAAACCCAACGCAACTACCTCTGGTGTTGTGTGTGTGCATGTTTCGTTACCTGAGCCTGTTATTATACAACCTAGGCATGAATTAATTACACCTGGCTATATAAGTCACGGTTCTTGCAATTTTGATTTCGCATTATTCGAACCAAATCCCGATTTTATGGAAAAAACTTCACTTTTTGTTGCTCCATCTATAGTCGATGCTTCACAACCTCTAATACCTGTTCGCGTTTGTAACATCTCCAAAGCGCCAATTCGCATTGACTCTGGTGAAATAATAGGTTCTTTAACCTCTGATGCCGAAGTCGTGTCACATGTTTCATCCTTTGATGATAGGACACCAGAACTTTTTGCATCAATAAATAAAGCTTTAAACGGCTCCGCCGTTGATTCTAGACAGCAGCAACAAATTCGTGAACTTTGCTTAAAATACGACTCAATTTTTGCATTAAAAAATGAACCTCTCGGACGTACCCCCTTGATGAAACATCATATTGACACAGGGGATAATCCACCCGTTGTTGGAAAAACTTATCGTGTTGAACATTCTAGAAGGGAATCCATGCAGAAAATTATAAACGAAATGCTTGCGGATAAAATTATTCGACCTACAACTAGCCCATGGGCAAGTCCATTATTTCTCATTGGAAAAAAGGACGGTTCCCTTAGGCCAGTCGTCGATTATCGACGGTTAAATGACGTTACTAAAACGCAAGTTTATCCTCTTCCACAATTAGACGATTATTTCGATACTTTAGGCAGTGCTGCATATTTTAGCACACTAGATTTGAAATCTGGATACTGGCAAATTCCACTCGATAATAAATCTCGCGAAAAAACCGCATTTATATGTCCTGTTGGTCATTACGAATTTGAAGTTTTACCTTTTGGTTTAAAGAATGCGCCCGCAGATTTTCAAAGACTAATGGAGCTTGTGCTCGCAGGTCTAAATTGGAAATCTTGTCTCGTTTACATCGATGACATAATTATTTTTTCACGTACTTTCAAAGAACATTTAAAAGATCTTGAAAATGTTTTTATTGCTCTTAAAAAGGCAAACTTACGTGTAAAGCCTGATAAATGCCATCTTGCGCATGCAGAGGTAAAATTTCTTGGCCACAGTATAAGTGCAATGGGCATCGCTCCTGACATGTCCAAAGTTGCAGATTTAATCTCGTTTCCCGTACCAAAAACCGTTAAATCCTTGCAGAAATTCCTTGGCTTAGTCCAATGGTTTAAGAAATTCGTTAAAGATCTCGCTAAAATCGCTAAACCGCTATTCCATCTTCTTCGTAAAGATGTCGAATTTTGCTGGAAGGCTGAACACCAAACCGCTTTTGAGCTTCTGAAGAAAGCATTTACATCTCCACCTATTTTACAACTACCAAAATTCGATGATGAGCACCAATTTATTTTAACAACTGACGCAAGTAATTATGCGTTAGGTGCTATTTTGACGCAAAAACATTTACCATCCAAAAATCGTTTTATTCTTAGCTACGCTAGTCGCGTGCTAAATTCTGCCGAATGTAACTATGCTACTTCGGAAAAAGAAGCGTTAGCGGTAGTGTGGGCCATCAAGCATTATCGACATTATCTTTACGGTAAAAAATTTATTGTCGAAACTGATCATCAAGCGTTAACCTGGCTAGTAAATGTTAAAGACCCATCGAGTCGATTACGCCGTTGGGGTCTCAAATTACAGGAATACGAATATGATATCGTTTACGTTCCTGGTGCATATAACTGCGCAGCTGATCTTCTTTCACGACATCCTAAATATGATCATGCAGAACGAAAATATAAATTAGAGCGCAAAAACGTCGTTAACATCGCGAATTTAGAATCTGAAGATTCTGAGTCAGATGATGAATCGGTTCCACCGGACCGATCGCGCGATAACGCGCCTACTGCACCAATTAATCATCCAAATGCGCAAAATAACAATCCTACTGCGCAAACCGATCCTACTAATTCTAAACCACCTACATTTCGTGAACGCCTGTTACTTACCGATGCTGAAAAAGCTGAAATGCTAACACCTGCGCGTTTACTCGCTGAGCAACGTGCAGATGACGAATTGCATAAAATTCGCATCGCATTGAATGACTTAACAACGAAAAAATATCGTGACGAATTTTTTCTCGTAAACGATGTACTTTTTTGTCGTTTTCAACCTAAGCGTTCACCAACTGTCGTTCATCAAATAGTCATACCCAAATCTTTGCGTCGCTTCATATTAACGGAATTTCATGACTCTATTTTTGGAGCTCATTTTTCATCGCGCAAAATCTTGCCCGCCATACAAATGCGTTATTGGTGGCCGCGCATGGAAAATGATGTGATCGCGTGGTGTAGGAATTGTGATGTGTGCTTACAACGTAAGGTCGCATTAAATTCCACATCCGTTCCGTTGCAACCAATCGAAGTATCCGCGCCCTTTGAACTCATTGCGTGCGATTGTTTGCATATGCCGCGATCTCCCTCCGGAAATGACCAAATTGTAGTTTTTATGGATTATTTTACAAAATACGTGGAAGCTTTTGCTGTTTCTGACATAAAAGCAACAACTATTGCAAATTTATTACTAAGAGAAATTATACCACGTTATGGAGTCCCCAAGAAATTTTTGACAGATCAGGGGTCAAATTTTACATCTACCCTTATTTCGGAAGTTTGTAAACTATTAAACGTTCAAAAAATATTTACAACCCCATATCACCCCCAGTGTGATGGGTTGGTGGAACGTTATAATCGTACATTGATTGATGGTTTGTCTAAGCTGAGTGCGCGATCCCAGTATGATTGGGAACAATTTTTACCCTTCGCATTATTTGCATACCGCGCGACTCCACAATCATCAACTAATATATCTCCTTTCGAAATGCTTTATGGTCGCGAACCAGCATTTCCACTTGACACCTTACTCATAAATGACTTCGTAATAAATCCGAATTTACCATCTGTTGCGGAAAAATACGTCATTGATTTAAAGCTGACTTTGCAAGATCTGCATGAAATTGCGTCTCAAAATTTAACTCAAGCGCGTAAGCAGCAAAAATCGCAATATGACAAGTCCGTAACACACACAAATTTTAATCTCTCGGATATAGTCTACCTCAATAATACCTCAGTCATTCAACCTGAAATCGGTAAACTATCACCCAAGCGTGTTGGTCCATACCGAATTATTGACTTACCTACGCCTGAAACTGCGAAAATCGCATATGTCTATAACCCTCTCATCATTCATCACGTTCACAGGAATAGACTTCTGCCTGAGCCTAAACTTCCTTATTCTGATTTGATTGTGGAAAAACACGCGTACGTCCCTGGCGATTTTGTGTTGGTAAAATTACCACATCGCCCTCTTGCCCCGGCAGTAGTCATAAGTTTTGAGGATTTACCGGGCAGGGAACAAAAAGCTAAGGACTGCGCGCCTATACGTTTATTAAATGGCTCTAAAACAGCACATGCCGTACCATTATCTAATGTTTTTCCTTTTGCAGACCCATGGCTGCACAAGGTACCCCAAGCAAGGAGGCATTGCTGGAGGCAGCTGGTCGCCGATGCAAATTCGAGGGGCGTGATCCCGCGTCCCTAGATGAATTTCGTTCGGCTTTGACTAATATGGCTTTAGAGCGAGGCTTGGTTATTCCAGACCCGCTGCCGCAAAACGACGATAGTCGCGTTGGCGGTTTAGAGTCACTTACCGCAAAATGGATAAAACATAAAGCAACACATAAAATCGCAAATCACAGAAAGCGTATTAACGACCAACAACTCTGGTGGGAGAATAGGCTTGGTAGATGTCCTTTGGTAACCCCTCGCGTACCAAAGAACAGACTTCTACCCACCGTTATAATCTCCAATGACCAGAAGTCGTTTGGCGCCATTTTGGCATTAATTCAGCCATCGAATATGACAAATGGCACTTTATTTTTAGGCTACGACTCTGAATTTGTTAATGACAGAAAAGGCAGAGGTTATAAGACCTGGGACTTGCGTTTTCAGCAACTATGTCCCACTTACCAGGACCTCCATGGCCCATTCGTACGCTACGTCCAAGTTGCGAGCGCAAACGGCCACGTGTTCTGTTGGGACTTGGCGAAGTTCCCGCAACCTCCGTTCGGGCTTCACCAGTTGCTCGAAACGCGTTTACCTAACGTGTATATGGTTTGTTATGACCCGACGCAAGATCGACTTGCGTATTTCCATGTTTACGGGCCAACTTTTGAGGAAATTTTGGCTATTTTGGATGCAGAAATTCGCAATAAACTGCACTGGAAAGACCCATTCATTGCAAATTTCATTGATATTCAGCCATTGGCGAGAGCGTTTACGCGTCGTTTACGCATTAAAGCGCAGTCGCACTCATTAAAGCGCTTGGCCGAATTCTTTTTTGACATGTATATTGATCCGAACGCGCCTGAGAATTTTGGACAGGCGTGGAGCTTACCATTAACTCGGGACATGCAGCATTATTTAGCGATGGACGCCCTCATAACTATCGATGTTTTTATATTGATAGAAGGGTGCACGCAAGATAATCGCATTACTGACGATAGAAAGCCCATGTCGGTTTCTTTCGTAGGCGATGAATTGTACATTAGGGCTAGCGGCCCGAAAGCCAAAGTGCGTATACCGTTGTCGACTAGTAAGCCACCACAAGGGCAGTCGACCAGCACAGCTGCTGACGCTGAAGTTGATTCGAATGGCGAAGAGTTAATCCGAGTTGAGGACTTTTATGCCCCAGCTCCGCAACTGCCAGCAGCTATAGCGGCAGCCACCACCGTTGCCTCAGTAACGGAAGCGTTGGCTCACGCTAACGTGTTTGACAATCCTGACTTACAAGTGCAGGCTTTGCAGGCCGTTGCCGACACAGTTTCGGGCCCAGTCAATGCGCCTGACACAGAACCTAAGTCAAAACCAACTAGTTCGAGTACACCAGCCTCTGTATTTTCTTCGCAAACCGATATCCCCTACGATTCACCTATGGTTGATGTAGAACCATCAATTTCCACCCAGGATGACGATTTATCTCCCAAACGCTTAGTGATGGCATTATCTGACGCCGAGGCGGAAAGACAAGCTAACGTGACGCCACCGCGTGTAACACGCGCGGCAATGGCTAGAAAAGGGGCTGTTACCGTTTTCGCAACCGATTGTCTCGCAATCGCTTGCGGCGGCTGAACAAGCACCCTTGGGTATCAGTTCGCTCGGACCTTTACTGACTCCTCAGCCGGTTGGGGCAGAGCGTCAAGCTGACCCTGATGTCATCATGACTGAGATTATTGGTTTTCCGCCGCAACCACAATGTACACTAGCTGCACACAAAGTACCACAAGTAGCGTTGTACACGCAAGTCGCGTTTCAGTCCGTGTCACAAGGTATGTTGGCACCTGATACTCATTTTACGGCTCCTATGGCCATGACGGGTGTGTCTAGTACCGTGGCGACTATTCAACCACAGGTTACTCACAGTCAAGCATCAAATATGGAAGTCACAATACCTGCGCACATTCAAGCTATTTGCGAACATATGTCCGTGAACGAAAACGCTCGAGTGCGAAATCGCTCGCGCTACGTACAGCATTTTTTCACCATGATGGAAAATATGACGCGCGAACCACCGTGCATTATCGCACCAGTCATCTTGCACGAGTTACGTTCCTATCTGGGTGAAGTCGAAGGAACGCGTCTGTACAATCAGCTGGTTGAAGCGGCTCAAGTGTACTTTGACCGAGTGTATGCAATACATCTGCAGCATGCGGCTACGACTGACTCACCCTCGCGTCCATTTGTGTGGTCTACAATTGCACAGCCTTTGGCTGATGCCAATTGTGAGCCCGCAACCTGATTTATTAGCGGAATGAGCGTCTTTAATCGATTGTTTTACCCCGACCAATACTTTGTACGCATACGGTTTTTTATCACGACCGGAATGATGTTGTACAAAGTTCCACTCGAAGTATTTGGTCGTACACCCGCATCTTGACGCACCGAGCGAGGTGATTGATGGCGTTACACATCAGGTGCGTCCGGAATTCTATCCGCACAGAATGTCTCCAGCGCCGGATCATCTCGCACCAATCTTAATATCGACACGTCAAATGGTCGATATTTTTGATACTTTCCATGAATTTCAATCATTATATGATTCGGAGTATCGACACATGACGATCTTTTCTTCAATAGACGTCATGCGCGCTACAGCGCTTTTGGAATTCTTGGATAGGAAATTCCATTTCTTTGCGTACGCCTACGGCAATGCCGCAATAGGTTGGCGCATGGTGGAACAGTTGCGTCACATGTTGCGCGTAGCGTTCCTTGGCGAATCTTACACGCCATCGCCACGTGAGGGCTTTTCCGGAATTCCCAGACTTAACGGCACGAATTGAAAGTCCTCATGTTTTACATAACATGATTAGGCAAATTCGGTTAGCTACCGACCCGCCACTCGAGTTCCCGTTCAATTCGATTGTTTCAGAGGTCAGCAAAAATCTGTATTTTTCCTCAAACATCGTATTCAAGGCGAATTAGAAAAATTTGCAGAGAAAGACAGCAGGCATCCTCTCAGGACCCGAGCGGATCCGCAGCGAGCCTTGATATGCCCGAAGTCGATCTTTCTTTGGAGGCACAAATTGCAATGCGTAGAACACGCATGACGATTGAGCAACGCGATTGTGAGAATTTGGCAACGGAAATGCCACGGCGTGCGACGAAATTATGCGCCGCCGGTTCTCTTGCTGAGTCTTCAGAAGTTCATCATATGTCAGAAGACGAATATAAAGCCAAATTGAATCGTTTTTACGATACTAAATCCGAGCACACTTTGCGTCGGTTAAAAATTTGGAAAAACAACAAGTCAGAAGACTTGTTCAAGCTGAAGTTGCAGCTAAATTGAAAGCGCGTTTAGGCCAAAGGGATCAAGGCGGCAAGAACCGCAGTCATCCCGGCAACGCTATGCGCAAACGCATCACCGTTCACAATCACAAGCACAACAACAGACACAAGTAAAACCGCATGTACAGCAATACACACAACCGCAGACCCAACCGCGGCAACAGCAGCAATTTACGGAATCGCTGAGCATTCCGAAGCATATTCTCAGGCCGATGCTGGTCATCTGTTGCGCTCGCAGCAGCAGCAGCCTTATGAATATTGCCGCCCGCCACAGTCGAACCGCGGAAGTCATCGGGGCTGGTCACAATCCCGTCAATGTCAACAATGGGATCAGTCGTATCACTCACCGTTGGAACAAAGTCAACCAGCCACCGGGGCTATCACCCACAACCTCGACCCGATCCACTTTTGCCCAAACCGTGGCCTGTTACTCAACAACAACAGCGTCCACGCGAACCTTCTCGCGAACGAACTTACGGTTTTACGCCGGAGCAATTATTTACTCCGACGCCACCCATACCGCGTCGTTACGCCGGACAATTACGAGGATGACGACAATTTTGAGGACGATGACTCAACCAGTTGATCCACATCAACGCTTCGCCAACATCTGTACGGGCGTGGGCAATCGCCATATCATATTGTGAGCGTTCGAATACGCGTCGCGAACCCGAATCGGATCAAGAATATTTTCAATGTCAACGACGTTGCGGAAAATCGTATGGCTCAAAGGCCAATTACCGCGATCGATATTAATTTACAAGTTTGACGTACAGAACTTTTGGAACTCTGCGACGGCGTCAAATTTGACCAGCAGCTTTTGTCAATTTTTTCATTTTTGTCCTGATGTGGATTCCAGGACTTCATGTATTGTTTATTTCTTGAGTATTTTTTCTCTTGCTGTAAATTTTTTCTTTGACGGTGCTTGTATTTTTCCCCATTATCTTGCATAATTTGCCATTTTTTCTCGTTCTACCTCTTGTTTTAATTCGTCAGTGACTTTAATTTTGCTCAGCATAATTTTGCCTTATCATTCCGTGTCTTAATTTTTCTTGTGCTCAATTAGCGGTGTTACTATTATGGTACCTTAACTCTTTAACGGACAAGGGGTTAATTTACACCCAATCTACAAAATTTTTCAATTCAAAATTTTTCTCATTACCCGGGGACTGAAGGAGGCTAATCGGACAGCATAATCGAATATTATGCTATGTTGTCCAAGACTGGAGTTCATCATTACTCGGGCAACAATATCAGATTATCCCTAGCGCCATTGAGAGTGTTGCTCGAGAGTTTTCCTGAGTGCAAACGAGTCATGCGCTGACCGTTACCGGTTATCGATATTTGTTATTTTTTCATTCTTTTTATTTTGTTTTTCACGTTTGCTCAGGATGAGGCGTTGCGGACGCCGGAGTTGAGGCGTTGCGAACGCTGGAGAGCCGAGTTGTAGAGCGTTGCCAACGCTAGTGTTGATGGTGTACCCACAAAAAAATTCTCCACTTCGTTTCAAATTTTTTTTCCATACGTGCGGGAGTGTAACTGCGAGAGTTACATGGTAGGCAAACTTGCCTTAGCAGTTCACGATAGCCATAACATAGCCAATACTAGTAGCTATCTATGATAGTGCACTGTGGGCTATGCCTTCGGTCTTCCCATTATTTCCCCAAATTTTCAATAATAAAAAACTTTTAGATACTTGTCCGGTAGCATAGAGTTAAGTGTATGATAATAGTAATTGTTTCATGCATACCGCTTGTGTAATCGATAACAATTGATCTGAGATAAAAGCTTATCAGTATTACGTTAAATTGATCTTTGTTTAATTTACTGTAATGGTCCTTGAGGCCAGTGTACTTAACGTTGTAGGGTAGTCTGGCGTTTTTTTGCTTTTCGTTTGCCAGTTGTACGTGGATATAGTCCGTACGTTTCCGTTTTCTTTTGCTTGTTGTCCGGCTTTAGGCCGTGAATTCTACGTCGAACAAAAATAGAGAAAACCTACCCAGTGGTTTTGGTTATACCGAGGGTTAGGTCGGCCATCATCCCTACGTTGAGGACTTCCACCTTTCTAGTGGACTGATAGGTAAATTTTGTATGATAGTCTATTTATTTCGGAAACCATAATTTATTTCTCAAGCCAAAAATTGATCAAAATTATTATTTAATCTTTAAGGATAATTGATCAGCATAGAGCTCGTTGTTGTTGTTTTCATAGTTCAGCGTGCTACACATATTAGGAACCAAAAACATTTCGAATCAGGCACTGATTGAAAATAAGTTAAATAACAACTTGAGCTTGAGATAGGTCAACTAACTGACCTCCGCGGCAAATATCCGAGACTAGGTAGGTAGCCTTAGGTCTTAGGGCGTAGCTGCTGAGATCACCCAACGAAAAGCGGCCAGCAATATTAGGGCTGAGGGGATTGAAGCCGTAAGGTCTCTAAGGGTCCAAAGATCGGAAGCCATTCAGTGCCGCGCGATCGGGGGCCAGCACTAAGCGTAGACTTAAGTACCTACGTACCTAGGTAAATCTCGAAGGCAAATGTCAGCCTCGCCCGTATCGCTCTTGTAGATACAGGGCAGCTACATTTACAATGGGAAACGTTTCTCCTCCCACCGGGGGAAATTTTGATGGAAGAAACGTTTCTCCCACTGGAGGAAACACTAATAGGATTTACGGGTTGGCCCGAAGTTATGTGAAACAGACTATAATTCTTTTCTTCGAAAATTTAGTTCATAAAAAAACTTTGTTCATTTACAGTTATACTTAGCTCTTAGTTCTTCAATTCCCGCGTCCCATAAGCAGATGAAAGCCATGCGTTTGACGCCTGTGAGGACAACAAAATTCACATCGCGTTACTTTCTTTATGATAGGTTATAAAACCTTTGTCGCTTCCTTCTTGGCCTTCTTAGCAATGTTTGTATAGTATATGTATGTGGGTAGGTACATATGCACAATGCACATACGTTTATTCCTATAGTCTGCTTCATTTTGCTTTGAGATTTTTGAAAAAATTTAAAGTGACCACAAAAGTGTTTCAAACTAGTGCGGTAAATATGAAATTCTACAGTATATCGAGTCATATGGAGCTGTATGTCATTGTTAAGTCGCATTACTGCATCGAAATCTTAAACCACTTTTGTAGCTAGATTCTTGCGGAAAAAATTTAAAGAAAAGCGCAAAGTTAAATGAAACAGACTATAACTGAAGCCCAGTGTTGCCAGGTCCCAAAATTCAGATTCTCCTGCACAGAGGTAAAATTGGGGAAAAATTCTCCTGCAATTCTCCTGAAAATATTTTGATTCTCCTGAAAATTCTCCTGGCTCATATTTTGCAGGAAAGGTTGTACAGCAGATCTACAATTGTATGCACACATGCATATCAAGCATGCTCAGGCCAATTTACCTTGGTTCACCCAACTATTTTATTCTGATCTCTTGCCTGTTAATCACACCTGGGCGTGGGGGGTTTGGGGGGTATGCACCCCCCAGAAACCAAAATACCCCCCCAGAAATCAAAATACCCCCCCAGAATTCAATTTTTTGAAAATTTTTTTCGCTTTTTTCGCAATTTTTTGATGCCAATGGATAGTGCTTGATGAGAAACGTCGAAAAATGGTGTTTTTATCACCATACCATCGTTTTTAAGGCCATTTTTTGACCATCAAAAAAATCTTGCACCCCCCCCCAGAATTTTCTTGCTGCCCACGTATGCACCCAACTATTTTATTCTGATCTCTTGCCTGTTAATCCTAGGAGGACACTCAAGGCTAAATAATGAACATTAATTCTCTCACAAAAGCTCATGGAGCATATCTGCATTATACAGGCAGATGCAAAAATAATGGAAGACTAATGCTGCACCACAAAGTATAACATTTTATTCAACATCAACAGCTGACAAACATTCAATAACAGATTCCTGATCTTCATCGGGACATACTGCTCAAGGGCCTAAGCTAAAGATTTCGCATTGTTTACAATACACATTATTCGAAAAAACAGTTTCTATGCTTAAAACAGTGACCGCCAATTTTCAGTTGCACTTACATCATCAAAAATTTCTGGAAAAAGCCCTGTTTGCAATGTCTTTTGAAAAAATAAATAATACTTTATTACTAATTGTATGTACTTCAGTAGCGAAGCAAATCCTTACGTTTTGAAATATATCAAAAAATGTTTATAGGCGCTTTGCAAACACCGTTTTTTTCCCAGCGATTTGGTTGACATTATAGACCGAACCCAAAATTTTTTCCACTTTTTCCGACTTTTTTCCACATTTTTTGGGAGGTCTAAAAACGTTCAAAATAAGAGCGCCTGTGTTGAAAAATCAGTGTTTTTTACGTGGAAAATTTTATGTACACATGCAATAGCGGTGTTTGATGCACTTTTGTATAAAAATTTCGCGCTCTACAAGAATATCACGATCAGTAACGTTATTTATGTTGAAACTTAATTTCCTTCCTTCAGTAAAGCATTTTAGCCAATTCTGAAGTCGTTTTTGACAATTAAAATTATAATTTATCAAATGGCGCGAAGCGCTAGAAAATTTTGAAATTTTAGCTCAAAAACTGTGCAGAAGGTAAGATTTTCAATCGTAGTAGAGTTCTAGGACCAGATTATCGATAAAAATGCTGCAATTGGCGCCGCGCGGCTCAAACATCAATAACAAGTAAGAATTAAATCAATTCGGCGCGTAGCGCTCGAAAATTTTGTAGTTTCACTTCTCTGAAACGCATTTTTGCATTACAAAAACTAACCGAATCCGTGCAGAAGATAAGGATTTTCAATCGTAGTAAAGTTCTAGATCAAATTTTCGATAAAAATGCTGCAGTTGACGCGGCGCGGCTCAAATATTAAAAACAAAAAATTAAATCAATGTCGGCAGCGAAACACGCAAAATTTTGTAGTTTTACTTCTCTAAAACGCATTTTTGCATTACAAAAACTAACCGAATCTGTGCAGAAGATAAGGATTTTCAATCGTAGTGAAGTTCTAGACCAGATTGTCAACAAAAATGCTGCAATTGGCACGGCGCGGCTTAAGGATTACTAATAAGTAAGAATTTAATCAATTCGACGCGAAGCTGCCAGAAAATTTCTGAGAGTTTTAACTCTCTAAAACGCATTTTTAACATTACAAAAAATATCCACAAATGCCAATCAAGCCCAAAATTTTTTCCATTTGCCAAAATTTTGGTTGACAAGTAGACCAAAAAGTGGAAAAAAAAACTGTGTTTGCAAACGTCTATAGAAACTGATAAAAACAATTAGAGCGGTCGCTGTAAAGCTATGTATTTCTGCACTTCAGTGATATTAAGTGAATAAATAAATGAATGAATGAATGATTTACTACGGAAGCACGAAACTTATTTGGATATAGTTATAACTCAACACTTAGGTCTTAACTACGAACGAAATAAAGTCTTAATGTGAAACAACTAACTAACTACAGTAAGTACAGTAAGGAGGTTAATGTATGATAATCATTATAACTTGCTGTTTAAGTTTTGAAAATTCTCCTGAATTCTCTAGATTTTCAGGATTCTCCTGAATTCTCCTGACATTTTAAAATTCTCCTGCATTCTCCTGCATGTTTACAACTTCTCCTGAAAAGCCCATTCTCCTGCTCCTGCTCCTGAAAATTTTAGATTCTCCTGAATTCAGGAGAATTCTCCTGCACCTGGCAACCCTGATAAACAATTCGAGTTGCAGCTCTCTTTTAGCTTTCATTGGCGAAATCAACCGTTGTCACTGAAACAATACCTTTAATTATTTAGCCAGCAGAAACGACCGCATTCAATTGTCAAGATTCAGTTATAGAAAAATTAACACGATAAATTCCTATGGCTCCGTTCAATATTCTTCCTAATACTAGCTAGTAGGTACTACGCTCCTCGAAGACATGAATAAGGCGCATAAAGCAAAAGCACGAGCAATAATTATACGAGTTTCTTCACCCTACATACAGTTAACCCGACTACAGAATTTGGCTTTCTCACTCAAAGACGTAGCCACGTACCCCAATCACACAAATTCGCTTTTCACACTTGCCTTCTCTTTTCAGCATCACAATCGAGTAGCGAATTAAGCTATATCACTTCAAAATATGAAAGCCATTGTCACATTTTGCCATGAAGCTAAACTGCTTCATTATTACTAACCTACCTATACATTCTTTGTACAACGTCATACACATGCGGAGCACTTTTGGCTTTAAAGCAAGCAGTTGCACACATCCATTGCATCACTTTTTGCGCGCGCTTTCAAAATAGTGAAAGGTATATATAGATCGGCGGCTGACGCCGCCGAAAAAATCTACATAGATTGAAAAGACGCCAAAAACGCAATAATATCTCAGTGACATGCTCCTCTACATGCTGTTATAATAATACGTACGCGACGCATGTCCTGGATTTGTATGATACACTTACACAATGGAACTAAATAATGAATTTACACGAAAAGATGATGTGCTATAATGATAAGGCTAAGTAATGCATGAGTAATGTTATAAACTAGCAAAATTTGAACAAAATACTAAATGCAACACTATAAACTGTGGCTTAAGCCAGGCCTAAACATGTACGTTATAAATATAGGCAGAGCTCAAGTTCGACGTCTTATGTTCCAACTTGTCGTTAGGTTCAAGTCTAGCATACAAAGTCTGCGCATATGGAAACCGGTTGATACCAGGATAAACCAGACTGTGCATCTTTAAACAGTGAAGTCTGACTTAAGCCTGGCTTACGTATGAATATATAGAAAATCGATTCTGGATTTCGGTTTCAATAAAATGAAGGATCAAGTCGAGCTTTCGAGCTTACATGCATATAACCGACCTTAGTGTTTACAGATACGAGGTCAGATCATGTTTGGTGAGTTCCGTGGGGCATGGGGTTTGAGGAGTTTGTACCCCCAGAATAGATTTTTTGGCATGTTTTTTGAGATTTTTGTCTGTTTTACAACACCAAGACTCCCCCTAGAATTTGGTCGCTGCCCACGTGTGGTCCTGTCCTATAAGTCGGCCATGTACAAAGCGTGGCGCAAACGGGTCCATAGACCAATAAGCCTGCTTTAGACCATTCGCTATGCTACGATATTCGAATATACTCCAAACGTATATACATGCTTGTATCATTAAATATATGTACTTAAGCCTAGCTTAAACGTATATATTGAAACCACAACATGATTGATAACGACTTTAGGCTCACAAAAAGGATCCGAAGCTTACCTCGAGTGTTTCTTGAAAAATATTCATTCCACTCTTCTAACATTTCTTGGCCCGTTGTAAATCGAATAAGATGTTTAGAGCAATTCATTCGTAAATAGTTTGTAAGATTTCGACACTATCCGTCTGAAATAAGGTAGTAACGGATAATATGGAAGCGAGGAAATGGTAAAACATACGCACGAGTAGCAGAAATTCAAACAATCAGAACAATAAATGAGTCGATGCAACATAGGTAAATTAATCAAACAGCGAATACTCATACAAGAATATAAAATTTTAATCCAGACGGTACTGTTTCTTACGAGAGAACGAAAACAGCGACTACAAAAGCCAAAGTTGCAAGTTATAAATTTTGCGCGAACAATTGAAAAATAATAAAAATAAAATGATATATGGAGAAAATTTTGAATGTCAGAAACTGAGCCAAATGCGCAAGACGGAAAATGTTGTTAAAGTCGGTACAATTTTGTATTTGACTGTCCGCTTGACATTGAAATAGTACGAGTGACCTTTTGAACAATTTCCCCGCCACCGTTTTTTAGTCGATCCATAATAGCTACAGTAACGAAACTTTACATACAACTAGCTTATGACTTCTTGTCTTTTCACCTGCAAAATAATTAAGTTTAAAAAATAATTTTATTAACATTCATACCTAAAATTTGATTACTGTATCTTTATTTCGTCTCTCGAAACACGGTGGCGGGAAAATTGTTCAAAAGGTCCCACGGCTAAATTGCGGAATATAGGTTCATTCAGAAATTGTTTAAAATCAGTTTGGGAAGTTCGGATTTTTTACAAAGCTTGCATAAATGGTTAAAATAAGGCGCGGAAAATAGTTTCATGAAGGTCCGTCCAATATTAAGGGAACTATAGGGCTCTAAAGTTCACAATTCGACAGTGCTTAAGAATAGGCAGTTTTGACATTTACCCTCTAAGTCGGTTTCCTCTTAATTTTTCTTAGGCTTTGGCTTAGTTTATAGATTAAGGAGAATTTTAGGTTGCTTAGGTCGGGATTACTCCCGCTCAGGTCAACATATAGCTGCTTAGGTCGACTTAAAGACGTTTAGACGAAAATTTGCTTAAATTTGCATACATTACGCGTAAAAAAGATTTACAAACAAAAAGATTGGTACATTCGTCATCAGCGTATCGGAAATGACACGAAAAATTATTTTAATGCGAAAAACCATAAAACCAAGAATGTTATGTAGTGTCAAATAGCGAAAAACACGATTTAGCGGTAAAATTCGGAATATTTCAGGAAACAATTGACACTTCAATCAAACTTATTTTTCGCGCCTTATTTTACTGATTTCAGCACGTTTTGCGAAAAATCGGGACTTTCTAAACCCATTTTCGCAGATTTCTAACGGGACCCATATTTTGGATTTACTCCCAGAACGCTTTTCGCCGATTTCATCAAGCTTTCAAAAATTGCAAAAAAACGATCATTTTCAAAAATCGCGAAAAACGATCCTTTTTTTAAAATTACATAATCTGGTCGAGAAAATCGAATTTTGAAGTTCTCCCAAGCACATGCGTGAGAGGAGGGCTGAGGTCTTGCCGGAAAATCAGAAAGGTTGCATAGGAGAAATTTAATTTATCTCAAAAAAACGAAGAATGGGTCAATAAGTTGAATTCCCACCCGGCAGTCTCTGTCAAATTACAAAATTTCCAAATAATTGGATCACAATTAGAAACGGTGCTGACCGGACAACAATCCATTGGCAAACAAGGATTTAGAAAAACATGCTTCAATTATTTATCATCTCTTGTGGTGCCTACCTAATATTATTCGCCCTCTCCCTCTTAACGAGCTGAGCTCACTGCACCTACCTTTTTATCAATACAGATGTATACACACCTAGTTCAGTCATATTAAACGGCGCGAATTGTGTGTAAACACGTTTAATGTAGGTGTACACACACCTAACATACCTGGGCGTGGGGGAGGGTTGGGGGTATGCACCCCCAGAAACCAAATTACCAAATGGTGTTTTTTCACCATACTACCATTTTTAAGACCATTTTTTGACCTTTGGAAAAATCCCGCACCTCCCAGAACTTTGGTGCCGCGCCGCCCTCCTATGATACCTTACCAATACCCTAACATTTCCAATTTTCCCTACTGAAAAACTAATATCCATTGTTATTACTACCACCAGTCACTTCAAGCACTAAGCAATACGGGATGTTGAATCGAAAGCACAACTATAGTACGTTTCACACAACTTCGGTCTTAAATTTTAAAATTATCTCTTGATCTGATATAGCACACATAATTATCGTAACCCTGAGCTTGCTGGTCGATGAAAATTCTTAGAATTCACGCTCGAAGTTATGTAAAATAGACTATAGTGATACGTTTTGGTAGGCAGGTATGTAGTCCTGCTCTATAAGGTCCTTGCGTTCATAGGTACATTGCATTGTACCTGATCAACTGTACATATACATACATACACACGCAGTGAGAAATTTTGAAAACTCACGAAATTGACGTACTATTCGCTTCACTGAAATTGTACATATGTATATCGGCACAACAAACTAAATGGATGCTTCCCGACTACTGCAAAAAAAACAAAAGCATAATGCAATGTGTAATGCGAATTCAACCACATTGAATGTCAGCGTATGTGTAAATATAAATGGCCATTTAATTCAATCAATTTCGCAAGCATGTTACAACAAATCATGAAGAAAACATTCTGAAAGAAGGTACATGTAGGTAATCAAATACGGAGCCTGGGAGAAACGGGAGAAACGGCGAAACCATGATAGAAATGGCGAAACTATTGATGGGAAACGTTTCTCCTCCCACCGGGGGAAATTTTATGTGAAATATGAAACGTTTCTCCTCCCCCGAAGTTATGTGAAACGGACTATAATTCTTTTCTTCGGAAATTTAGTTCATAAAAAAACTTAGTTTATTTACAGTTAAACTTAGCTCTTAGTTCTTCAATTCCCGCGTCCCGCAAGCGATGAAAGCCATGCGTTTGACGCCTGTGAGGACAGCAAAATTCACATCGCGTTACTTTCTTTATGATAGGTTATAAAACCGTTGTCGCATCCTTCTTGGCCTTCTTAGCAATGTATGTATAGTATATGTATGTGGGTAGGTACATATGCACAATGCACATACGTTTATTCCGATAGTCTGCTTCATTTTGCTTTGAGGTTTTTGAAAAAATTTAAAGTGACCACAAAAGTGTTTCAAACTAGTGCGGTAAATATGAAATTCTACAGTATATCGAGTCATATGGAGCTGTATGTCATTGTTAAGTCGCATTACTGCATCGAAATCTTAAACCACTTTTGTAGCTAGATTCTTGCGGAAAAAATTTAGAGAAAAGCGCAAAGTTAAATGAAACAGACTATAACTGAAGCCCATTAAAAGCTTGTTTATTTCTTCCATAAATGAAGATGTAATAGGTTACCTACTTACGCTAACAGATTTTTCGTTTGACCTGTGCATGTGTACGATTACTTATGTTTGTAACTTCGTAAAAAATCACGAGCCATTCCATCGCTGCTTCGTTTGCTGTATTTTATACAGCATGCTTTCGGCCTACAGAATGCCATGTTTTCTGCCTTATTCTTTCTCTCTTGTTTTGTTTGGTCGGTTCCTCTAATTGAATTATAAGTTGCTTTAATCTAATTGATCAAAAGTGCGTAATTGTAGTGTATGTTGACATTTTACTTGCTTCTTCTTATCACTTTTTCTCAGTCTCTTATATCACAACTTTATAAAACTTATGCATTCCTTGCTTGCTTTGCTCCAAAGAGTGTTGATTGACCATACTTGGGCGCAAGGAGGGAGGGGTTTGGGGTATGCATCCTCCCAGAAGCCAAAATACCCCCAGAAACCAAAATACTCTCCAGAATTCAATTTTTGAAATTTTTTTGTTTTTCTCGCAATTTTTTGATGCCAATGGATAGTGCTTGATGAGAAACGTTAAAAAATGGTGTTTTTTCGCCATACCACAATGTTTAGGGCCTTTTTTAACCTCTGCAAAAATTTTGCACCCTCCCCCTAGAACTTTGGTGGCGCCCACCTATGGTGTTGACAGAGGGTGTGTCTTTTCCAAAATCAAATTAAGCAATTATTATAAAAAAACACGCAAAATCAAAAAATGATTTGGCTTCGCACGAATTCAGACATTTTCATGCATTTTTTATGTTACTCCGAAAATTTTCAGAATTTAATCAATTTACTGCGTTTTATGGGGTTGAAATCTTTAGACCTTTCTCACTTTTACACGATTTAAATAAGGGCTGGGTGAAATTCGGAGACGGAAACGGTCAGAGTCCCGGAACCGGGTTCCATAAGTAGTCTCATCCACACCTGAGCGTGGAGGGGGTTAAGGCCGAATACTCCCTTCCTAAAACTAAAATACCCCCAGAATTCAGTTTTTGAAAATTTTTTGTCTTCTTTTTTGCAATTTTTTGATGTCAATGGATAGTGCTCAATGAGAAACGTTGAAAATTGTGTTTTTTCGCCATACCACTATTTTTAAGACCATTTTTTGGCCTTTGAAAAATCTTGCACTCCCCTGAATTCTGGTGCTGCCCACGTGTGGTCTCATCACGGTGAACACATCCAGCCCACTTCTAGCAAAATTTTTTCTGAAGGTTAGTTTTAGGACCCGAAACGGGGTATCCATTAATACATGTGACGTTAAACCCTTTTTCTGTCGGGGATCATCCATCCTGATGGTGATTCAAAAAGCCGAAATATCAAATGTTCAACACTGTAAAATGTTCTATCATATGCCCCATCTCAACTTTGACCCAACATGGTTGGTGAGATAAAGAATATAATTTTCAATTACTTTTTGGCCATCACGCTTCGCGCCGGTTTAAACCTATAGTCTGTTTCACATAACTTCGATGATAAATTTTAAGAATTTTTATCGACAGTAAGCCGGGGTTACGATAATTATATTTCAGATCAATGTTATAATTTGCAATCTGTCACCTTATTGTCGGAGATAGTTTTAAGATTTATGACCGAAGTATGAAACAGACTATAATATTTATTTACTTCTTGGCGGCTTAGAAGCACACATGGCGTGGGGGTATGCACCCCCCAGAAGGCCTAATACTCCCTCGCATAAATCAAAATACTCCCCTCCAGAATTCAATTTTTGAATTTTTGTTGTTATTTTAGCATTTTTTTTTGATGCCAAAGGATAATGCTTGATGCGAAACGTTGAATAATGGTGTTTTTTCGCCCTATTACTATTTTTAAGACCATTTTTTACCTGTGAAAAATCTTGCATCCACTCCCCCACCCCTCTAAATTTTGGGGTTGCATTGCATATCTATGCTTGGAAGCCAGTTTTTTTTGCTCAAAAAATAGTTTTAAAGCTATTTTAAGGGCAGAAACGACTTTTCTTCTATTTTCAGCGCAACTTTAAAAAATTTTTGACGCTCTGCATCAAATGCTGGAAATACAGGAAATCGAGCAGTTAAGATTTTAAACGTCCTCTCTCCTAAATTCACGGAGTTTACGGCGTCTGGCGCCGGATTTTCGCCAGAGCAAAAAACATTCAGTGACATTTTCGCACAAAATTGTCAAAATTGTCAAAATTTTCCGAAGAAATGTAACGACTTTAAATAAAAGCAGTCAGAGTAAAACACCGAAAAGAGGCTATTTTGCACGTGAAGGGCGAAGCGTAGCCAAAAAATCACTGAGCTCAACACGGTGAAGACGTCAGAAACTGCCTTAAGCTCAAACTTAAAAGTCAAAACCCTTCATTGAAAGGAAATTTATCGGAATCGAGGGTTGAGGCGTAAACCTGACGGACCCTATTTGTGTAACCTGGGTTCTGAAACTTCAGAACGTTTCTTTTTCCAGATAATACCCATTGTTTCCGTTTCGGATTTTACTTCTCTCTAATTAATCCATCCGATGCTTTTTCTCGTGTCAACTGTTGCGCAATTTTTAAAGTCGAAAAGCTCCAAAATTTGGACGCATCACTCAAATTCATTTACTCCACATGATGGAGTAACCTCCGACGGAAATGGGATGTAACGTAAATAATATCGTTAATTATTGGAACCCCGTTTCCGAGCCCTAAAGTACCCTTATTGTGAGGAAATTTGCCGAAAACGGGGTCAGGTATTGTTAACCCTGACGGACCCTACATGTGGAAGCTGGTCCTGGGACTCCAAACGTTTCTATTTACAGACTTTTACCTATCATTGTTTCCATTTACAGATTTTACTTATTACGCAATGATGATCTATTTCACAGCAAGTTAAGGCATAAATTTAAAAACTATTTGCGCCCAAACTTATTTGAAACAGATTATAATCCTTCTACGTTTTTTCTGGTGTCGTCAACTAATGCACAATTTTTTAAAGTCAAAAGCTCCAATTTTGACGCGTTGCTAGAACTCATTTA
Organism: Mermis nigrescens; assembly: GCA_036768485.1. Taxonomy (NCBI): domain Eukaryota; kingdom Metazoa; phylum Nematoda; class Enoplea; order Mermithida; family Mermithidae; genus Mermis; species Mermis nigrescens. Next base: position 3,900,127 of record JAVLUZ010000271.1, on the reverse strand, counting down.
CTTATCCTTATACTTGTCATTTAGTCTCAATATTTTTCGAAGCTATAAACTATGTAGAAAAAGTTTTATCTGTCGACTTTAACTAGAAGGATGGGTTATAGTTTAGCTTCAAATAAAATTCTTAAAAAGGCTAGTACGATCATACTTATTATTAAATTGTAATTAGGTGCATATTTGACTGCCGTTGCCCCATGTTCTGTTAACAAACATATGAAAATAATGCATGTATGACTGACTTGACGGATTTTCACATATTTAAGTTGAAAGCGAAGCCAACATTCGACCGATCATGTAAAAATTTTATTATCAAAATTTAACAGTATGGCATTCTACTTTTCAAAGTTTCCGGGACTCTTTCCGATGCCCCATCCCCTTGGATGGAAATGCATGCTTCAGCGCGCCACCACACCTGGGCATGGGGGAAGGGGTTCGGGGCAGTATGCATCCCCCGAGAAGTCAAAATACCCCACAGAAACCAAAATACCTCCTCCCAGAAATCAATCTTTGAAATTTTTTTCTCTCGTTTTTCGCCGTTTTTTGATGCCAATGGGTAGTGCTCGATGAGAAAGGTTGAAAAATGGTGTTTTCCGCTTTACCACCATTTCTTAGGCCATTTTTCAACCTTTGAAAAATCTTGCAACCCAGAATTTTGGTGCCGCCCATCTATGCGCGCCACCCTTGACCTCTCATCTTAACTATGTCTGAAGAAATAGATGCTCCGCATTCTCTACCCTTATTGGCTTATCCACTCCTTCTATCTACATAAGGTAACATATTTTGGACAAGAACTTGGTTCAAACTAAGTTCTTTTTGAAAAAAGAGAACTTAGTTCGAAGTAAGTTCTTTTTTGAAGAAATTAGCTCCAAGCTCTAGTTCTAAGTTCCAAGAAGTAGGAACTTGGTTAAGAATTAAGTTCGAAAGTTATTTTTCCCCGAAATCTTGCCAACACTAAAGCGGGCCCAATTTACTGTGCCAACTGCTCATAAAATTTTGTCCGATGAACTAGCAAGCTTCGGCATTCGCTCCGAGACAGGTGTTAACACCATGCCACAAAGTAAAATTTATATATGTATATCGGCAGCTGACGCCGCCGGGGTAAAATCAAGGGTAAAATTGAATTTTTCTGATATTCTTCAAATTTTTTTGCTTTCTAGAAATATACAGAGCATCGTCAGAAACGCCGAAAAATGTTGTTTCCAAAAAGACACTTTAAAGTTTCAATCCCCCAATGCCCACGCTGTGCATGTCTGGTTAGGTTACCTAATAAGACTTCAGTGGAAACAACCACACCTGGGCGTGGGGGGTTGAGAGGTATGCACACCCCTCCCCCGAGAAACCAAAATACCCCCAGAAATCAAAATACCCCCAGAATTCAATTTTTGAAATTTTTTTCGTTTTTTCGCAATTTTTGATGCCAATGGATAGTGCTCGATGAGAAACGTCGGAAAATGGTGTTTTTTTGCCATAATACCATTTTTAGGGCAATTCTTTGACCTTTGAAAAATCTTGCATTCCCCAGAATTTTCTTGCTGTTCACGTATGGAAACAACCTATTCGGAATGGAAGAGACTATAGATAGAGGTACGTACATATGTACGTGTTCTTGAAACGATTTCTGAAGCACTTTAGTAGATATGTAATGATATTATTCCGTTTTTCAGTAAAAATTTGAAAGATTTCGTATTCTCGTGTCAAATGCCTTTCAGTAGGTTTGTATAATATATTTGCTTTCCCACCAATGTTAGAGACATGCCAGTAATTCAAGACTCTAAAATTTTACAAATATTTCAGAAGAAGACACTTTCCCAGAACATTGTCGAAAATTTTCGAGAAAAAGGTTGCACGAAAAGGATTAATGCTCAAAATATTGCAATTTGAATTATTTTAAGCGGTCAAAATCGAAATAAGTGTTACCATTAAAATTTTCCGATGCAGAAACATAATCCATGCACAAAAATTTTTGAATGACGGGCTTAGCAGACATAATTCTCAGAGTTATGTAGCATCGACAACGTTGCTTAGGCGACAAAGGATGGTGTTTGACTAAGGTGCACAGCGTGGCCAATCTGAGGGGTCAGCCGGTCAGAGGGGTCAAGAATTGAGGCTTTTTTGGGCAAAAATGAGCTCGAAAACTGGTATGAGCGCTAAAATAGTATTAAAACTACGTTATTACACCGTTTCTGATCAATTTTTAGCACTTTTGAAAAAAAATTTTAATTTTTCATCCCTTTCTGGCCTTCATTTTGCCTCATTTTTTCCAAAAAATTTTCAATTTTTTCATTTTGGGAGGTCTGGGGCCTCCTCAAAACCTCACGTGCATGTCTGGTGGTGACCGGACTATCTGTTTCAAAATTCATGAGACTTTTTTTACCAGTATGGTGATTCTAAAGTATTACCAATCCAGCCAATCGGCAAAGAGCAACTTAAATGAATCAATCGAGCCCTACAAAGTTGGGTTAAACCTAAGCAACTTCGATGCACACGACCCGACAAAGTTGGTTTAATCCAATCCAATTTTTGCAGAATTAATGCATAAGAAAAGTTGGGCAAGATAGGATGCAAGTGACGCATGTTGCTTCAAGATATAAGCAAATTTTGTCGCATTCCTATAAGAGTTTGAAAGCGAACATGTGCTGGCTTTCTATGTCAGGCATAGCTAAGCTTTTGTCGGATAAATCCAACACAACTATACTGTTACTTACCTAAACTTCGTTTGGTTAATCGAGACCACTATACGGAATTCCCAGCTTTAACTTTGTTGGGTTAAGAGGCCATTAAACCAACTTTGATGGGCTAATTCGTCAATTTTTTCCGCCTCTCGCATCAACTGATACGCTAATCGTACAATGAGCTATGTAACAATTTAAACTTCGCCGCCGCTTCCCCACGTGGTCTATCGATTGTGCATCGTTAGACCCACTGTATCGTTAGACCCACCGGCTCGTTAGACCCAATGTCTCAATAGACCCACCAGAAAAAAATCTCGATAGACCCACTGTATCGATAGACCCGCCGAAAAAAATCTCGTTAGACCCACTGTATCGATAGACCCACCGAAAAAATCTCATTAGACCGAATTTATCGATAGGACCATCGAAAAAATCTCGTTAGACCAACTGTACCGCTAGAAGACGGGACCAAATTGATTGTGCATCGTTAGACCCACTGTATCGTTAGACCCACCGGCTCGTTAGACCCAATGTCTCAATAGACCCAGCAGCTGAATCGCTAATGAACTCTTTCTATATTTAGCGCTCAAAGTAGGAGGTATTCCGTTCCGTGGGACTGTGTGATCTTACCTTATAAGTGAATACATGAGCAATAAAATTTTGAAACCATCTACTTGTGTTTTCATATGGCCGGCATCGACAATTGTTAAACTCACATAAAGCGCAATTAATAAACGAACACCTAATAGGAATCGAGTTTCATGCACAATTTGCATTTTGCAAACAATGTGACCATAGTATTAAATTAAGTCTATTTCACATAAATTTGTGCATAAATTTCACGAATTTTCATCGACAGTGAGCCGAAAGGTTACGGTAATTATGTATTAGATTGATTCTATGCTCACAATCTGTCAGCTTTTTGTTAGAGGATAGTTTAAAAATTTAGGTAGGTACGAAATTATCTGAAACGGACTTTAAACCGCTCAAATCCCTGTTAATATTTACATAATCTTCGAATGAGTTTTTAAGTGTAATGTAACTGCATATCTAATCCATCCCGAGAGAAGCTCATTCACAATAGAACAGTCATCTTATTCAGTACCTAATTATCTTTGTGATGCGCAATACACATAAGTTGAGCAGATAAATAAAAAAGGTCCACTCTTTTCATTATGAATTAGTGAAATTACATGTGTATTATGTGTAATTTCATAAAGAATAAATTATCACACGCTAAGGAGCCTAAATAAGTGATTTGAGCGGAACATCTGTCGGCAAGTCTTTACATGCATTGAGTCTGCCAAGATTTTTTTCGGTGGGTCTATCGATACAGTGGGTCTAACGAGTTTTTTTCGGCGGGTCTATCGATTCAGTGGGTCTAACGAGATTTTTTTCGGCGGGTCTATCGATACAGTGGGTCTAACGAGATTTGTTTTCGGCGGGTCTATCGATACAGTGGGTCTATCGAGATTTTTTTCGGTGGGTCTATCGATACAGTGGGTCTATCGAGATTTTTTTCTGGTGGGTCTATTGAGACATTGGGTCTAACGAGCCGGTGGGTCTAACGATACAGTGGGTCTATCGAGACGGGACCGGTCTATCGGTATTGCCATTCATTCCACAGCAAGAAACACATATGTAGTTCGACTCCGCGTGCGTAATGCGTTTGCGTATATTTCGGGCGCGAAGCTGCTGGTTGCAGTCTCACAGCTCCCAAGTATTAATCTAACCCAGAGTGCCAAAGCACAAGTTTAAGATTCAAATAACGTGCGATAGAGAAAAGCCAACCCAACCAGATAAAACCCCTACGCTGATTGGCTGAATTTGTACTGCTTTCAAATCACCTTATTGTAAAAAAAAGCCTCAAGAATTTTCAAACAGACTATAGACATGCACTTGAATGAGGAAAGAGAGAAGATCAAAATTTTCAGACAAAGTGTTTGGAATGGGATCGAGTTTTTAAGCCCGTCAGACGCTCTCTGGTTGGGTTGGCGCTCTTCCAGCCACTGTGCATCACTATGCGAACGCGGAAATGGAAAAAGATTTTGGGCAAAGGAGAGACCTAAGATAAATCTAATTTTTATTATAGAAAATGTATTAACGCTTATACGTCCTTATGAATAAGGGTGCGGCTAAAAAACCTCCATTAAGCAAATAAAATTATAGATTGACACCCATAAGTGTCTAAACTAATCGAAGTCCAAAAAATTAACAGTTTTAAATTAAAAAAACGCGCGCAATAAAATAAATTAGCTTTTGGAAAAGTTAAAAATTCTGCGGAGGTGCTGAACTTGAGGTCAACATGAGATCTTAAACTTATACCTTTCTACATTCATTTCATGCATTAACCTTTAGTCAATAGGGCAGTCCGATATATTAGGAGATTGGTGGGTCGAAAATTGCGAAAAATAGCTAACAAACGTCAAAAAGGTATATTTAGAGAGTCTGCGGGAAGTATTCTGAATTCATACTATATAAAGGAGCCTGACTTGATTGAAAATTTCACAAATTAAAACTCAAGTTGAATTTTTGGACTAGTCTGGAATGATACTAATGCCCCAAATGATTCATTAAATATTGCCATTTGTATCAACAACGAGGAAAAAATTCCCAGGATTTTATGAATTATCAGAAAATTAAACAATACATAAAATTCATAGCCTTATCAAGTACGTAGGTATAAAAACTAAAGCACCACAAAACAAGCGTATTAACACGATTGTAAAACATGTAGGATATCATGGCATCATATATATACAACCAAGGCAGTTATCAGCAAATCTCGACTGATATGTAGGGCTCCACATACTTTATGTCAGAAAAAAGGACATTTTTCGCAAAAAGTCTAAATTGACAAATGTTTACTGAAATCATACACAACTAAGTTAATACAAGACCAATACAATGAGATCAATGAACATACTTATTGCTAGATTAAATTTGTCTAAGTAGGTAGGTTATCGTTCTGAATGCAGCATGAAAAGTTTAACACCCTACTTTTTATGGCAAAATGAGCAGTTCAGAATAATGCAAAATCACGGTGTAATAAAATAAGTATAGTAAATAAAACTATATTAACCTGAAAGAAAAAAAGTTAGTCTAGAAAACGTCCATCATATATCTGCAATGCTCATAATAACGGTACAACATTAATTTAAAACAAAATCCTTCGCGAATGGCCAGTCACCCGACACAACGGTAATTAGGTAGAGATTTTTTCAGGCTAAGTAGCGAAAAAAAGGACAAAAAAAGGACAGGTTTTAAAAAAGGACGCTGATGCAGATAAAAGGACTGTCCTCTTAAAAAAAGGACATATGGGAGCCCTACTGATATGGGACAACAAGAACTAATAAAAAACAGCCATAGCGAGTACTTACGGATGTTAAAAACAACAAATACAATTCCTACGTAACTTGGTAAATATAACCTTATTGTAATCGTTATGTCAGGTCAAACCACGAATGATTTTGCTCGAAACTTTCGTACTCAAAATGTACACAAAGGCATAACTACTTCACTGATGCAACCTTCAGTATGTCGTTTGAAGCCGAATTTAGTTCAGGCAACTAAAGGTATATTCTTGGCGCTCATAAATTAATCGGCTGGCGCTAAACAAATGCAAATTTTTCTAGCGACTAAAATAAAGTTGCGTGGATTATCCAAAGATTTTCAGCTTTAAGTAATCATACAAGCCGAATAGGTTATAGCGACTATAGAACGGACAGATTTTTCGGCACAACAAATAAGTGCGGACCCAATAAATGAACGCGAAATATAAGACCACGGCTACGCATTCCTTCGGTGATTGACTGAAACGAAAAAAGCATAACGTAGCGCAGTGGAGCACAAGATTTCTGAGACGAACTTAAACAGAGTACTGATATAGATATTCGGATTGACGAATAAATAGTGGCGCCCAACCTTAAAATTATTGAAAAACATTGGGCTCTGGCTATGCCTTGCCACCTTTTTGGATATAAGGAAATTTAGGGGTTTAGGGCAGCAATGAAATTCTAGGGGGTCAGATGGAGCCAAATCGCTAAAAATAGCACCGAAAATTCATTTTAGGGCTCTATCGATTTTTGAAGTTTTTTCAGATTCTCGGGGTCCAACCAGACTCCAGACCTCCCACGATTCCTTCCAGCCCACGCGTGCTCATAGATGTAGGCTTTTTCTATCCAACTTATTTACACATGGGTTTCGGGATTTCAGCGATTTCAGGAATATTTTTACTTTTAGCATAGAAGGATCTATCTATAGACAAATCAGACAGAGTTAAGGATTTTGATTTTTAAGCTTGAGCCATGATATCTTTCTGTAATACTTATTTATGTGATAACTTATTCTTGAAATACTGCTTAACAAATTGTAAGCACCTGTGTGAAAATTTAAAAATACAAATGGATAGATAAGAATTATTCTCATTTTCGAATACAAAGCACATCATTGATGTTCTACGGTCTGTTCCACATAAGTTTGCGGTCTTATTGTATGAATTTTTATCTACAGTTTATGAGCCACAGTCTACCTTGTAGAATTTAGGGCAGCTGCGGTTAATAAAACCCAAGATTATTAGGAACAGATTGCAATTTCTTTAGCTGAAACTCATCAAATAAAAATATAAGGTGAAGTGAAGCAAAACGTTTAAAAAATAATATAAAAAAGTATTAATAACAAAAAAATAGTAATTTCTCGTCGCACTGAACTAAAATGTAGGATAGATAAAAAATCGTTACAACAAGCATCAAGGGTGTGGTTAACATAGGTGGGTGGCACCGAAATTCGGGGAGGGGGTGTGCAAGATTTTTCAAAGATCTAAAAATGGCCTTAAAAATGGTGGTATAGCGAAGAAACACCATTTTTCAACGTTTCTCACCGAGCACTATCCATTGGCATCAAAAAATTGCGAAAAAAACAGAACAAATTCCAAGAATTGAAGTCTGGGGGGTATTTTGGTTTCTCGTGGGGAGGGGTGCATACCCCCTAACCGCCACGCCCAGGTATGGTGGCTAACGAACATGGAAATTCTTGTATTTCATACGTAACGTTTTCCAGAAAAAGAACATGACAGAGTTAAGAACGCAGCAACTTATGAAAATAAGTAAGTTGGACGCTCAATTTCGGCAAAAGAGCAATACGGGATTACACACAGCGTGGGATTAAATTTTTCACAGTTCTAGCCGCAGTTTTAAAATTCACTCTTTAACCAATTTGCATTTTCCATTTTCGTTCACAAGCTTTGTGCAGGTTACATTGTTGGATTTTTTCCTAAATTTTCTTTAAAATTGTACCTACCGAAGAATTTTGTGCTGCAAGTATTGACTAGAAGAAGAGTATCACCAGAGGATCCTCGATTTCAAGTCAAACTACCATTAACAAATGAACTCATTACACATAAGCATTCCTTAAAATTTGCAATTCTTTGAAACCAATTGCTTGAATTGAGCTTTTTTCGGGGTCAAAATGATCTACAAATCTATGTCAATCATACACAGGCACGTAGCTGGCCCTTCTATTTTGGGGGACCAACACCAATTTTGGGGGGTCTAAGCCAAAAATAGCACAAAATAACGTGTAAAAAGTCCTATTTTTCCGGTTTTTCTGAATTTTGGGGGGTCCGGACCCCCCAGTCCCCACAGCTACGTGCCTGATCATACATCCCCCAAACCAAAGTTTGTCGTCTCCTATCCCCCGAAGCTAGAAAATTTTTGACCCCCACACCGATTTATCAGAAAAAATTGAGGTTTCTGGCTGTTTTGAGGCGATTTTTGGCCAATGGTCAATTTCAAGCGCTTTTGAAGAAAATTTTCAATTTTCGTCCATTTATGGCCTTCATTTAGCTCCATTTTTCGCAGAAAATTTTCCATTTTTCAATTTAGGGAATCTAGGCGAGATGCGCATGGGAGGGTTTTAGGGGTCTAGAGACGCTTCAGAATGGAAAAAAATGGGAAATTTTCTGGGAAAATGATGCAAAAATGAAGGCTGAAAATGAATGGAAGTTGAGAGTTGTGTTCAAACGTGCTTGACTTGACCAAACTATTTAGGCATTTATAACACTTTTTGATGTCATTTTAGACCAAAAACGCTCACTTTTTGACCCCCCCATCGGCCCTGATGCATCCATAGTCTAGTAGACTCTAGACCCTACACCCTCCTACATGAATGTCTGGTCACAACCAAACATGCACGTAAGGGGAGGGGTTTGGGAGGTCTAGGAACAGGATGAAAAAATTCATAAGGAAATGAGGCAAAATAAAGGCCAAAAATAAATTAAAATCGAAAATTTTCTCAATGGTGCTTGGAATTGACCGCAAATTATGGAATACGGTAGTTTTAAGGCTATTTTAGCATTTATGCCAGTCTTGAAGTGATTTTGGCATAAAAAATCAAAAACTGATCCCCTGCCACTAATCTAACCAAATCGGTCATGCTGTGCATCTATGGTCAGAACACAACAACGTGCATAACACGTTTCGAGTTTGATCCTAAAAAGGAACAAAACGGTTACTTTTATCGGCAAAATTTATGCGATATAAAGATAAAATAGGTAAATTGTCTGACTTTCTCACTGAAGCATCTAATATTATACATAATGCTTGAATAAGATTGTCTTTTGAATTTCACACATTTTTTGATAATAACTCGTCATAAAAAGTTTAAAATGGAGCAATTTTCTCTTTTTTGGATGCCGTTGTACCTTAGAACGTTCATGTTACGTTCATATGCAATTATTGTATGTAATTATTTTTTTCATGCAATTTTTCCATGACGTTATGCTTTCTTTGAATTAAAATTAGAAGCTTTTCCTCTAAATTTGTTTTACCTCCTTATTGACGAGCGGATAAGTTGTACGAATTCGTCGCAAATTCTGAATAAACTTCTAATAAGCCGTTCAGATAAGGGACGATCTTGACGACAAGTGCGTAGAATTTTCAGATTCTCATCGATTATTTTTATTTGTTCTTGTACCTGTAATCAGAAAATTGTTTTGAAATTTAATACCAATCTCACGAAAACGAAGAAAAAATAAAGATAAGCTGTCAAGCAATGAATGCAGATACATAATCATAAATCATTGGCATGAATAAAATACAAGTAGCGAAGAATTAAGTGAAAAAATTGATGTACTTAGAAACAAATGGTTTGACAAAATAATTATCAACAGGCAGCATAATTCTCTGAAAGTTCAGTGCAATTTCAGCAGAAAAGTTCTCATAATTTTACATATGCCTCTTACGAATTCAACTATTGCCATTTAAAACAAGATTGCAAAGACTTTGACGCACATGCGTGCATATTAATTTGTTTACTCCCATCAATAAATTAAGCCGCCATAAATATAGACGGCTGACTTCAAAGAAAATGTTAAGTTTCAGGCTGACTTGAACCGAGTTTAGTATGTTCGACTTAGGCTTGAAGAAATGCCAATTGATTATATTTATTAATTTTATTTATTTTATTTTTTGATAATCATTTTATTTTAAAATTATTTTAAATGTTATATTTTAATTACTTCATTTCAATTCAGGTTCACACTAAATCGAACTGAATTATTTGCCAACAATAAATGACTTCGGGTTATTCTGATCACGCCGAATCTCTAAATGTTAAAACACCTTAATTTTTCACACCTTCGGTGAACGTCCTGAATTTTTTCAAATCGATATGAAGCAATAGCAATTCTTCAACATGATACAAAATTATCATTGCATTTAATGATAAGCATGTCAGGAGCAGGCACGCCCGCTGGGTATTGTCGTGCGTCAGTCTACAGCTCCCAGAAGGATTGAAGAGAAACTTTCTCTAAAAAATGCAAAAAAATACAATAAATAGGTGAAAATTTTCTTTTCGCGAAGTGCATGAAATCGATCGGAAAATATAAATTATGTGCGGTAGATTTTTATGCTATTTCGACTAATAAGCCAGTTTTTGAGGCTCATGCATGCTCAATTGAAGTATATAGCTAAGCCCCCCAGACCAGCTAAGTTGTGCATTTATCAGGAGAAGTACTTACGTAGGCATAGTTTGACTGCAGTTGTTTCTTGGCGACAGCGACTGCGACGTCCAACTCTTGATTTAACGTAAAAGCAGTGAGCGCTAATTTTCTCCTAGCTTTGTCTATATGCCTACTGCAAGGAGCGTTGTGCCGATCAGCGTTGTGTTCGAGTTCCTGAAATTAAGAAGCAAAAATTTTCTGACCCTGTGCAGGTTCATAATATTGTTATTTCGCTGAAACGATTTAATTCCGAGAGAATAATTTTGAAATTTGACGAGCAAATTATAAATTTTTGTGTATTATATTTATTTTATTAAATATATTATTTAAGTGAAAATATTTCAAAATTAACATTTTTAAATTGAGTAAAAAAATTGATGTTTTTAGAAAGACGTGGTTACAACATAATTAATCATCAGGTAATATAATTCGATGCAGTTTTTTCAGCAAAAAGTCACATACTTTCCCGTAAATTAATTATTCAATAATTAATTAAAACATAATTTCAGATTATAAACAAAAGATATATAATCTGTATATATCAGTTTTTAAAATATCAAAATAAAGTAATTAATACCTAATATACGTCTGTTCTAAAATTCCGACTTTCCAATTATCGAACAACAACATATTTGATAGTCACATCATGAATTACGCTTTCGTTCTCAACGGAAGACTGGATTACAATTTAAAAAAATTACAAATTGGTCTTTTGTTTTTGGGTAAATTCAATTGAGTCGAGTAAAAGAAGGAGCTTCATGCACATTTCTGACTTTCTTGTCACGAATTTTCACACGGGCGAATTAAAAGGGGCTACGGTGGCCACCCTATCAGCTCACCATGTTGCCGAAATAAAGAATGTAGCATTTTTAATGATTTTTGACCATTGTATAATTGTAATTTTCAAATTTTAAGACTCTTAAATGATATTTATTGGCTGTCCTGGCAGCCTAAGCCATACCTTTGCGCCAGAAATGACTTTTTATGAGCAAGAAGACTTTGTCGCTCTTGCAAAGATTTTTGGGGAAGAAACGCAGTCATACTACTACAGCTTGTACTACAACAAACATTCTTAACATTTCGCTACTTTGATAGCTTTGTGTTACATTGCCCAAATGCACGAATACAAGGAAAAACAACAATTTTAATCATCTTTAGTTATCCTATTTACTGAATTTCAAAAATTTGCTAGCGTTTCGCGAAGGATTTCATCTCAAATTAATAACATTTTGACAGTGCGAACACTTTGATAGAGAAAATTTCCGCAATCGTATGATTCTTATTAGAAAGTAAGTAAAATTAAATACCGAAAAACAGTTTAAAAATTCTATTTTCGCGTGAATAATAGATTTTTGAAACTATTTTGGAGTTCACGATGAAAATTTGGAGTGTCGTCACCACACATGGGCAGCAAGGAAATTTTGGGAGGTCAGGATCACACGCGGGCGTGGGAGGTTGGGGTATGCACCCCCAGAAGGCCGAATAACCCCCAGAAATCAGAATACCCCTCCCAGAATTCAATTTTATACAATTTTTTCGTTTTTTTTCGCAATTTTTTGATGCCAATGGATAGCACTCGATGAGAAACGTTGAAAAATGGTGTTTTTCGCCATGTCACCATTTTTAAGACCATTTGCACTCTTCCAAAATTTCGGTGCTGCCCACCTACAGTTAGGATAGGGAAAATTGCCACAAATGTTACTAAAAATAGAATTCTGTGGTCTACAGTGATCTGGGGTTCAACTTCTAGGGGGTATAAATCCTCCGAACCCCCTTCCCCCACGCCCATCTGTGCTCGTCACTGAACCTTTGAACTACGAATAACTATATTACAAAGGCCACAAATTTATTTTAACGAAATGTGTCAGAATCCAATGAAAAGAAATGTCTTTAGTCCTTGACATTTATAATTTTAAAAATTTTTTCTTCTGACCCTTTAGAACGTCATAAAGAGATAATGTTTCCTTAATTGTAAAAAAATCGAGAATCCGCTCAGAAGCTTACATGACTTTGAACTAGTGCGATGAATTTGGTCGTCTTTTGGCTAGTCATCTTTATTGAACATATCGGTAATTAAATATTTCATTAGAACACTCATTAAACGGTTTTGGGGTCTCTAGACTTCCACGGAAGGACAAAAGCTTATGTTGCATTTTACTAATTAAAGCAGTTTTTAAGCTGTTTTAAACAGAATGTGTAGCAGGTGACCAATACCAGTCATGGGCATAGGTGGGCGGCACCAAAATTATGGGGAAAGGGGTGCAAAATCTTTCAAAGGTCAAAAAATGGCCTGTAAATGGTAGTATGGCGAAAAAACACCAATTTTCAACGTTTCTCATCGAACACTATCCATTGGCTTTAAAAAATTGCGAAAAAACAAAAAAATTCAAAAATTGAATTCTGGGTAGGGGAGGTATTTTGGTTTCTCGGGGGAGGGAGGTGCATACCCCCTAAACCCTCCACGCCCAGATATGGTCGTAGGCATACGTGGGCAGCAAGAAATTTCTGGGGGTGCAAGATTTTTTGAAGGTCAAAAAATGGCCTTAAAAATGGTGTATGGTGATAAAAACACCATTTTTCGACGTTTCTCATCAAGCACTATCCATTGGCATCAAAAAATTGCGAAAAAAGCGAAAAAAATTTTCAAAAATTGAATTCTGGGGGAGTATTTTGATTTCTGGGGGGTATTTTGGTTTCTGGGGGGTGCATACCCTCAAACCCCACGCCCAGGTGTGGTCATGGGTGACTGACGAATGTGAATTATAATCAACCAATTTCCAGGGTGACTCACAATGCCGGCTGTTCCGAGCGGCCAACAGTGCCGGTTGGCCGACTAATTGTGAGCGGCCGTGCGAAACGATTTTTCTAAAATATACGCCGCATCGGAGGTACTGGCCATATTAGTTTTCTACAGACCATTATTTGATAAATTGAGAAAAAATTAATTAATAGTATTGATCCATAAAACAGACTTAAGTTTTGAAATGCACGATTGTGGATTAAAACTTTACTGTGGTATGATTTCTTCTACTTAATCTCAAGTAATTATGACGCAAAATTTAGAATGATATTTCGTGCTTTCAATATGTTTTTAGATGTCATATTGCTATTATTTGCCTCATTTAGGCATCATTTGCAGATTTGGCCGTTTTTAGCATGCCGGCCGGTCCGATTTTCGGTCAATCCAAACAGTATAGAAATGTCAATTTGTCATTATCAGACATAATTTGACCTACTGACACGCGGTTTTCTGTCTGTTGAAAATTTATTTGACATGCAGACAGATACATGCTATATCGAGAGGCTTCACAAAATCACACAGGTCGACATGACTATACTACCACTGCCCGGAACAGTCAATCAGGCGGTACTGTTGACCAATCAGTACGGTCGGTTAGCCCGTATTATCGGTCAACTGGAAAGTTTTTGATTGAATGATCAATTTATATATCATTTGTCAGTCAACCGCTATGGCGGATCCAGGATTTTCTGACCGGGGGCGTAACCTCTAATCTTCCTGTAGTGTCAAAAATTGTCCACAAAATCAGTCAATTATGCTTAAAATAGCGGTTTTTCGTCGTCTTTTGATAGACAGGATCATTTGAGAGCCGAAAAAATCAACAATTCTCGAATTCTGCGAGAAACGCACAAAATTAGTACGAAAATCGACAAAAAGCGTTTAAAAAATACATGGAAAGTCATGCAAGAACTAAAAAATTCCTGTTCTGTACCTAGACTATTCCTTTGACGTATAAAGGTTTTAAGAGCAACAAAAAATTCAGAAAGTGTCATTAATGAGTGCTATCTGGCGCTAAGCAACGAAAAATTTCGAAAAACAATGATAAAACATGGCTAAAATCATAAAAAATACACTTTATTCTCTATTGCGCCCTGGCGACAGGGAAGCGGCCTCTCCCAAATCCGCCCATGGTCACCCGGGACGAAACTGTTTACCATTTTCAAAGGTCATTTCAGCTCAGAAACCTCTCTGGTTGACCCCAAGCAGTTCTCCGCACCGTTTATGCTTTGCACCTATGATTCCGACAATTTAGTTTTGCAAATCACACTTGGCTTTTGCATGTAGTACATACTCGTAAGTCTTAATCTACTAACCTCTTTTAGCCTGCTAAGCCTTTCCAGTTCATGACCAGCTTGGCGCATATTTTTCTGTATGAACGTCTATAAAAGGCACACATAGAAATTTGAATTATGTACACTCACTCGACTTAAAATAAAAGTTTCACTTGTAAGGAATCAATTCGGTTAGTAGAGTCATCCGTTAACAGATGCAATTCATCTATTGACGCAAAAAGCGACTTCAGCGACCTTCGGGTGCTCACTTCAGATTCACCCACTTCTTCCATATAGAATAAAATGTACCTAGCTGATTAACGGTAACGGTTTCTGCAGCACCGAGTTTATGTTCTGCTGTGGTACAGGAAATCGAATAATTTTTTCTGTAAATATGATCGATTCTTTGTTATATTTGATGGGGTTATCAAGAATATGATATTCGTTTTTGAACCAATGCGCATTTTTTCAAATTTTTTCCTTATTGCTTTGACACCAGGGGCGGATTTAGGGAGGCGGGGGGGGGGGGGCGGCCGCCCCCCATTGGCCCAAAATAGTGGTGCAAAATTAAAGATTTTTGAACGATTTTTAGCGATTTTCGGGTTAAAACGGCTAATTTTTCCGCCCAAGTCAGGGTTCCGCCCCCTCCCCCTCCATAGGAAAATCCTGGATCCGCCACTGTTTGATACCAATATGAATGCCCATCTCTCAGCCTAATTAAAAATAAAAAAACGAAAAAAATTTTCAAAAATTGAATTCTGGGGGGTATTTTGATTTCTGGGGGGGGGTATTTTGGTTTCTGGGGGGTGCATACCCCCCAAACCCCCCCCCCCCCCCACGCCCAGGTGTGGCTTTTCACCCACATTTGAGTATTAACCGCACGTCAGAGACGTGTTTCTCGCTGAGATACCGCAAGGGGTCGCGACGCGACTCCCAAGGGCTTAACCTTCGCCACACAAGTGCAGCTTCCCATTTATCGATCCGGGAGGGATGAAAGGCTGGGTTGGCCTGCCGAAAAGAACTGCGTCAACGTGGATTCGAACCTAGGACCTTGCGACGATCCGTAGGTTAAAGTTTCTTTTACCACTCGGCGTCTCTCGACTATATATATATATATATATATATATATATATATATATATTATATATATATATATATACAAACATATATATATATATATATATATATATATATATATATATATATATATATATATATATATATATATATATATATATATATATATATATATAAAAGTGTTCCGATATTCCTGTAGGGGGTAGACATATGTTGGGGGTACCCAAGTATATGATAGACACGCGCTAACGCGCTACCTATGATTATGTTTGTACACTCTTATGTGGAGCATTGAAAATTATTTCAAGGTTACTCTTTTTCAGAGGCCGCAGAATATACTTAGATTTGTTGCGTTGCTTAAAGAGAGTCTGATTTTTAGCAGATTTTGCGACTTTAGGCACATACTCGTACATATGTAGTTTTTCCTAGTCCCCTCCTTTTACATCCTTGATAATTCGCAATCCCCAGTATATTCGTCTTTTTTGCCCCATCGGAGTATTTTTCTTTACTAGTGATCTATATTCATATCAAAACCGCACATTTATTAACGTTGAATGATAAATATTTCCATAAATTTTTTAATGAATAGTGCCAAATTGAAAGTATGATTAAGTGGTTGTGAGACACAAGCGTCTATACAGCTTCAAAAGTATTATTTTCCGCTTAACTTTGCCCTTTTTCAGGCATCGTTTTACCCTAACTTGGCCATTTTACTATTTTTTGCCCTTAACTATCCGATCTCTGATTATCAGCCAGTTGTAAAAGCAGACTGTTTCTAAATCAAGCTTAGGCATAGAAATAAACTGTCGCATTGTTCTAATCAGTTTTCCAGTCGAAGTTCTCCCAAAACAGCTTTTCTAAAATTTGCTTAGAATTTACATGATTTTGCGTATTAGTGACTTACAAGAATTGGGGTCATTTTCTTGATCAGAGCATAACATATAAGAATTCATCATTATTGCAAAAACTGTTTTAATCCTCTAAAATCAAGAAGTGCCGAAAATATAAACTTTGATTTTCATTTTAAAAGTATTGTTGACGACTATTAAAGAATTTTGAAGTTATAATCAAAACTTTTTAATTAATGCTCAGATAGAATGTTTAATTTATTGGCAGCAACGCCAGCTTACTCCTTCTACTTGATTGACATACTAGGTGCTTAGGTCGATGCGTAGGCAGATTTCAATTTTTCGAACTTTGCACGTACTGATTTGAGCCGAATGATTATTAGGTGAGCCAAGTATGGTGAACTCATAAGCTAAGCTAAAAAAACCAAGGTTCACCTAGTTGTTGACGACTTTCTCTGGCTTTTTGCAGGTGTAAACAGGATATCGAATTTTAAAACTACAAATCTGATTTTAATATTTGAGTAGTTTTAACTAATAATTGGGATGATTGTCGATATTGCGTTCTCAATATTTGCAGTGGTAGGTACTTGAAACATTCTTTTCAAAAATATCATGGCATTATATACGAGTACCACGGCTTTTGTTTTATGAAAAGCGGCGTACATACATATGAGTCTAGGCATTAAGTGAATTCTGGGGGAGGCGTCTGGATGGAGTAAAATCACAGAAACACGCTAAAAATTTAATTCCAAGGTGTACCGCAATCTACCTATGTTTGGTCATAGTCATCTTCTAGGTTTATCAATCTTATTTATAAAATGTAGTTTCCACATCCGCTCGTTTTTAGGTAGGTATATTCAGGCTCGCGCTTCATAATGAAAATCAGAATAAAGAAAGCTGCTTTGCAAGGATAATCGTACATGGGCATGAAACTTTTTTATACTACATATTTACTAATTCTAGCAAACAATTAGGGTTTTAACGAAGCCCAATGGCAAGTCATTATGTTTTGGAAATGTTTCCTGCATTCTGTACGCTTCGCGCATCGTTTTCTCAGTCTCTGGCCATTCTTCTCCACCTGGATAACAAAGTGGACTGCAAACGGTATTTTTTGTCAAGGTTGTGACTCGTTTTTTAACGCAACAATGTCTATTGTCATTTCCAGCCGAAGCGCAGACCAAATAATCACGCAAAAAATAAACAGGACATTGACCTTGCAAAAATGCATCTCTAAGCTGAAAAAATGAAAAAGAATAATGTTTAAGCTGAACAACACATGTTCAAGCATATAGGTACAAGGTAGTTAAAGTTTATAGCTTTAAGTTTTAAGTCATAAAGTTTTAAGCATTGCGGCCCAAACAATAACAAACGGCCGGATATTTTGTGAAAAATCTTTAGCATTTTCTGACATTAGTGAAGTAACGAGAGAGACTTAGAAATTTTACTTCGGACCAGGGCCCGGTTTCATAAAAGACTAATATTTATTACTAATAATATTACCACTAATACCCTAATAAATATTAGTCCCATTGCTTTTTGTTACATAATCTTACTAATATTATTAGTAGTACTAGTAACACTATTAGTAATTAGTAATAAATATTACTCCATTGTTTCCTGTTTCACAAGTCATTAATAAATATTACTAATATCATTACTAATTTCATTAGTACCTGCGTATTGTTGATTGTTGTTTTGTGTAATAAATATTATTGATGTTATTACTCACCCATTTTATACAAATTCTAAAAATGAAAAGTATGCGTATATATTACTCATGCATTACATCGAATGGTCTTACAAAAATGTATGCTTCAGGGAAAATCCTGTAATTTTATAAAAAGTAGTCAAAATTATCTGAAATTTCGCAGAAGTATCGTTGATTGATTGTACTACCTAAGAAACTAAAATTTCACATACTGGTACATAGGGATTGAACTTAAGATAGACTAATCACTAATACCCTCAATTATTGGCGAATAGAGACTAATAAAAAATGAGGCGAATATTGGATGAGATTTTATTAGTATCAGTGCCACTAATATGTTTATGAAACAGACGGTAATAAATCGGCTACTAATGTGGTAATAATATTGGTGATTTTAGTAATATTTATTAGTAATTTAGTAATATTTTATGTAACGGCCGACTAATATTTTAGAAAACCGGTTTTTTCTATTACAAATATTATTACTGATATTCATTACTAATATCATGATTTTTGTGAAACACGAATTCCTAATAAATATTACTAATATCAGCTAATAATTTTTTATGAAACCGGGCCCAGATCGTTCGTTTTTGATTTTTTAGGAGACTTTGGATCGGATACGTATACCTTTACCAGAGCCGTATTTAAGAGGGCAGCGGACGACCCCCTTTTGTCGAACAAAAATTTAAAAGGTAAGGAAACACGGAAAGATGGAAGAATCGCATCTATTTGTTATAATTTCTCCAAATTTTCGACGCTTCATGTCAATTAGTTATGCTCAGTATTTTCCAAAATTTAGCCTCAAACGCGGTCGAAAACGACATTTTTCATCTTGGGTCAGCCCTCCCCTAGAGCGGATAAAGCATCAAGAAAACAGAAACGAAAAAAGTAACAGAAATGGGGACAACGATGAGCAGACTGGATCACATAATGGGCAGGTGCGAGCTCGGAAATCTAATTTACAACAAATATACCCGTAAGATCTATTGAATAAGAATTATGCAGAATGAAGGTAAGATCAGTCTTTGAAAAATGTCTGCAAATATCTGAAAATTTCTGTTTCTACAATCAATTGATTTCTGATCAAAAATGGAGGTGGCTCTCACTGGCTGCGTAATAGTCAATCATAGCACTTAAAGCCTTAAGTTTCGTTTTGTTCATGTTATCGCGGATTTTGTTTTTTGATTTTATTCTCAATTTTAATCATTATCAGGGGCGTAGCTGTGGAAGATAGTAGGGACTATTCCTCCAGAATTTTGGAAGTATGAGTGCTTTTAGCGAGGGTCCTCCGAGAGGAAAAATTCAATATTCTTAAAGCATATCTGACAGACAGCTAGAATAGATTTTAGCACAACTAATAAGCCTAAAATAAAACATATTAATTTACTATAATTAAAATTAAGTCAATTTTTTAAACACTTTTTTCTTCTTTAATGTGTAGAACTCGCACAGAAAAGTTCAAAAACGCCATTATTCTCGTCTAACCACAGGTGGTTATTGAGATATCCAACTTCAAAATTTTCCTCCCCCAAATTCGTAAGGCCATCTACTGATCAATATTGTAAGAAATTTTACTGACATAAAGACAAAACATTAGGTTTTTATGTTTTCTTTTTCCATTTCATAAATATTGAAATTAAAATTTATTTTATACAAAAATTCATAGTCTACGGACTTTGTAATCGCGCTAAAATTGATGTGTGCAGATTGAACAAAGAGTGACATAATACCCGTAGTTCAGCGAAAGCTTAGAACTGAAATAAAGTGTGAACCGCTGAGTGCAAAAAAACTTAAACGAAAAAAAGATTAGTTTCTAGACGATAAAAAGGAAAGCTACCAGTCGGCGTTTTTATTCCATTCATAACGCGCATAGTTTTCGCACGATCACTAAGTGCGTAGGCCACATATTATTCCGTGTGAAATAAAAACAATTGAGAATTATGAAATGAAAAATTGTGACATGAAATTCTAGTGCTTTCATCATATGATTAGGGAATCTGGTACAATAAAGATCAAAATTTTGAAAGCCATCGCAAAACGAAATCTATGATCATATATGCTCTAGGGGGGAATTGACCCCTAAGAACAGCTACTGACCCCCCCCCCGCAAAATGGCTGCGACTCTCCAGAATTGCCGATTTTTCCAATGTAAAAAGTATGCTTAAGGGTTTTAGCATATTTTTGGCTCAAAAGTCACGAATTTATGGCGCACGCATTTTTTGGCTACATTTTGTTAAATTTTTTCGATTTTTTCAAAATTTGTTTCGAAATTTGTTTATGTTTTCATGTGTTACAGAAAGAACGAGCATTTTCCAAAACGTCTAAAACAGTGTTTCGACATGTATCCGTCATTTGTTTGCCCAAAAAAGGCACTCGTTGAAAAATTCTAAGGCCTGTCCCTCAGAATTATCATGCAGTACATGTGTGTCCACGTGAGTCATCCTGCACATTATTTTATTTACCTTCAAATAATTTTCTTCGAATCTATTAATAGCATTAAAATTTTTACAAAGTTCAGAGTCTTCTTAATTTTAGCGATATTAGACACTTTTAGGCGAGAATGTCCTAAAAGTTATTTCGTCTTACGAGCATCAAAACAGATCTTCGACCCATGAATTAAATATGTGCCTGCCTGCGTCTAGTCTGATTCTGAAATAGAGAAATAGACAACGGGAGTTCTCACTTTCAAATTCGTCCACTTTATTTTCAGATATAGAAGAATAAACGCGACAATGGAGAACCTGATACAATCAGCACTGACTCAGTGCCGTGACGTAGAAGAAAACTAATTAAAAAGGCAGAGTTATTGGATAACGATTGCATTTTTAATTTAGAATCTACGTAAAAATTAAATTTTTAATCCATTAAAAATCTGCGAAGATCATAGAGCGCGAAGCCAAAAATTTCCGGGAGTTCAGCATAAACTAAATAATAAATTTGGTTTCATTATATATTTCGTACGCGTAAAATTGTTCGAAAGACGGAGTCAGCTTTTTCGATCTTGCTTGGCATATTCTTACCGCTTCTCAGCCCTTAAATTTCCGGATAAACAAACGATATTTGGTTTTTTTCAAATTTATTAATTTCGGAATTTAAATTTTATTCAGGAGTCTAGCTGAAAAATAAGAAAAATGCTGTTGTCATAAAAAAATACATAGATACTGAGCTATTACTTCAATTATATTTCAACTAACATACTTACAGACAATGTAATATATGAATGCATGAGTGCGTTCAGAAAGTTCTTAGCCTGATGCACTTCTGAATGCAATAGAATGTCTAAACCGATTTTATTTTCAAGTTTAGTCTCTGACAACACTAATAAACTTATTCCATGTGTATTCTGTGCTTTCGATGCCTTTGAAATCAAATCTTTATGACTTGTCTTCAAATCATGCTTCAGTAGCCCTCTGCAGTTCAAAATTGTCCAAAAATCTGGTTCCACGAAGATGCTGTTTCAAATGTCTAAGTAGACAAAAGTTACTTGGTGCCAAGTCGGGGCTGTAGAATAGGTGACTTAGAATTTCGAATCTACAGTCACGAATGGCAGCCTGGGAAACTCGACCCTTCTGGACTGGAGCATTGTCATGAAGGAGCAGCACAGATTAGCTCAAAATTTTACGCCACTTCTGTGCTGCTTGCCACAACTGAACCGTCAAATTTGCATACTAATCATTTATAGTTGTAGTCTTGTGTAGCATATAATCAATAAGCAGGCTGATTTGACAGTTCGAAACTTTTTGGGCGACGGGGAACCAGCATGCGTCCATTGCGTGAGTTCCTGCTTGCTTCCCAAATCCTAGTGATGAAGCCAAGTTTCTCTCTCAGTAACAATACGGGCATGAAAATCCATTGAGTCGGCTCAGTGCAAGGTCAAAAGTTCTCTACTGCAAGCAGCGCATTAATGTTGTTCAAGTTTTCCAAGGTTTTTGGCACCCAAAAGGACATCAGCTAGTGATAGTGAATAATGTTAAAAATAGTTCCAGTAGAGACGCCAAGTTCCGAAGCTAAATTTCTGACCTTTATTCGCCGATCTTTAGTAATCAAGTTGGCAACTTAGCCAATAATCTCAGATGTGACCATTCCACAGGTCAGCCGGATCTTGGTTCATTCTTGGTTGATTGACGACCACACATGAACTCCACTGCCCAATTTTTTGGCTGTCGTGTAGGAAGGGAGGGCTTTACCATAAATCATGACCATTTGTTCGCGAGTTTCGGCTGATCTAATGCCTTCCGGGGTCAAAAATTTAAAACTGACCATAGGTCAAATTTTTAATTTTTCATATTTTAATGAATTAGGCCTGCTAAAAAGAACACAGATGCACCAAAAACAGTGATTGATCAATGAAACATCCCACAGAAAATGTTGAATAGATATAGCCTCTTGCTGTGAAATAAAATTTTTCTTTACACCACTTGAAGATAATCAGGCTAAGAACTTTTTAAACGCCAAATGAAACGAGTTACCGAATTTATTATACCTTACCTGAATCAACGTTACGTTGTACTGGCAAAAAGGTATGCATTTAGGAGCCAGCTCCATTTTAAGGCAACAACTGCTGAATTTTTGATTGGCCGCCGGTAGATCGATGCATGGAGTGATACGATCACAAAAAATACGACCACTTGGAACATTGAAAGACTTCTAAAAAATAAAGCAGAAGTTATCTTATAGATACTTATTCCGAATATAATTTAAGGCAAACTCAATCACACGATTATGTACGCATTTGAAATACAATTTTCGACATTTTTATCCTTTCTTTTATTGGTCGCATTTCGGTCTTATTCTTCAACAAAATTGCTGATTTTTCCGTTCTATAAATTCGCTTGCCTTTACCGAGATTTTATTAAGTGTTCAAAAAACATATAGCATCCTTGATAGAATTAAAATTAAGAAGGAGCTAAATCTAATCGAGTTAGATTCAAGATAATATTCTAGTGCATTTTGGAAAATGTAAAAACCAATTATCTTATGAAAGTGAACATATTAAGTAATTCAAAGGACTGGGAGCCTAGAAAGACGCGGTGATTATTATAACTAAATCGCATTTACTACCTAAGCATGTTTGGTTTTTATGGAAAATCAATCCAAAAAGTAAACATTCTAGAGCACAACTTAATTCTGACCACCCAATGATTTCATTAAGATCTGCAGAAACTTAAAGATGCCACCGATCATTCAAAATCATAACTATAAGCAGCTACACTGGAAGGATAAGCAATTGGAGATTAGCCTAGCACAACTGAGATATATTGCTCCTAATTTTTTCGAACAAGTTTAACGTAGTACAAATAAAGCATTAAATGCACTCTGCCGAGTCATTGATCAAAGTTTAAAATGTTACATATGCATAGATTTAGCGGTATGGTGGGTCAGCCGACGGTCGGTCTAGGAGGGGTCGGTCAGAGAGCTTCTCGAGCCGAAATGGCCCTAAAAACTGGTATAAATGCTAAAAATAGCGTAAAATGATGTTAATTCAGAGTTTTAAATTTAAAAAGCACTCGTGCAGAGAATTTTCGATTTGCATATATTTTTTTGCTTTCATTTGCTTTGTTTTCCCCCAAAAAATTTCTCATTTTATAATTCTAGGGGTCTGTGTGCATGTGTACGTGCTCTTCACGTTCAGAAGTGACTAAAATGCAGCAGAAATCGGCTAACTTTTCAATGGAAAGTTAAAATGCAATTATTTGTAATTAAATTTAATTGTGATTTAATTAAGACTATATAAATGAGCTAAAATTCATTATAATAATTAAGATAAAAATATGATTCGAAATAAATATAAATATTTATTTCTATACTTAATATATTATGATATAATGAATACATTTTCTAATTAAAAAATAGATAAATATAAATTTTAAATTCAATATTATAAATGAATATAAACCTATATTTAAAATGTCTCAAAACGAATATCTAAGATAAGAATCTCACTTTTTGATTATTCGATTTCGATATAAATGGAGGTTGAGTTGGTTTTTTGAGGAAATTTTTCCGCGTAACTTTGTCCGTCCAACTACGATCGCTAGAATGGGGCGTCACGCTTTTGATCGGCCTGATCGTAGACGTTTTATTTAGGCAAAAAGCGCCGCATTCTTGAACGATTCGGGGCGACAAACAAAGCGGATGATTATCGGTTGGAATTTTATCAAAAAGAAGGCGACAGTCGGGAAACGTAGAACGAGACGATTCGGAGCACTCCGCATAATTTGCGTACTCAATTATAGAAAACAAAACAGCAATGATCATATTCCAAAGAATTTCTTGACCAGTTTTCATAATGCGACTCTGGAGGATGTATAAACTTTCGGAAATCGAGATTGCAAAAATGGATAAACGATTCTTTTGCCCGATAGAGTGATATTTTTAGGTCAAGTGTCTGTTATTCAGGTCCAAATTAGGCCAATCTTACAACCGGTCTGCTCTATGAACGTCTTTAATAGTGTAGAATGAGGTAAATAATAAAACGTATTCAGAAAAATGAGACGAAATCCCTATTCTTCTATTTACCTTCGAGGCCCTTCTTGTTCACTCTCACTAACTGTGACTGAAGTTTCAAAATTATGACGAAATTCGCGTACTAACCTGTTAATACTGGCTCAATATTATTTGAAGTTTAGCGCCGCCGATCTATTCGAGCACCGCACACTTCCCTGCTTAGAAACTCCAAAGTAATCGTACATTTGAGGAAAATTGAGAGAAAATTTGAAAGTTAAGAAAAATTAAGAAAAAAATGAAAAAATTTCCAATTTCGCACAGTTAAATTTCTTTGGTCTTTCAGGTTGTCGATTCAATCTGGGAGAAGTGAGGCAGTTTAAGCCACAATTAAAAACCGGTGACCCACTTAATAAGTATGTATCCCAAAAAACGCTACCCATTTACTTGGGTTCATTTCCGAAGTTGGCCAGCCGAAAACATTCAATGAATCGCGCTCACTCAAAGTTTGAAAGTAGATCAAGAATATGTTATGCAGTTACGATTATTGTGGATAGCAACTGGGCTCTTATAAATTTTCAATAAAAGCGTCGACCTTGGATAAACCAAAAGAGGTAGAAGAAAATGCCAATTCCTTCATAAAAATTTTCACTTGAATTCATATAGTACATATGTTATGTTTGATTAGATCGAAAGAAGTAATGATTTATGCGAACGTATGGTTGTGTTCACGGAAGAATTAGACCCACCACCACACACAAGCCACTGAGAATAAATCATCACAAAATTTGATTTTTGGAATAAGTTCATTGATAAGGACGCCTTACTCTTCCTCATCCCTACATTCAGTTACAGCTTTAATTCAAAAATTTCGTTAAAATATCTTTCCAGTTTTGACCTTGATTGTAAAATATATTTTGACTAAATAACTTGATTATTAGTTATGGTCAGTAACAAATATGATTCAATTACGTCACCTTTTGATCATGTTTTTCACTGATTCTGAAATAAAAGAAGAGAGATTCCAAATATTACATCAAAGCCTGCGACTGAATCTTTGAAAATTTTGACATACTTTCCTTCAAAAATAGGGGATAACATCAAAAAGACAATACTCCATGTTTTCGTTAGGAAAGATTTGTCAGTTCGCCGTGAAAAATCGGATGGAAATACACAATTGGAATTAATAATGCGAATACAACGAAATGGGCTGCGATTAAAATTCACTCGCAACAAAAAGTTTTCAAATTAAAAAACCAAATCGTACATAAATTACAAGCCACGGACCATGACGATTTGGCTTTGAAAAGTTATTAAAACATTAAGGGCAAAATAAGAGTACACTGAAGCATAGAAATATTAAGGAAATCAGCTTGAAGCTTGTGCTTTCTAAACAAGCCAAATTTTTCCGTGTTGTCGGATTGATTTCACCGCTTCCTCTTTTTCGGCTAACTTCCGTGGGTGCATTTGTAGGTAAATCATGCAGTGACTGGCCGGTACTGCTCGAAGTCATGTCATCATGACTATTGCCAGCCTAAAGCCAGAAAATGAGCACGTTAATTCTTACTCTTTCCAGCAAAATATTCTAAATATTGTAATATTTTTAAAACTCCGGCGGACGATAAACCAAGTGATAAAACGCAGATATGCGATTATAATAAAATTGTATTATTTCCTGCATAATATAATCAACTCTGCAGTATTTTCTGCATTAGGGATGTGTTCATTGGCAGTAGGAGCCCTGTTTGAACTGATCAGGAATAATCACACGACGTTGTATTGCACACAAATTATATCCTTAAGAGCTTAAGAATAAATAAAACCATGATTTTTGTGCACTGAAATATGCGTTAAATACTTATTGTTGTGCATAAAATAAGCATACCAAACAATTCTAAAAATATAAAAAATAAAGAAAAATAAATAAACAAATATAAAAATCTGACATGAAACCTGACCCTACATGCTTGGATCGGTGAGGTCAGCAATAGCTATTTGCTGGTAACAGAGGTAATCAATCAATGGATTCTCTAAAATTTAAACAAGGCAACTTTATTTCAAAGGTAAGACGGGGTCAAAAAATTTGTGGGCGAAAATCGAGCTCTATCCATCGGCATGGAAACATCCAAAAAATGTCAGAAACTCAATTTTGCGGTCTGTGAGGATTTTCTTAAACTCTGGTTTTCCGAACTCCCGTCCCAACCCATTCAGATCAAAGTGTTAAGTGAGACAAATGACAAAATAGTTTGATGCTCACATGGGCTACGAAGGAAGAATTAGATAAAGCTGGATTTTTTTGATTAGATAAAGCTGTAAAGGATGGACTTGACGCCAGATGATTATCGCTTTCAGTCTCGTCATAAGACTCGTCCAAAGCGGGCTCTGCGCTCGTGTTTGATGCAGAATAATCGTAATTATCGTTATTTTCCACTGTGTCGTTCTTCAGGGTATTAATATTAGCTTAAAGAATGACTGAGTTAAATAGTTATTGCTTTTAATAGTACATGCGTAAAGATATTTGGGAAGACGAAAACTGCAAAAAGGTCCGAAATTCCCAAAAATTTCCGGCGCTTCAAAATGAGAAATTGTTCGAGCGATTGCCACTTCTATATGTCTTTATAATGCCAAAATTTGTTTTTAAAGAGGCAAAACTATTAAATTTTTCGACGCTTCGCACCGTTTTGAGAAATTTTTACTTTTCAGTATTTTTGTCATGAGAAACTAAGACTAAACTACACTACCAAACGCCAAAGAAACCCAGTTTTGCCACACAGAAGCGCTATATAGTATACTGTACCTACCATATTACAGTATTCTGAGATTTGCATGCACAAAATGTACAAAAACATTTAGAATCATCATCTTTGTCTGCATTGCACAAAAAACACATATAACGGCCATTTTTGTCGTTTTCGTACGATTTTTTCATTTATCGAGATTACGTAGATACAGGTGAGCCAACTTTGTTTTAATACCTACGCCTTGAATTTCCGGTGTTCTTGAATACAGCTAGACAAAAGATATAACTTGATTCAACCATCGGTACCAATGGGGAACCATGAAAGTAACGCAAAAGGCGATACAAATAATATAAAATTGATAGGAAGCTATTGGAATATGCAAAAATAAATTCAATCGATCATTAACCAATCAACCGCCAAACCACTAAACGATCAATCGATCAATAGCCAACCAACAAAAAAAGAATCAAGCAATAGCCGCCAATCAACAAGCCAAGATTTTTTTCCAAAAAACAACTAGCCAAAAAAACTAGGCTACTGATACCAATGGGATGACTATCTTTGTGCGGATATGCCTTTTAGGTTAGTCCATAAAACATAAATTTATCGCTAGTTAACCTGAGGATCTCATTTTGAGTTAAAGATTTGAAGTTTAGTTGATCTGAAAATTGATCTGTAGTGACCTTCAAAAATATATAATACCCACTCAAAAATAGCTAAAGGCGACTATAATTCATGATTTATAGCGATAAATTATATTTTCAAATTAATTTCTAGCATCGATTTTTTTATTCAAGATTCACCAAAACAAATGCATTTGCACTAAAATCTTTGGCTGCACACAGCACAATTTGAGACGGGAGCAGAATTTTTCAACGCCACATCGTCGCTAATGGCCAGCACAGAGCGTTTGTGCGCGGAGCCTTTCATTAGAGCATCAAAAAAATGTTAAACTATTAGGAGGTAGGCAAAAATAGCGGCATTTTCCAGCATTTTTTGACAAGTTCTTCACATTGCTGAAGGGAAATTCCGAAAAAAACTCTATCTGCATGACTGATTTCTCATTATCCGATCCATGCCCAACTCTGAACAAATTCGTAGGCTGTCTTTGTGCTCAATTTTTGTGTATTACAATGCATGCAAACAATAAGAATATACAAAGTTAAGTATCATCGAGAAGCGCCAAAACTTTTGACGCGTTCTTCCTAACTAGCTCAGAGTTGGGCTGCTTAGAAGACAAACATAATTTTCAGTATTAATCTGACGCGAAGCGCCGGAAAATTCTAGATTCCCTGGCTAAAAAATCGATAAGATTTGTTTTGGCGGTCCTTCAGTCGCATTTTGAGAATCTTTAATGATATCCTTTGAAGGGTCGTTTTTAGAATATAAAAAAATTTCATTCTGGAACTCCTGCGTGTGATCCAGCCTAGTAGTATTCTCCCGAAAATTGTTCTTTTCATGAAACCTAAATCACATTCTGCAAAACTTTCACATTGCTGTGAATTCTGATTGAAGACGTTTTTAAGCAATGATGAATCGATCTTTGTGAATAATAAAAGTTTCGTGTACTTGCAGGTGCAAACACATAAATCGATGCTAAGCTTTCGCAAGAGCATATTGGAAACATAAATAAGTGTACATGAATTAATCCGTACAAATTTCAGTATGAAATAAATGATCGGTGAAGGGGAAATAAAAACAGTACATATACTGGGTGGCCCAAAAGACGATGTTATATCATAACTTAGGCAATTAATGATATGAAATTCTAAGACCAGCTGCATTAGATAGATAAAGATGTCTTTGTTTAAACCGCGTTAGAAATTATGGCCAGCTGCCGAAAAACTCATGCGCTACGATGATTTGTTTACATCTCACTTTGAAATTGTTAAAAACCTGGAGTTTCTGCATTTTATCACATTACTGCGTATAAAGGTATCCTTTTTTACAATATACGTATATCTAGCTGAGCTACCCGACGTTGCCCGGGCTGAACTTAGGCCTGATAGCTATATGGAATTGAGATGTCTCTTGTATTTTGTATTTTTAGGGACTTTTGCTGTTTTTGGGATATTTCTGAAAAATTGTTGGTAAAAACCATATTTTATTTTTTGGATTTTTTTAAAAATGTTTTTTGTCAACCATTTTTTATCAAAACCATATTTTTGACGTTACAGAATGGTTTTGAAAATTCTTTAGCCGAAATCATATTTTTGATGTTTGGGATGTTCAGGAAATTTTTTTAGTCAAACCCAAATTTTTTATGTTTTAGGATGTTTTGGAAAATTTTTTTGGTCAAACCATATTTTTGATGTTTTAAAATTTTTTGTTTGTTGTAGCAAAGTGTGTCTTGTATCACGTGATATCTTATATCACTCATATGTTCCAGCAGAGGGTATCTCCTATCTTATATCACTGCATGTTATGGCACAGACAGGGTATCTTATATCACATCATTTTACCGTATAGCATTGCCCATCTTGTAGCATTATGGAGGCTATATTACGCCCGGTCCTATGTTACGACGCACGCAGCGGCAAAAGTACCGTAATTCGAAATACTGTAAACTGAATTTATTCCTATTTTCGAAATTTTACAAAAAATCAACCATGTTCCGAAATCGGCCATGCTTTAGCATAGGGGAACCTTCCGCTTAACCCCTGCACATTTTTTTGATCAAATCCATATTTTATATTTTTGACGTTACAGAATGGTTTTGAAAATTCTTTAGCCAAAATTATATTTTTGATGTTTTAGGATGTTCTGGAAATTTTTTTGGTCAAGCCCATAACTTTGATGTTTTGGGATGTTTTGGAAAATTTTTTTGGTCAAACCATATTTCGTTTTAAAAATTTTTTGTTTGTTGTAGCAAAGTGTGTCTTGTATCACGTGATATCTTATATCACTCATATGTTTCAGCAGAGGGTATCTCCTATCTTATATCACTGCATGTTAAGGCACAGACAGGGTATCTTATATCACATCATTGTACCGTATAGCATTGCCCATCTTGTAGCATTATGTAGGCTATATTACGCCCAGTCCTATGTTATGACGCACGCAGCGGCAAAAGTACCGTAATTCTAAATACTGTAAACTGAATTTATTCCTATTTTCGAAATTTTACAAAAAATCAACCATGTCCCGGAATCGGCCATGCTTAAGCATAGAGGAACCTCCCGCTTCACCCCCTGCATATTTTTTTGATCAAATCCATATTTTATATTTTTGACGTTACAGAATGGTTTTGAAAATTCTTTAGCCAAAATTATATTTTTGATGTTTTAGGATGTTATGGAAATTTTTTTGGTCAAGCCTATAGTTTTGATGTTTTGGGATGTTTTGGAAAATTTTTTGGTCAAACCATATTTTGTTTTAAAAAGTTTTTGTTTTTTGTAGCAAAGGGTGTCATATATCAAGTGATATCTTATATCACCAATATCTTATAGCAGAGGGTATCTCCTACCTTATATCACTGCATGTTATGGCATAGATATACTCTATATACTCTATATACTATAGCACATACTCCTACCTATGTTATAACGCACGCAGCGGCAAAAGCACCGTAACCCAAAAATAGTGTAAACTGAATTTATTCCGATTTTCGAAATTTGGCAAAAAATCGGCCATGTCCCTAAATCGGCCATGCTTAAGCATAGGGACGCCTCCCGCTTCACCACTGTACAGGGAGCGTGGGTGAGGTTGGTGCAATTTAAATGTCGCTACTACACCGCCAGCCGGTAGGCCGAGCTCGGGCCAAGACGTCAGCCCACCATGTCTTATGGGGCCGGAGCCAACCCCGACATACAAACACACTTTCAGAAATATATAGTAGATTCAGTCAAAAAATTTATTATCACATTTTTTAAACCCCCAGAGCAGATGAGCGTCCTACTAAGTGCAGAAATTTCAAGACATCGTCAAAAGAGGATGCGAATTGATTACAGGAACAATGACCCTGTAAGCGTTTAAACAATATTCAATTAAGGTGTAAACAAACCGTAGTAGCGGCCAAACCGTTGACATCTGGCGAAAATTTTTTTACAAATTTAAAAGGAGACATTTATATCAAGCTAATGCAACCGGTTTTAAGATTTCTTGTTCACATCAGCCGAAGTTATGACCTTTTAAAGCAGAATGTAGCCTTTTTTCATGGGCCACCTTGTATATTTTTCTAAACAAAGTTGGCGCAAAGCGCCGAAAATTTTTAAGTGACTTTGGTTAAAAACTCTTTAAAAATGTTAAAATTCCTATTTTCATCATTTTCTCATACAGAAACGCCTTTGAGCATAGCGCTTAAGCCCAGAATGTTCCGTCAGCGCAGGACGGGTTTCCTTTGCGCCGCGCTAAAAAATAGTAGACAGATTATTAATGAGGAATTATTAATCAGTTGAAAGAAATTAGAGACATTTAAAATTATTTTTCAGATTTTTTAAAAAATATCTATAAAAAACATTTGAGAAGAACATTAGCTTAAAAATATGCTAGTTTCCCTTCCACATCAGCGGAAGACAATGAAGCCTTTGAATATAGCAACAGGACAAAACGCAGTAATCAAAACTTATTTTCTCTGATTTAGTGCTCGGTTTAGTATTGAAAAATTCAGCGATTATTATCAAAAAAAGGACTGGGTATTGATTAGGCTAACATTTGAACTTTGCGTCTATTCAAGCATTTTGGAGGAAAAGTAGCAGGTGGATATAAAAAAATTGAATGTCACAAAATGGACATTTCTTCATTTTCATGAAAGTACTAATCCTGAAAACAGTATGATTCTATAATTTTGCGTAAAAAAATAAAATTATCGCTATCTCTGAATAATTTTCGGAAGGAATGCAATGCCTGATCTCAAATATGACCTATCATGACATTATAATTTCTATCCAATACATAAACATTTTGCTGCGAAAAAACGATGTAAATAAATCGAGATAAGTCGATATGATTAAGCTTGTCCAGGTCAAGAGATTAAGTGATAAGGATAAAATTATTCCTTTCTCGCAAAATTAGATTTCATACTACGTATCACATAATTGTATTTTTCAGCATTTTTTCACTAATTTTTTTGCAATTACGACCGCTGGTTCAGGCTAGCAAAACGGATTGTCCATTAATAATTTTATCGGCGGTATGGAAATATGAGCTAAATTTCATCAGATTAATTATTGAGTGTTAATTTAAGCAGGCATGTCCCTGACTCATTGCAATAAGTAACTGAAAAATAATAAATTTTACCGCTGGACAGTCGAGTTGTAATTACATTTTTTGTCTGAGCCTTTGGTGGAGACGACGATACTTTTCCAATGGAATTGTTTGCCTAGAACACAAGATAATATAAAATTTTGTTCCCTCAAAAATGTGCACAAAAACGATTGTCTCACAAAAAAACTAAAATTCCAAAAGAGACAAGATTTTTTAATCGAACATAAAGTAACTCACTTTCAATTTAAATAGTAATCGTAATCCTTAAACCTGTGTAGCGAGAGGATTGAAATTTTACTCCTTTGTACCCTTTTGCGCCTTAAGTGATAAGCAAACGTGAAAAACAGAGTTTTCCGACATTTCTGACGAATGCTATTTCGTTCTAGAACATAAAAAACAATTTTCCAGACAGAATTAATGCTTTAGTGTGCCAAGTAATCGTGAAATGCCGAAAAGAGCATATTTAATCCAGTGGAAGGTTGAAAGTATGAGGGTCAGCTCAGCTAGCAGCACTCAGCAACATTTTGTTTGGGGTAAGGATAAGCTGCATCTGCATGCATGTACAGCATGGATATACTGGGAAGGTTTAGCACTTAAAATCTTTTATAAATGTCTTTCTTAGTATTAAAAATGGTGGTTATGCATCGAAAACCCTACTTTTTGACATTTTCATTTTATATCAGGTTTATCTAGCATTACCAATTAGCCATTTCTAAAATTTAAGTCAAAGTTATCTGTGCAACGTCTCTGATCAAAGTTTTTTTATTGATTATTTGTTGCAAACTAACCGTATCGTTGGTATCGTAATCGAACAACTGGACTCGATTTTCAGGCGAATAATCATCGATTCTCGACTGTGTCGCATTTGTCACAGCACTGGCAATGCCTATTACAAAAGTAATGATAAGTAAGTAATTAAGATGCAGCTGAACGAAAATAGGAGATCAGAAACAAATTCGTAATAATCCAGAGAAGTTCAGAAAAACAACTTATACGCACAAATAGAAATGAACGATTTGAGCTGCTTTGTCAAACTTTGTCAGACTCCCACCCTCTAAAGAAAATAAAAAAATTTCTCTCGGTGATTTGTTAATTGAGATGAAGGATGAAAATAAAAATTGTAATTCAAGATCAACTCTGAAAAGCATGGCTAATAAATTATAAATCAAAAATGTCCTAACTTTATGCAAAGTCAATGCACTAAAACATGAAGCAACAAGAAGCAAATCAGCTGAGGTGACAGATCATCTATTGCCATTACCTTCTGCATGTTCTATCTTAAGCATTACAACAAGGTAATACAGAACAATATTAAGGAAAAAGTCCATTTTATAACGAAAAACGAAATATTAGAATTTCGTGTCAAACAGACCCTATCTAAATCAGTGTCCAACGCCTGCATAATTTTCATGCAAACTTTATTACTTTTTCAATTAAAACGTCGAAGTTAGCTTGAAGCTAGGGCAACAACACAATTAGATCTCGTTTTGATTATGCAAAAGCTAAGCAACCAGATGTTTTTAGTGAACGACGATTCGTTATTAAGTCCTTTGGCTGTTAATATGCATTCGAAGAATAACTGACGCTAGCGACCAAGTCTCGAAAAAACATTAGGCATGAAGCTAACGAAAAAACATAAAAAAGCACCTATCACTGAGCTGAAATCTTAACTGGATAAAACCGCTATTTCAGGACAGTTCTTGCTGATCAACTTATTGGAATCAAGCAGATTAGGTGCATGCATGTATATGCATGCAGCTTCATTCTGAGAAATCAATGCGACTTACGAATCAAACATGCATATGGGGGTTTAGGGCATCTAGATGCCCAGAATGGAAAAATGGAAACATTTTCTCGGTAAAATGGGGCAAAATGAAGGCAAAAAACGGATTAAAATCGAAAATTGTCTCTAAAAGTGAAATGATTATGATGCCCATCCAACAATGGCACTCCAATGTTGGTTGGTCCCCTAGCTGGGCTGAAAAAAGCGTTTAGAAAAGACAATGTTGTTTGATTTTCCACAGGTTTCTCAAATTTTCTAAATCAGCCCATCCAAATGAGCCCTTCAGCTCGTCCATTGTTTGTGTCAGCCCATTCCATGGACAGGCTATAATGAGCTATGGCCCGCGTGTGCTCTTAGATAACCCAAAATCTCTTTATTATAAATCATTTGAAAAGCGCTGAGTGTGGAATGCACTACGAGGGTCAGTCCATAAGTCCTGAGCCTCAAAGCTAATAAGGAAGCAATTCTGTTTAAACTAATTTTTTTTGAAAGTTTACACACCTAAAATGTTTAAAACAAAAAATGGTGTTGATTGTCTTAGTATTTGCTGAATTGTGCTATTCGATATTTAACAATTTTGTGATTCTCTAAAATGGATGAAATTGCTGCTGAAATTTCGAATGAACATTTTCGCGCCATGATCTTGTTTGCATTCAAACTTGGCCAATCCAGAGCGGATTGCGCTCAAAATTTGGAAAATTGTTTTGGCATATGTGCTCCATCCCTGGCAACTGTTAAACGCTGGTATAAGCAATTTGAGCGAGGGCAGTGGTCACTCAAAGATGACCACCGTTCTGGACGTCCATCTGAGATTAACACTGAGGAGAACGCTCTCGTCATTTCTAACATTATTAGGAACGATAGGCGAGTAACATGTCAGGAGATAGCTCAGGAAACGGGCTTTTCTGGGACTACAGTACATCGGATTATTCGCAATTCTCTTGGTCTCAGAAAGATTGCGAGTCGGTGGATACCCCATTTGCTCACTGAAGAGCAAAAAATGCGTCGAACTGACTGGTGTAAATTTATGCTGAAAAAATTTGACCAGGGCCACTCAAAAGCTGCTTTTGAAATCATTACTGGTGATGAAACCTGGGTTTACCAATATGATCCTGAAAGTAAGCTCCAGTCTACAGTGTGGGTCTTCGAGGATGAGCCACCCCCAACAAAGGTTGTCAGGAGTCGCAGTGTCGGGAAGCAAATGGTCGAAGTTTTCTTTCGTCGAAGTGGACCTGTTGCGATTATTCCACTTACTGAACAAAAAACTGTTAATGCTACATGGTACTGTGAGAAGGCTTTGTCGGTTGTAATAGAAAACATTCAAAAAATGCGTCCAAGGACATCGCTTCACAAACTGTTTCTGCACCATGACAATGCAAGCGCTCACACCGCAGCTCAGACAATTGACTTTTTGGAACAGAATAATATTCAATTGTTACCTCATCCGCCTTATTCACCTGACCTAGCTCCTTGCGATTTCTTTTTGTTTCCAAAAATTAAGTCAAAGCTGAAAGGGATTCGATTTGACTCAATTGACAGTGCTGTTTCGTCTTTTGAAAAGGAGATTATTAGCATGACGCCTACGGATTACTGTAGCTGCTTTGAAAACTGGTTTTATCGCATGAAACTTTGTATTGCAGCAAATGGAGAGTATTTTGAAAAGCTGTGAAAATTTTGTAAGTTTCCAAGTAAAATTGGTTTTAAGGCTCAAGACTTATGGAATAATCATCGAGTTTTTTTGCTCATTGGAACTTAAGCGCCACAGACATAATGATTAGATTTTCCTTCATTTTCTTAATGAGGCATTTCACAACTGGGCATACGGCTCGATATAATCTGAGAGAAATTATAAAAGCTTGTTGATCACCCTCTTTGCATCAAAAGAATTTATTATGCGAAGAATTTCCAAGGCCGAGCAATTTTCTAGACGATAAATTTTTAGGACTCGTATAGGTTCTCCTATAGTCCTATCATGAAGAAATCGTCTAAGATGCATCGAGCCTTTTCAATTTCTTGCTATTCCAATGAGAAATGAGCATTACAAATGACTATAAACACTTTCTATGACTATTTCGAAAACATCTGCAGTATGGGTTCATCTTCTTCTATAATTAATTGAAATTTATCCTTCGCAACAGAAAAGCGCGAGGTTATTCGATAAATTCCAGGTTTCGTTAGACGTGTAAAGCTTAGAAAATCGAAGAATGAGCCCGAAAATTTTTGCGCCGTTTTTAGGCTTAAAAGCTTAGCATACTAAAAAAACTGTTTGACGTTTCAACTAATGCCCCTTAAAAAACATTTGAATAATGAATGAAATCGAATCAAACATGGCTGTATGTATATGGGAAAATTGATACTCATTTTGAGCCAAAATATTGCTAGAAACACTTAAATAAGCACATTTTTTTATGTTTCTTTAATAAAAAAAATACTGTGTAGGAACAGTACTCAGCATCCATTTGTAAGAGGTTCAAGCCCCAAGACTGTATTTCTTTTAATTTTCATTTTATTTCATATCCTTTTCAAGACTGTATTTCTTTTAATTTTCATTTTATTTCATATCTTTTTCTTATGGGGTCCGAAAGTGTTTCCTAATTCAGACAAACTAAACCACAATTGTAGACATACATTTTAAGGGCTCAAAATTTTTGGTTAGGGGTCCCCGACCATTTTTAAGGAAGGGGGATAGATGAACTCCAATTTTTAGCCAGGAACGGTCAAAAAACGCCTAAAAACAGCTAAAAAATTCAATTTTTTCCAAAATCAGGGGTAGGCGGTCAAAAATTTTCTGGCTTCGGGGGATGGAGGGAGGATCCCCCACCCCCTGGATACATGTATGCTTACACAGTTTAATCCTAATTTAAAACAAATAAAAATAACATTAAACAATTTTATTAGACTGTTATTCGACGCAAGACGATATGAATCAATCATTATTTTATTACACAGAACAACTAGCTACTCGTCAGACCATCAAACAAACGGGAGCAACCAGAAGAATATGCTGTAATTATTATTGTATAAAAAGGCAAAAAAGCATTAATGAACGACGTCCGGGTAAATTATGTACATGCGATAAACAGTAGCATAGCGATCGATACATGAAACATTTGATTAACTCTCTCGACCAAACATGCGCATAGAGGGGGAAGGGGCGAGAGCATACGTTGCAGCAGCCAAATTCTGGAGTCTGGGTGGTGTCAAACCGGCGAAAATCCCCAAAAACATGCCGAAAATTTAATTCTGGGGGTCAATCGATTTTTGAGGGGTCTACTGAATAGGAGGCCATGTGTCGTGAGGATGGGAATACGTGTTATTATGGAAATTCCCCCAGAATGGTTGCAGACCATTAGCAAGATGACGCTACCTCCCGGAATTGTCAATTTTTTTCTTGTGTAAATCGTAAAAAGTGTTTTTACCTAATTTTTGGCTCTAAAGTGCCTCCTTTTTGTCACTTCGCGCCATATAATACGCATTTTTTGACTATATTTCGTTAAACTCACTCCATTTTTAGCGAAATTTT
Organism: Mermis nigrescens; assembly: GCA_036768485.1. Lineage (NCBI taxonomy): Eukaryota > Metazoa > Nematoda > Enoplea > Mermithida > Mermithidae > Mermis > Mermis nigrescens. The sequence goes on along the minus strand of JAVLUZ010000271.1, from coordinate 3,862,056 downwards.
TTTATTCTCTAGATAGAACGAGAATTGTTCGAAACTTAGAAAAATTGTGTTTTTGACGTGTACTCATCGTTTTTAGCCCAAAAAGACACTTTTTTAAATTTATTCGGTCTGACCCATAGAATTCCTATGCTGTTCATGTATGTAGGTATGACCACCCTAAGCAGTGCAGACAGACCAGGTACTGAAACAGTAATAATGCCAAAATTTATATAATTTTTTCCAAACCGATGTAATACAGTTAGAATAATAGGTGGGCGGCACCGAAATTTTAAGGAAGGGGAGTGCGAAATTTTCTAAAGGTAAAAAATGGCCTTAAAATGGTCGTATGGCGAAAAAAACCATTTTTCGACGTTTCTCATCGAGCACTATCCATTGGCATCAAGAAATTGCGGAAAAAACTAAATAAGTTTCTAAAAATTCGAATTCTGTGGGGGGGTATTTTGGTTTCTGGAGGGGGTATTTTGGTTTCTTGGGGAAGGGGGGTGCATACCCCAAACCCCACGTCCAAATGTAGTAAAAATGGTTCTAAAATGCTTACTAAATTTATGTCCTGGATTTCTGAGATTTTATCGTCCCTGCCGACCTTGACCATGTGAATCTATGCTCCTAACGTACAAAAATCAAAGACGTTTTACTATTTTTTTGCATGTTAGTAAAATTTTCGAATATACAAAGTCAGGGCTTTTTGCCAACAGCTTTGTATCCAACTCGTCTGACGACGCCTTTGTCCTTCTTTTTCTCCGGCGGTTCGATGCTACTCGACGTCACGTCGTGATGTAATGCGGGACCGTCCAGAAATTCGGGAACAGATACACCTGAAGGATGATGGATAAGCATACATGCAGCAGGGGTACGAGGGAATCCCCAAACAGAGTTAGTTACCCCTTACCCCGAAGCCGAAAAATTTTCAACCCCCTGCTACGGTTTTTGAAAAAAAGGAATTTTTCGGCCGTTTTTGGCAAAAAGTTGGAGGTCACTTACCCCACCCCTACTCTATCCTCTGAAAATGGCCGGGAATCCCAATCCAAAATTTTAAGCCGTTACATGTACAATGTGGACAAAGGTGCTAAAACGGAAATGTGCCATAGATCTTTGCTTATGATCAGTGGCGGATCTAGGATTTTCCTAAGAAGGGGGCGGCACCTCTAAGGGGGGGGCGGAACCCTGACTTGGGCAGAAAAATTAGCCGTTTTAACCCGAAAATCGCTAAAAATCGCTCAAAAATTCTTAATTTTGCGCACTATTTTGGGCCAATGGGGGCGGCTGCCCCGCCCCCCTAAATCCACCCCTGCCTATGATTTGTTTATAACACTGCATCTCTGCTTTTCATAGTCTACGGCATTCCCTGGATGTGCAACAATTTCAACAAATGTCAACTATTGAATAGAAGTCATGCTATACAAAATTTCTAAATATATTGTACCCGCAAAGATCCCAACGTTCCCCATTAGGAACATGCAAGTTTAACTATCAATTTACAGCTGATAATAGCATGAAATAAGTCACAAAATAAACCGAAATAATCAGAAAAGTATGCTGAACATTACTATGGTACCTACAAGTGTGAATTGATACGACCGACATATGCAGGCGCGTATCTCCGGGGGAACGGGGAGTTCAGACCCCTCCAAAATTCAGTAAAAACGGAAAAACAGGACTTTTTAAACGTTATTTTATGCTATTTTGGTCTTTTTGGACTAGTCCCCCCAAAAAATTGATGTTGGTCCCCCAAAATAGGACGGCCAGCTACGTGCCTTGACATATATACAGTATGACGACTAAAAGCATGCATACAGTACAACATATAGTCAACTTTGACTGAATAAATCAGTAAAACAACAGTATGTTTTGACATGAATCTTTTTTTACTGAAAGAGCGACGTTGAAAGTACTCAACTCTAGCAAATACTTGAAGCAGCAACTAAATTAGTGAAGATACATAAATGCTTTCAAAAGTTTTCCGATTGGAAACGTCGGTATCTTAATTGTTAAGGGAGTTTTGGACATTTTAAGTGACTCCTCCATGCATGCTCAAGATAAGGATGATAGAGGAAGAGACCTCTTCCTCTATAAAACGAAAATATGCTGTCATTGGTCGGTTGGGCACTGGTCGGTCACCTGGCACTGGTCGGTCTTCTAGGGGCGCGGGAGGGGACCCTAAAATGGCCCCACAGCTCCGCTCCTTCCCCAGGGCTGCTCCCTGACCCCGTGGCTGCTCCCTAAGGCTGCTCCCTACCGCCAAGACCTCCCTAAGGCTGCTCCCTGACCCGCTCCCTTACCTTGGGCTGCTCCCTAAGGCTGCTCCCTGTCCCGCGACTAGGGCTGCTCCCTGACTCCTGGCTCCTACTCACTGAGAGTCGGTCCTATCAACACAGGTATATCCCAATGCGTTGTGATCTTTCTGGCTATAGTTAAGCACTGCCTATGCTTTATCAAGAGCTGCCTATATTATAACATGGGCTATGTTATAACGTTAGCCACTAGGGTAACATGTATAATGGAGGAGGGTGTGAAACCAAAATTCTTTCTACTATTTGGGTTTAAAAACGATGAAAATGCGTTAAAAACGTAATTTTTTGAATATTCTTTTTCTCAACATAGAAATAAGTATCCCTACTAAAATTTTGTAAATAAATATCAAAAAATTAGAATAAATCGAATAAAACGAATTCGACACTTTTAAACCAAAATATCGCTTAAAATGCTTTAATCAACACCTTCTAAAATCCAAAAAATTCACAGAAGGAGTGAAAAAATTTCTGAATGGGATGAAAACGAAAATCTTCCTTTGAAGGATAGCCGAACCCCGGGATAATATAAATATGTTGCTGGCCTCTCAAAATCAGGCACGTATCTCTGGGGAATTGGGAGGGTTCGAACCCCCCCCAATTCAGAAAAATCGGACTGTTTAAACCTTATTTTATGCTATTTTGGCCTTTTTAGGCTTAGTCCCCCAAAATTGGTGTTGGTCCCACCAAAATAGGAAGGCCAGCTACATGCCTGCTCAAAAAGTGGTGAACCCCTCCCACGCAATTCCCAATCTTCAAGTAGACTAAAAGCAGGGGCGGATTTAAGGGGGCCCCATTGGCCCAAAATAGTGCGCAAAATTAAACATTTTTGAGCAATTTTTAGCGATTTTCGGGTTAAAACGGCTAATTTTTCCGCCCAAGTCAGGGTTCCGCCCCCTTAGGTACCGCCCTTCGCCCCCCCTTAAGAAAATCCTAGATCCGCCACTGACTAAAAGCTGCGTTTTTTGCGATTTTCGGGCTTCACATTACCCTGGAACGATGAAGCAAAACTTTCCAAAAGAACACATATGAGCCACTGACCTTTCTCAAAACATAAAAATGTTTGTAAACGAGGGGTGAAGGAAGTAAGAGCGATACCTAAGTAGGGAACTAAGGTAGAAATATGCGACTTTGCGCTTCCTATTTCATTCAAGCATCGTGTACAACAGACAACCATACACAATCTGGGAGGGTCAGGCCCACACCTGGGCGTGGGGGGGGTTTGGGGGGTATGCACCCCCCAGAAACAAAATACCCCCCCAGAAATCAAAATACCCCCAGAATTCAATTTTTGAAAATTTTTTTCGTCTTTTTCGCAATTTTTTGATGCCAATGGATAGTGCTCGATGAGAAACGTCGAAAAATGGTGTTTTTATCGCCATACCACCATTTTTAAGGCCATTTTTTGACCTTTCAAAAAATCTTGCACCTCGCAGAATTTTCTTGCTGCCCACGTATGGTCAGGCCCCAGAAAAATTTTCACCCCCGCAAATTTCTCATCCCCCCCAGAATTCGCGATTTTTCAGAAGTTTCTGAAAAATTCTCATGTAAGAAAGGTGTTTTTTGTGCCTTTTTTAACGGCTAAAAGTGTCAAGTTTACGGTGCATATATTCATATTTTGACTACATATTTTGTTCAATTTATTCAACTTTTTTGATTTTTTTCGAAATATTTTGTTTTATTCTTTAGAAAAATAGTGTATCGTCAGAAACAACGAAAGACGATGTTTTTAACGCGTACCCAGCATACGTGGGCAGCAAGAAAATTCTGGGGGGGGGGTGCAAGATTTTTTTGAAGGTCGAAAAATGGCCTTAAAAATGGTGGTAGCGATAAAAACACCATTTTTCGACGTTTCTCATCAAGCACTATCCATTGGCATCAAAAAATTGCGAAAAAACGAAAAAAATTTTAAAAATTGAATTCTGGGGGTATTTTGATTTCTGAGGGGGTGCATACCCCCAACCCCCCACGCCCAGTTGTGGTACCCACCATTTCGGGCCAAAAAAGCGCTTTCTGTACAATAATTATAAAACGACCAGCCGAGTCTAATTAACGTTATCCGGACCTTGAGATGAGCTGGCGACTTTCAACGTTTTCTTAACATTGTTAAACTCTTGCTCAATTGTTTGTTTGCGCGAAATACAATCCGATCTCAGCTTATCGGCACGGGTTATCTGCCGTTCCATACAATCGAGCATTGTTTGACATCTGCGTATTTAAGGTACTTATTTATTTAATTATTTAATTAATTATTTATTTATTTATTCATTTATTATGTACTCATTATTTATTTATTATTTATTAATTTATTATTTATTTCTTTTTGTCAGATGATTGATTCATAAACACATGAGATATAAAGCGAAATTTAAAAATGACACAAGAATATTAGGCTTTTCATTTAAACTTAATATGTATATACGAGTAAAATCGCGTATTCCAAATATTAATATACTGAAGTTTATGATTATTCAGAAATCTCACGTGGAAGCTTAGCTTGAAGTAGTCTTTTAAAGAATCAGGCACGTGTAGCTGGCCGTCCTATTATTAGTGTTGGCCTCCCTAATTTTTGGGGGGCCAACACTAATTTTTTGGGGGACCAAGCCCAAAAAGGCCAAAAATAGCACAAAATAACGTGTAAAAAGTCCTATTTTTTCGACTTTGGGGGGTCCGGATCACCTACGCCCTCCAGGCCCCCCAGAGATACGTGCCTGTAGAGAATGTAAAACTGCACATGCTTGCTTTAGTTATGCAGGCAGGTATTCGTATAGAATATAATTAATCACATATTCACCTTGAGTAAAATGAATCTAATATGCTGACAATAGAATCCAAATGCTCGAATCTGACGTCACGGCCCATGCAACGCTCAATTTCTAAAGTTTGTTGGCGTTGGTCCAACTTGCCCACAATAACGCCGTTATAGATTGCATCGATAATTAAGTCTTCAAGTTCCCGAACGTTAGACAAGGCTATTTATTAATAACAGAAAAAAGAAGATAAACGAGGAATGTCAAACGAATTAATCGAATTCTCAAGCATACATTTCCATAGGGGTGAGCACACCTGGGCGTGGGGGGTTTGGGAGTATGCACCCCCCCCCCCGAGAAACCAAAATACCCCCCCCAGAATTCAATTTTTGAAAATTTTTTTCGTTTTTTTCGCAATTTTTTGATGCCAATGGATAGTGCTTGATGAGAAACGTCGAAAAAAATGGTGTTTTTACGCCATACCACCATTTTTAGGCCATTTTTTGACCTTTGAAAAATCTTGCACCCCCCTCCAGACCATTTTTCAACGTTTCACTTTATGACAGTATTTTGTCCAAATTATTCGGATTTTCTGATATTTTTTTCCGAAACTCTCCATGCTATTAAAAATACCCCCTCAGAATTCAATTTTTGAAATTTTTTCTTGTTTTTTTCACAATTTTTGATGCTAATGGATAGTGCTCGATGAGAAACGTTGAAAAACGGCGTTTTTCGCCATACCACCATTTTTAAGACCATTTTTTACCTTTGAAAAAATCATACCTCCCCAGAACTTTGGTGCCGCACACCAATTATATCACCTCTCAGAATTCTCATTCTGTGTATGTCTGAGTGAGACTGAGGGTAATGATTACAACATCCATCGGGCTCCTTTATTCCTTAACGTTACGATAAACAAAGAATCTGGCCAGTGGCCAGCACACATACATGATATGTAAGGAGGGTTTCATATTCCCAAATTTTTCACCCCCTCCCCCCAAAATTCGCGATTTTCCAAGTTTCCGAAAAATTCGTAGAAAAGTGCTGCTTCAAGCTATCTGGTTGCTCAAAGTGTCAAATTTTCCACGCTTCGCGCCAAATACTTATTTTTTGACTAATTTTCTTTATTTTTTCAAATTTTTCCATTTTTTCGAAATTTTTTATGTTTTTATGCTCTAGAACGATAGAGAATCGTCAAAAACGCAGAAAAACTATGTTTTTTGTGCGTATCCACCATTTTTAAGCCAAAAAAGGCACTTTAAAATTACAATTCCCCCAAATTCCCGCGCTGTGCGTGTCCGGTGACCATTCGTGCCATTCAAATACAAGATTAACCTGAGCGTCTAATTCAACTGGTTTTCTCCTGAAAAAATATACTTTTAAGATTGTTTTTTCGATGCTCAATCAATAATTAATAAATTATACAATTTTTTTAAATCCTCCAATCCAAATTTGACGTTTTCCTATGCCCGATCAAACATTAGCTCAAAAATATCAAACAGTGACCTAAGGATAGATCCAAAATACTGATATTTTATAAAAACAGAAAGATAAAAAGAATAAAACAATAAAAGTTATAAAAAAAGACCTAAACACTATAAAGTAACGCAAAGTAAATACTTACCCAACTCCTTAAGTAGCAAAACGTACGGGAGTCGTTTACTCTTCATGGCCAAAGAAACAACGGTAAGCTGCTTTAGCTTGGTGATCATGAAATCGGTCAACGACAGAGATGAAAATTTGTCAGCGTTCTGAGCGTAATCAGCATAAGTTCCATAGCTAAAAACATAATTTATTGAAAAAATTTTAAAAAACATAACTTGCAAAACCACAAAAATAAAAACAAGGATAAGAAAAGCATGGAGTGCGTACGTGGAACGGGAAAATTTGAGAATCCCTTAAAAACAAGGTCGATCGGTAAAATACACCAAGATTTTAGGACCGCTCCACGCCCCATAGATGCACAAGGTCAGGGTCGGCAGGGGGTGAAACGTCGGAGGTGCAACTTTCTTCAGCAGGCCGCAGAATATACTTTGATTTTTAGGCTGTTGTAGCGGAAGTCTAATTTTTATTAGATTCTTATAAATTTAGGGGCATGCATAGGTAACGTTTCCCTAGTCCACTCCCGTTATGTCCTTAACGATGCGTAATTCCAAGTATATTCGTCCATTTTATTTAAAAAATAAGCTTTTCAATTTGAAAATATCAGCTACGGATTGCATACAATTTGAAAAAAACGCCCATAACATAATTTGACTGCTATTCCAGCCAACGCCGATCCTAAAGTATATTATCTAGGCGCTCAAAATTTTGAAGAGGGCAGTAGGCCATTCACTAGGACATGGGGAAGGAAAGGGAGGTAAATGATCTTCTATTTTTGCTCAAATGGTAAAAAGCACTGAGATGACAAAAGAGCTAGTTTTTTCGCAAAGGTCGGGTGAAGGTAAAAAATGTCAACTTTTGGAGGGTGCGGATAATCAACTTTGGATGGGGATGCCTCTTTAGTCTTTATGTACTTATGATTAAATATCTATAATAGACATGTAGCATGAGATTGAGTGCAATATAAATATATACATACATACGTACATATAGACAGGCCCGTAGCCAAGGAGAGCAAGCCCCCCCCGAGACCGAAAAATTTTTCTTTACAAGGGTCCTTCAAAGGAAGAAATGAACAATTCTCGAAGTTCATTTAAACGGTTGCCAAAGCAGATTTTTTGCGTACTTTTAAGTTAGTAAACACAAAATTTTGCGCCGGATAATTGTTTCGGTATAGTTTTGTTTTTTAATTGTTCAAATTTGAGTTAGACATGGAGAAAATGTCAAATTTTTACGGCGCCGAATCACTGATTTTCCGGTTGTTTTTCTTTGCAGAGCACAAAGATTCAGTACAAATACAAAAGGTTAAGAAATTATTTATGAACTGGACAGTGAGAAATCGGTTGCACAGATAGTTTAAACCATATATTTTTGTGTATGAATTATGAAATAAACTAAAAATTTGCAAATTTTCATTGAAATTATTATTATATATTATTATTATTATTAATATTATTATTATTACAAAAACGTCCTTATTTTTGACTACCCTCTAATAGTTCTCGAAATATCCGACTTTCAAATATTTTTGCCCCCCCCCAAATAAAATCCTGGCTATTGGCCTGCATGTACATTTATTAATCAAAATTACGCGAATAAATTAAGCAAATCGTGATAATGCTGAAATTGAGGTTGATGCGCTAGATCAGATATATTCGGTTGTGACAAGAGTTCGGCGAAAACGTAGACGTTTGGAGCATTAATCGCTTGCAAAATTAAATTAGCTGCCGCAGCCCCTTTCACTGTTTTTGCAAGAATAATAAATTGTTCAAGAGGATTCGCAGAACCGTGACTGAGCTGCTCTGAAGAAACCATACTAATCCAATTGAAGATAGTCCTGAAAAAACTGCGAAATAAAATTTTATCAGCCTATAATAAAAGCAAACTTACTAAGCTAATCTCAGTTAATAATTAATAATAATAATAATAATAATAATAATAATAATAATAATAATAATAATAATAATAATAATAATAATTCAATAATAATAATAATAATAATAATAACAATAATATTATTAATAATAATAATAATAATAACAACAATAATAATAATTATAATAATAATAGTATTAATAAAAATATTAAAAATAAAAATATTAATAATAAAAATAATTAATAATAATAATAATTATTATTATTTATTAATAATTAATAATAATAATAATAATAATAATAATAATAATAATAATAATAATAATAATAATAATAATAGTGATAATAATAATAATAATGATAATAATAATAATGAGAATAATAATAATAATAAAATATTAATAATAATAATAAAAATCATGATGCTGATGATGATGATGATAATAATAATAATAATGATAATAACAATTATTATTATTATTATTATTAACATTATCATTATCATTATTATTATCTTTATTATTATTATCATTATTATTATTATTATTATTATTATTATTATTATTATTATTATTATTATTATTATTATTATTATTATTATTATTATTATTATTATTATTATTATTATTATTATTATTATTATTATAATTATTATTATTATTATTATTATTACTATAATAATAATAATAAAAATAATAATATTAATAATGATAATAATAATAATAATAATAATAATAATAATAATAAAATTATTAAAATAATTAAATTAAATGAAAATTATTATTATTATTATTATTATTATTATTATTATTTTAGGAGGGCACGTGCCCTACTTCCCCCTGGACATGGGCCCACCGTTTTTGTCCACATTTAGGGGTTTTTGTGCACCAAATTTCGAGATGTAAAAAAAATTTTGGACTTGGTTCACACATTGTGGATATTTTTTGTAATGCAAAAATGCGTTATGGAAGGGGTAAAATTCGACAATTTTCCGGCGTTTTGCGCCGGATTGATTTAATTTAATTATTTGCTATTGATATTAGGGCCGCGCCAATGCCAAACCAACGCCAAAGCAGATTTATTGCAAAAATGCATTTTAGTAAGGTAAAATTTCGAAGTTTTCTGGCGGTTCGCAACATTTCGATAAATTATTGAGTTTTTTTCAAAGAGACTCCAGAAATCGTGCACTAGTAAAGGTGTTAAAATGCAGTTTTAGGAGATAAAACATATTACTGATTATATTCATTGCAGTACACTAAATTTACAATTACACAATGTTCAAAAATTCGTTTTGGGTCGCGCCACTTTATGTAGGATGGACTGTCTGAAAAAACATCGATTTTTAAGCATAAGTGCTCAATTTTTCAACGTTTTTTAAACCCCGAAAAATGTGAACCAAAATTTGAAATGTGGAAAAAAATTTTGGGTATGGTTCACTGTGAATCAAATCACTAGAAAAAAGTGTACGGGCCGGGCCTGATCCAATACAAACCAGTATCTAGGGGGTTAGGGAGGCACATGCCCCCTCCCGAAATGGAATATGAGGACGATTTTTTTCCTTTACTCTCTCGTTTGCTATTTCAGCCGAAAATCGCAAAATTTTTCAAGCGCTTCGCGCCGAATTTCAAATTAATATTGAAGTCCACTTAGTCCCAAGCGCGCACTTCAAACACTCAATTTTTAATCTTTATACAACCTAAAGCTTATTTTGCATCTATGTCTTCTGTTATTACACAGGTTTTATGCCGAAAATAAGATTTGTTCAACAGGGTGTCCATTGTATTCTCACCATATTTAAGGCATCTGAGTAGCAAATTATACAAAATTTACAGCTCTAGTGGTCGTAAAACGTCTCTTTTAATTCATCCTTTGGTCACCCCTTACGTTTTTAAAAAATTTGGTCATGCCCCCCAAAACATAATCCTGGATACGGACCTGAATTTACATATGTAATAGCAGTGGTTAGTACACTTTGTGTAGGTATAAAAATTTGGCGCTCTACTAGAAATATCATGATCCTTTAAAACGTTATTTCTGTTAAAACTTGATTTTTCTACTTTCATTAGAGTATTTTAGCCGATTTCTGAAGTTGCTCTTAACAATAAAAACTCAATAATTTATTAATATGGAGCGAGACGCCAGAAACTTTGAAATTTTTTCTCTCTAAAATGAATTTTTGTATTTCTAAAATTGTCTGAGTCCAGTAGCGGCCTAAACATTAATACCTAACAACTTACTAAAATTAAATCAATCAGGCACGAAAGCGCCAGAAAATTTCAAAATTTTAGCTCTCTAAAACGCATTTTTGAATTACAAGAATTGTCAAAGTCTCTAATTACAGTGAAGTTCTAGAGCAAGTTGTCGATAAAAGTGCTGTGATTGGCACAGCGCGGCCTGAACATCAATATTTAACAAACAAGTATACAATTTAATCAATCTGGCACCAAAATTTTGAAATTGTACCTCTCCACAACGCATTTTTACATTACCAAAAATTTCAACAAATGTCAAGCAGGTCCAAAAATTTCTTGAATTTTTCAAAATTTTGGTCGACAAATGGATCACAAAGTAGCAAAAAATGATGAGCAGGGCTGCCAAGTGCTCTTGTCAAAAACCCACAATTTTTACCTCAATGTGCCTGAAAAACCCCTGGCGGAATCTACAATACTGAAAAATGTCAAATTTTCATAAAAGGGTCATTTTCTAATTGACTTAAAATTGTGGAGTTAATAGTTGAAAGAATTAGGTGGCGGTTGGCATTATTGACCGAGTAACAGGCTTTTGAATTTCACGTGCTTAAGGGTAGAGCGAAAAAGGGAAAAATGACGTTTGGAATATTTTTCGGTTTTCAATCTGTGGCGACAGCAATTGCTTGCGGATTCAGATTGGGGCCAGACATGGGCTAAGCCTAAGGCATAAATGGAGCGAAAATTGCTCTGCTCGCTCCACAATATTTGCTCCATTTATCTCAGGCTTAGCCCATGCGCTGGCATCAATGTGAATGCACATAACTAAGCCTAAGCCTAAGAGATTGGTAACCCTGCTCAGTCACCACAGTTCTCCAACGCTTTGGAGACTGATTCAGAAACATTCCCAAAGGCAGAGCTTTACTTTTCGCCTATCCTCAAACACATATTAATGAAATGAAAAAAATGAAATGGAAAAGTTTATTGCGACAGAGACGGAATTAAAACAATACAAATTTAATCAAATTAAAAAAAGAAAGAATCAGAGTAAATCAGTGATTGTACGGGGACCCCGACCCCCCACCCCGAAAAACCGCGGCCTACACCCCGACCCCGACCGGGGGCATGATTTTTCGAGTCGGGGTTGAACCTTTTTGGGGGTGAAATATAGCATTTTATTTGTTGGTACATAGAAGAATTGTATAAATAGCAAATAAATTCGGAACAAGGACGATTCATTCACCAGCAAAATTAATGTTAAACTCGACACTCGCGATATTTCATAAAAAGTACGCCTGGTCGCCATGTTTTTAAGACGTACATACATGTTCGCATATTTTCCATTATGAAGTGCGCCAAAATTACTGCAAAATCACAGGCGTAGCCGGGGAATGGAGACACATGCCTTCCGGAATTTTTCAGAAATTAAGAAATTATGTTGATTTTTCTGGCGCAATGTGTCCAGAACATTGAGTTTAAAAAGGCACAAACGTCAAAATTTTCCGGCGCTTTGCGCCGTCATTATTATTTATTGTTATACAGATCCAATGAATTTAAAAGCTTGAATCTGTTAAAATAATCCAGCACTTCGCAGCACTTTAGTGATTTAATGCACTATTAGTTCATTGAATGAAACTGCACATGCTTGTTGAACATAATAGTAAAAGCGCGAAAATGTTTGCGTACCTACCAATCTATCTATTCTCTGCTTTGTTTATCTTTCTTTACAAGGACACATAATTCTATTTTAAATGAAAGGAAAGGTCAAATTTTCTTGTGTTTTTGCGCATTTTCTGTTTTCTGAACTAGTTAATAAGAAGGCCACAAATGGGCCTGAAAATGGTAAGAACAAAATTCTCATTGATACATCTTTCAATGACTTATTGGTTGCGTTGCGACCCGTTGCTGCACTACATACTTAGCAGAGGTCGAAAAACGCATTTCAGCTCAGAAGTTTTGTGCAGTGTAGGTGTTCATCAATTTTAAGTTTTTTAGGACTTAATTCAGAACCGAGATTTTGCCAATTTGCGAAAATTTTAACTTTACTAATTAAAAATTAGAGTTCTTTTTTACAAAATTTTAGGGAGTTCTGCTCTGGACCTCGCTGGTGGCGCTTGAGCGCGCCACCCCAGACCTTCAGCCGTACAATCTCGTTCTACATGTTGAAAGAGATTTTCAGGAGGACAGAAAAGGTAAAAGGATTAGGAATTTTCAAAAATTTTCGGCGCTTCCCACTACAATTACTTTATCTGTTCTATATGATTTAAGCGGTATAAATTGAGTTTAAAGAGTAAAAACGTCAAAATTTTCCTGCGCTTAGCACCGCCAATTATTGTCTTAGGGCGGTAAAATATGACTGAATTTCTTGATGCTTAGCGACACTTATGATTTCCGAACTGTAGGCGTAAATTCTACAATAAAACGATAAAAATTCCGAAAATTTTCGGCGCTTCGCGTCATTGGCTCCTCTACAATCAGTGCGCCATAGAAAACCGTTATGAAAAAAACTGTGGAAGAATACGAAAAAGCGAGAGCGATTAGTGATTAAAATTGAAAGTAATGCTAAATTGCTAAAACCATGCTTGAACTTGGAATGAAATTAAAATGTTGAACATAACCAGCTGTATTAAAATGCTCTACAAACAAGTGAAGGTATCGTTTTTATCCTTTTCAAATTGGTATGTAATCATGCAATGTTAAATGTTAATCTTCAACCCCGACCCCGACCCTGAAAACCGGGGTTTTCCATCCCCGACCCCGATTGGGGGTGAAAATCTGACCCCGTCACGATCACTGAAGTAAATACACTAAAATGTCGTCAATGCAATGAAATATAATATCAATAACGTGCGCAAGGACTATAAAGGCGGTTTGCACTTACTTATAGTCTAGGTAAAACTAATTTTCTCTAAACGACTGCTGAAGGATGGAAAGTTCGGGGCATTTACAACTTCATCTGGCAAATTATTCCAAAGAGAAGGAAGTCTATTTGCAAAACAATACATTTTCAAATTTAAGCGAGATTTAGGTATTTTTAGCTTTACCGATTTAAGCGATCGAGTGATGCCATTACACACCATGAACAACTCGTTAAAATCGATGTCTATAAGACCATGGTAAATTTTATAGGCCATTGATAGATCATGACAAACTCGACGTAACTGAAGTGAGTCTAATTTAAGAAAATCTAATCGTTCACTATAGAACAAGTCGGGAAAATTTAGGACCCTTCTAGTAAAGTATCTTTGAACTCTCTCAATACTTTTCACGTCTTGGCTTTTGTGTGGTGACCAAATAACCGTGCAATATTCTACTAAATAATCAATATTCTGTATTCTATTCACTATTCCTGTATCTCGGTCAATAATGCCGACCGCCTCTTAATTCTTTCAAATCTGATTTCCACATCTCAAACTCAGTTAGAAAAATGTCCTCGTCGTAACTTTCAGGGACTTTCCAACCTTCTCGACTTTAGCCAAAACCCCAATCAATGGTTAGTAATAAGCGTAAAAAACCTCAACCGCTAAAAATGCCTCCGACAGCCTCAAAAAACCCAAAAATAGGGGAAAACCCCTCAACCCAGCAACAACGTTTTTCCCCAGCGATTTGGTTGACATTATAGACCGAACCCAAAATTTTTTTTACTTTTTACGACTTTTTTCCACGTTTTTTGGAAGGTCTTAAAACGTTTAAAATAGAGCGTCTGTGTTGAAAAATCAGTGTTTTTTAAGTAGAAAATTTTATGTACACATGAAATAGCGGTGTTTGATGCACTTGTTGTATAAAAATTTCGCGCTCTACAAGAAATATCACGATCAGTATACGTTATTTATGTTGAAACTTGAATTTCCTTCCTTCAGTTAAGCATTTTAGCCAATTCTGAAGTCGTTTTTGACAATTAAAACTATAATTTATTGAATGGCGCGAAGCGCCAGAAAAATTTTGAAATATTAGCTCTCATCATTTTTGCATGACAAAAACTGTGCAGAAGGTAAGGATTTTCAATCGTAGTGAAGTCCTAGGACCGGATTGTCGATTGGCACGGCGCGGCTTAAACATTACTAACAAGTAAGAATTAAATCAATTGCGCCGAAAAATTTTTGTAGTTTCACCTCTCTAAAACGCATTTTTGCATTACAAAAACTAACCGAATCCGTGCAGAAGATAAGGATTTTCAATCGTAGTAAAATTCTAGATCAAATTGTCGATAAAAATGCTGCAATTGACGCGGCGCGGCTTAAAGATTACTAACAAAAAAGAATTAAATCAATTCGGCGCGAAGCGCCGAAAAATTTTTGTAGTTTCACTTCTCTAAAACGCATTTTTTTATTACAAAAACTAACTGAATCCGTGCAGAAGATACGGATTTTCAATCATCAGTAAAGTTCTAGATCAAATTTTCGATAAAAATGCTGCAGTTGCACGGCGCGGCTTAAAGATTAATAAAAAAAAATTAAATCAATCCGGCGCGAAGCGCCGAAAATTTTTTGTAGTTTCACTTCTCTAAAACGCATTTTTGCATTACACAAACTAACTGAATCCCTGCAGAAGATAAGGAATTTCAATCGTAATGAAGTTCTAGACCAGATTGTCGATAAAAATGCTGCAATTGGCGCGGCGTGGCTTAAAGATTAATAATAAGTAAGAATTAAATCAATTCGGCGCGAAGCGCGAAAAATTTTTGAAGTTTTACCTCTCTAAAACGCATTTTTAACATTACAAAAATTTTCCACAAATGCCAACCAAGCCCAAAAATTTTTTCCATTTCCTAAAATTTTGGTTGACAAATAGACCAAAAAGTGCAAAAAAACGGTGCCCGGCAACCCTGACGGTGAGAGTGAGACGATTGTTGATAAATAGAAAAATACAGTAAATAACTCGCGGTATTTTATTGAGCTAAGTGCATAACCTGGTAAGCGTAGATCGAATAAATTCTTATCAAAAGATTGTTTAAAGCTTATAAGGGAATTTTGTACGCGTAGTCTATTTTACAACACTTAAGAATTTTATTGTGCACACAGAGACGACGTCCGGTAAATATTGATCAATCCGATGGAATACACATTGGTTTGAACCATCTGAAAATCGTTGCATCTATTTTTTTATAGAACAGACTCTTGTTAATTCCTTGAGTTTGTTCCATGTTTCTAAGATGATCGATAAGCCATATGACACGATAAATGCGTACCTATAAATCGGATAATTTTTCCTCAAGTTTTCCCGTGCGATTCCATGCAACTTGTTGATTTTTTTCCTTTTTTCCGAATAAAGTATTAGTATATATATTAAATAGGTGCTTATATGTAGGTATGTTGTACATACATAGGTAGGTAGGTTGGTAGGTACCTACTAAATTCATGATGCCCTGTACTAGTGTTATTTTGATATACCAAAAATAAATTTTAGTATGATTTTGGTAGGCACTTGCTGGACTCAATATCATATTTTAATTCTGTGAATTTCAGTATATCATATTCTTATCATATTAAAACTCTGGGAAATGTGAAAATATTTTTGATATAATTTTGGTATAATTTTAGTATAAAGTGGTAGCACTTTTAATTTTTTCGCTCTTTATCTTACTTTCTTATTTTGTGCGTATATGATGCAGTAGGTATTTTTCACAGGTTGTATTATCCTATGAAGACAAAAACGTTATGTATGTACATATGCATACCGAGCCGAGCCCCCTCATACATATAGTCCGTTGAGGTTTGTACTCCTACGTTATTCGTGTGTACTTCATTGGGCGTAGGCGAGGGGGTTTGGGGGGAATGCACCCCCAGAAACCAAAATACCCCTCAGAATTCAATTTTTGAATTTTTTTTTGTTTTTTTCGCAATTTTTTGATGCCAATAGATATTGCTCGACGTCAAACGTTGAAAAATGGTGTTTGTTCGCCATATCACCATTTTTAAGGCCATTTTTGACCTTTGAAAAAAACTTGCACTTCTCCCTAGAACTTTGGAGCCGCCCACCTATGGTGTACTTACGTACAATTAGCGCAGCGTAGTATGAGTGAATTAACACCTGTCTGTGTTGATAAATGCGTAATATAAGGTGAACTCAATTCATCATTAAGGTTGGCTTATAGTCTGTTTCACATGTTTGGGCATAAATATTAGAAAGTTATTCGGAAGTAAGCCGACGGATTACGATAATTATAATCAAATCAATGGTATAATCGCAATCTGTCAATTTGTTGTCGGAGATCGTTTTTAAAATTAATGCCCAAACTTGTGTGAAACAGACGGGGAGATTACAAAACATTAGGTAGGTAGGTAGGAATGATGACCATTAAATTATTTGTTTTCTTAATCCTTATTTGCCACCTGTATTCTTGACATTTGAGCTTCCTGATTGTGATCCAAATATTCCGAAATTTTGTTATTTGTCGAAAAGTGAAGGGAATTCATGCAATTTTGGAACTCAATCTCGTAAATTTTGAAAGTTTTTAAATAAACTAAACTTTTTTGAAATTTACGTCTAAAAATGTAATGTTCGTATTTTTCTATAGTTTATTTCACAAAACCTTGTGCACTAAATTCAATTTTATACGATTAGTGAGCAGGTACAAAATTTGTTTCTAGGTAGCTTACTGTAACACAAACTAGCTATGCTTATTCATTGCCGAAAAGATGGGGAGATTACAAAAAAATTAACTAAAATTAAGCTAAAATCGTTGGAAATGAGAGATAATCGTTCAAAAAAATATTGATTACTTACATACTTAGTCTTTTGACTTTGAAATAAAATAAACGAGTCTTAAAATATGCATAATTTATTATAGTGCATTGATATGCATGCATTTAATTCCCCAACTATTTTGCTTACACAGATACCTACTTTAAAATGGTTGCAGAAAATACATAATAGGTTTACATATGCACTACCTACCAAAAATATATTAAATATATACCAAATATCAAAAATATATCATATTTCAAATAAAAAATAGCGAAATATCATATTTATATCATATTTAAATTAAGCTAACTATACCAATATCATATTTTAATTATTTTTGGACTACCAAAATAACACTACCCTGTACATGTGCTAATTGAATCCGCTGTTTTGGTTTACGTGGACTTTACAAGTTTAGTTTGTACGCGAGGATTGTACAACGCATGATAGATTGACTACAATTACGAAGTTGGTACTTAAAATTACGGTGTCCTAGCACACCTGGGCGTGGGGGTTTGGGGGTATGCACCCTCGAGAAACCAAAATACCCCCAGAATTCAATTTTTGAACATTTTTTGCTTTTTAGCAATTTTTGATGCTAATGGATAGTGCACAATGAGAAACGTTGAAAAATTGTGTTTTTCGCCATACCACCATTTTTAAGGTCATTTTTTGACCTTTGAAAAATCTTGCACCCCCAGAATTTTGGTGCCGCCCACCTATGTATCCCAGCAGCCGCCGTAGTAAGATTTTTGCGAGATATTTAGGGGGTTGGGGGCTGGCATCGTTCACGCATGGGAAGCAGACAGACGCACAGCGTGACCGCGTGACCCGTCTGAGGAATCAGCCGGTCAGAAAGAAAGTAAATTTTTCGGTGATGTCTCAACAGCCCCACCAGTCTCAACAGCCCCACCGTCCCAACAGCCCCACCAAAAATCCCAACAGCCCCACTAGTCCCAACAGCCCCACCGTCCCAACAGCCCTACCAATAATCCCAACAGCCCCACCAATCCCAACAACCCCACCAATACCAACAGCCCCACCAATCCCAACAGCCCCACCGTTCCAACAGCCCCACCGTCCCAGCAGCCCCACCATTGCTGCAATCACTCAGCTATCAGCCAAACAAGATAGGGTGAGCCTGCTTAAGGAATGATTTTTCATTAAGTAACCCAATCTGTCACTTGCGGCATCAATAAGATTTTTCCTGATTTTAAGAAGTTTTGTAAAGTAAATAATGAAGTACATCTAAGAGCCAGGAGTAGTCAATCCAAACCATGCAATTAATAATGAAAAGCAAAATTTTTTCAGCTATCAGCCGAACAAGATATAGGGTGACCCTGCTCAAGAATGATTTTTCATTAAAACCCAATCTTTCACCAGCTGCATCAATAAAATTTTTTTAGATTTTAAGAAGTTTTGTAGAGTAATTAATGAAGTACAACTAAGAGCTAGGAGTAGTCAATCCAAACCATTCGATTTCTAATGAAAAGCAGAATTTTTTCAGCTATCAGCCAAACAAGATATAGGGTAACCCTGCCTTGATCTTTTAAGGAACCCAATCCTTCACTAGCTGCATCAATAAGATTCTCTGTAACTTCAGTATATCGAATGGCTCTTGGGACTGGTGGGGCTGTTGGGATTATTGACGGGCTGTTAAGACGGTGGGGCTGTTGGGACGGTGGGGTTGTTGGGACGGTGGGGTTGTTGGGACGGTGGGGCTGTTGGGATTGGTGGGGCTGTTGGGATTGGTGGGCTGTTGGGATTGGTGGGGCTGTTGGGATTATTGGTGGGGCTGTTGGGATTATTGGTAGGGCTGTTGGGACGGTGGGGCTGTTGGGACTGGTGGGGCTGTTGAGACACAATCAATTTTTCGGGCAAATGGATACAATCATACATGGGTAGCACCAAAATTCTGGGGGTTGCATGATTTTTCAAAGGTCAAAAAATAACCTAAGAAATGGTGGTATAGTGAAAAAACACACCATTTTTCAACGTGCCTCATCGAGCACTATCCATTGGCATCAAATAATTGCGAGAGAAAATAACGAAAAAAATTTTTAAAAATTGAATTCTGGTGGGTATTTTGCTTTCTGGGAGGGTTTGGTTTCTCGGGGGGAGGTGCATACCCGGCCCCGAGCCCCCCACGCGCAGATGTGGATACAATGCATAAAAATGGCGTGGAAAATATTTTTTCAAGATTTCTTGGGCAATTTAAAACTAGTTTAGATTTTATTCAAAAACATATATTCTTATTGACTTTTGATATCTTCCTAATAACTTGATTTTTGATCTAGTCCTTAGTAATTATGGGGTGCGTGACCATACCTGGGCGTGGGGGCTCTGCACCCCTGAGAAGGCCAAATACCCTCCCCAGAAACCGAAATACCACCCAGAATTCAATTTTTGATTTTTTTGTTGTTTTTTCGCAATTCGTTGATGCCAATGGATAATGCTCGATGAGAAACGTTGAAAAAGAGTGTTTTTTAACCATACCATCATTTTTAAGATCATTTTTGGACCTTTGAAAAATCTTGTACCACCAGAATTTCGGTGTTGCCCATATACATATGTGCATGACCCCTTGATAAGAGGGCTCGGTTTCAATATCTTTAGGCTTAAGCCAGGTTTAAACCTGAATTCAATGTTTTAACACACGTGGCCAAGTTTGAGCCTGGCTTAAGTCTAGCTGCTACCAAATGCTCTCGCTCAGTGGCAGAACATAACGCTGCTCAATGCAGGCTGCCAAATGCTGGCTTAAGCCAGGCTTAAACCTGACTTCAATGTTTTAACACACGTGGCCAAGTTTGAGCCTGGCTTAAGTCTAGCTGCTACCAAATACTATCGCTCAGTAGCAGAACATAACGCTGCTCAATGCAGGCTGCCAAATGCTGGCTTAAGCCAGGCTTAAACCTGACCACGTATGTTTAAACATTGAAGTCAGATTTAAGCCTGGCTTAAGCCAAAAGATATTGAAACCGGGCTGAGGAAAGTTAAAACATTATTTTAGCGCTAAAACCACTTTCTGAGATCATTTTTGCTTAAAAAGCTCAATTCTTGATACCCCCAGATCGGCCATGCTGTGCATCTATGTTCACAACACTACTAGCGCTAGACTTCAGTATATAGTCAAAACTCAATCGTGCTTGCGATCGTGGTTATGTACTTACCATTGTCCGGCGCATAACTGCGGCCTGTTTCATTGAACTGCATGCATAAATTTTTAAAATATCTCAGACAATAAACCGACAGATTGCAATTATAGCATCGATCTGATATATAATTATCGAAAACTTCTCGGCTTACTGTCGATGGAAATTCTTGAAATTTATGCACGAAGTTATGTGAAACAGAGTATAAATACATATGACATTATATGTACATACATGCTGGGAACGGGAAGAACTCGGACTGAAGCAAGGCTCAACAAAGCGTACCTACCTAATTGTATTTGCATTCTATTGTTCGTCATTAGCGCATGTGTTCGTGCATACGATGTACCTACGTTTGACTGATCGAGCGCCAGACAAACTTTGAGAGACTTGCGATTAAAATTTAACCTTATTTGGCACTATTTTTAAAAAAGGCAAATTTATCAATGTTCAGCGTGTTATGGATCGTTACTGTCTCAGTTCCATTGTGCGCAATCCAACACAGCATTGGTAGACAACTTAGGTGGTAGGTACCTGAACAATGGTGGGACATTATTGGAGTTTTGTAATACAAACAATAGCGATATGCGAAAAAATTTTCAAACAGTTAGGTATGAACACTTAGTGCGCAGACTTTGTAATCAGTTGCTGTATTACGCTGCAAGGTCGATCCCTATTGCATTTCTATGATAGGTAGTAAGTAGGTACGTTCGCTTGGTGACAAAACTGATCAAACCGAGGAATAATGCATTTTTTGATAGATGCGTCTATGTTCTTCTCGGAATTTGTCTTTCATTCTGCGGTCCATTTTGCTAGGTGCAGTATAGCGGCGCCGCAAGTCATTAGTCCGTTACAGGCTCAATCAAATTTTATTTTAATGCTACTTCATTCGACGCTGACACTCGATTAACTTCGAAGGCTGAAGAACATAAGTTACATTTACCTACATGATTCGTGTAGGTACCGTTTTGCCTGTTATCTTGCCGCTTTTGAAAATTAATCACAGCGAATGATGATGATGATATAAATTGGATGAAAAATCATGTCGTTGCTTGTGTTTGCCTCATTTGATCGGATTTTGTTTCCGGGGTCAAAAAAGATCAAAAAGGGTCAAAAACGTTGTGATAGGATGAAAAACACGATTTCTGGACGTTTCTCAATGAGGTAAATCCGTTGTCGTAAAAAAGGCAGACAAATAGAGGAATGTTCGAAAATCAATTCCGGGAGGTTCGTATGGATTTTTAACATTGGGGTTTCACAATCCTTAAACCCAAGTGGCTCATCGTTAAAGACGCCTTCCAAAGGTCCTAGGCAACTTGCTACAGATGATTGTACGGTTTCGCAGTTTCTGAGATTCTTTTGGCCAAAAGAAGCTTAGTTTTGCCCCCCCCGACCGGCTGAGCCCCCTCCCAAATTGGTAACGTCCCGGGTAACCGACAGTCCCGGGTCACCGACAAATAGTATAAAAATAGATCTGTCAATCAGAAAATTCCCAAGTGACCGACAGTACCTACTGGCCGACTGTTCCGAGTGGCCGACAGTCCCGGGTAGCCGACTGTACCGGGTGGCCGACAGTCCCGGATGGCCAACTGTACCGGGTGGCCGACAGTCCCGAGTGGCCGACACTGTACCGGGTGATCGATAGATGGCATGAAAATTCCCAAATGACCCGGTTGTACTATCACTATGAATAAATATTTTTTCAAAATCGAAATACGTAATTTTTCATTCTCTTAGAATAGCAATAAAGTTTGCACTGGCATAAATGTGAATATAAACTCATTACATGTACATATTGTTTTGTATATAAACTTATTAAATGTGCATATTTACTAACAATTTTGTATCAAATATCAAATATTCATTTTTGTCCAGTCGTCTTAAAGATCTTGAATTACTAATATTTTTGTGCGCGTTAAATTCGACATACAGCGTAGTTTCACATGTGCTATGGAATGCATAAGCAATAAATCGCGTTTAGGCCCCTTCAGAATCAAAAAATTCTAAAAATAAAACCTCATTTGCATTTTGAATCGGGCGGATACTTAATACTTTTTTGTCAAAATAAACATTTTTAAGTGGAGCGTTGCACAGTTTCTTCGAAAACTGAGAAACTGGTTGCACAAAAGTCTTGGCCACGACTCTGTTTTTGGTTAAATGGCGAGTAAATCATTTAATGGCACTTTCGCAGCACTGGAGTTACACAAATATGTAGCTGTAATTTTTCAGCCACAATAAGTTTAAGTAGGATAGCACTAAAATATTATGAAATGTAAATAATAGGCCTTTTTTTACCAAATCCTGATGTTTTAAATTTGCTATGAATCCATATGAGCAATGTTATTGCATTGGTAAAACTATTTATGAGCATAAATAGGTACCTATTTGAAAAGGCATTAATTTTCCGAAATCATTAGTCCGTTAGGAATTTTCATGACAATTTTATCATTATACCACTTGTCGATCACCCGGGACTTTCGGCCACCGGGTACAGTCGGCCACCCGGTACAGTCGGCCACCCGGTATAGCCGGCCACCCGGCACTGTCAGCCAGACGGGAATTTTTTGATTGACAGATCTATTCTTAAAACCATTTGTCGGTCACCCGGGACTGTCGGACACCCGGGACTGTCGGTCACTCGGGACTGTCGGTCACCCGGGACACAATCCCCAAATCGGCCATGGTTGTGACGGGTGACCAGACCACCATGGGCGTGGGGGGTTTGTACCCGCCCACCTAGAAGTTGAACCCCCCTCCCCGCAGATTAGTGTGGACCCCCCAAAATTCTATTTTTAGTAACATTCTTGCGATTTACCCCATCCTGACCCCCAGGATTCTGGTGCTGCCCATGCATGCTTGTGACTATTCAACGTTTTTACCATGAGTCTTAAAAGCCTTTCCAAAAGGTATTACCGCATTTACTAAGCCGAAATGCATTCTGAAAATTTATTACGACTTCAAAATGTGGTCAGTACTACGGTTAAACATGCTCCTTAACGAGCCGCTCACGTGCTCATTTCAATCAACTTTTACACGACGAAGATTGTATTTTCTCTCGGTTTAACAACGCCATTAATTCCCAATCAAGTACTTAAACGACATTCTGAGTGCCTCCGTCTGGATCGTCGTTATTTATAGCACTTCGTTGAGCACGTCATCTCATCGTCCTTATCTTAAGTATAGCGGCCACTTGCGGCTGTACAAACGCTCCAATCTTTTGTCAACATGTTTAACTGAAATAATTGTTGCTAAAATTAGCCTATTGTATAAGTTTTTGCTCGCGTGCGAACTTTTCTAGCTTTTTTCCCGAAATTTCTGTTTATTCCTTCGAACGCATAATCCGCTGCTCCGTTTCTTTCTAGTCTCATCTCATGGTCCGTTTGCATCGTTTCCATTCGCCACTTCGTTCTCGCTCCTCTTTATCAAGCATTTTATTCATTCCTAGGCACACAACAATGACCACTACGCTTATATTCCGTTTGCCGTCAGACAGCCGCCGTCCGTCTTTTCTTACGCGCTTAAATCTTAAGGAGGTACCTAAGCGCCCGGTATCTTTCAAAAACGAATTTTTGTTTACCGAACTCGTCTTTATGCAAATGTTGTACTCTACTTGACGTTTACTGTACCGCGCGATTCTGCGCTGTTTTGCATAAAAGTTAGTAGCCCAATTCGGCCTTTCATCGCCGTCCCATACTCAAACGCCTTGCACGCTCAGAAATAATTCATTGTGATGCGGATGATGACACCGTTTTCAAATATGCTGAGGCCGATGGCTTGTGCTCAAAATGCGTATAAACGGGGTAACGCGCGGATCCGCTATCGCCCTTTTATCATTACGTTGATTGGCAGTGTGAATACGCGCATCGCGGATATTGGTATATAATTTGGATTATTCGTCGTAATGCGTTACATAGCTAAAATGCTATTATCTCGATTTAGATCCACAAATTGTCCACTGTGTGTGCTAGCCAAATAATGAATTAGGAGCAACAACCCGTCTTATCGTTCCGATTCTGTGCTCGGTCCCGTGATTACAATTGGTCGAAGCGCCGGTCCGGTGGTACCTTGTGATTGTTGTCTAAATTTCGCTCGTTCTCTTGGATGAGTAATACCACGCGATTTATAAAAGTCAAGTCATTCGCTAACTGTCAGGTTTATTTCGTTTTTTCTCCCGTCAGTTAAAAAGGTACGCTTAATGTTGGTATACAATGTTGTACAATAGCTTGAACTCGAATGGGACCGGCTAACCGGATCGTGCTTGTGCGCATTTCTCAATTTCAGGGGGTTATTTTTACCCCGGCCGGTATGCGGCTATCACGTAGACTCAGCTGCGCTATCTAGTCTCGAGCCTTTTGTATAATAATCTATCCGTCTGTACGGTACGCGCGCGTCGTATAAATTATACAGTGAGGCAGTCGATAGTGTGTGTTGCAGGACATGAGTTAAGCGTTGTATTGTACAATTCGACTTGGCTTTATCTAAGCCAACAATCAGCTTTTTCGTGTAAGCTTTTCCCTTAATAATGGTCCGTTTGACGTTGTTATTACTTTTCTACACGCCCTGTTGTTGCATTTGGTAAACGTTGAAATTTATAAAACTGGCTCGATTTGACAACCTATTAGCGCTAACTCGTAGCCTGACAGGACAACCGGACTGCTTTACTTTTTGCATTGCCTGTCCAGCGATCGCATTTTAGCGAATAAGCGCGGCCACTGCTCCGTATTATGCGAGATGCTATCTATAAGATTTTTTCGGTTTTTTGGCGAGCTGAAAAAAAAGGATTTTCGAAAATTTAACTACTTCTGCTAATGTAACAAAAGTAAACACGAATTATCAGCTTAACAGCTTTTCTTTCATGCGGTAAATAGGATAGATATTCATTAGCGTAGCGTACCAACTTCAATAGTCGACATTCATGGCATTATAGGAATTGAATCTTGGCCTGGAAAGTTTTTCCAAATGAGCCCTCCTAATCGATAGATGTTGCTAAGTTGATTCTGCATCTAATGCATCAATCATATTCGATAAATAGGCTTTTCTTTTCTATTTTGTCTGCAAAAAAGAAGACATTCGTTCGTTGGTCGTTAAGCTATTTTGTGTTTCTGCGAATTTAAGTTCAGTCGTTTTTCAACGAAGTTTTTCCAAGTGATTCCATTTCGGGCAAAACAACATTTCTCCATTTTTGTGCATGTTTTGCGTTTAACGTAATAATGTTGGCAAAAAACGATGCAAATTGCGTTTCTACCTAAAAAAAGATGCGTATTTGGCAATCATTGTCACGTTATGTTGCGCTTTTGCTTTTGCTACGAACGGTCCGATTTCGAAACTCGCGCTGTCAGATGTCGAAGTTAATGGTCTTTTTTTGTGCTTATTGTTCAACGATAAATATGCTAAAAGTTCGTGTCTGCATTTTTTCGATTATAGAGTCGTTGTTGGCAATTAATTAGCCCAGTTGCATAAGAATCTATCAACAAATTTTAGCCCAAATATATTTTTATTCGGTGAAGTAGCCTTGCCGTGGTTCATTGCCGTTGCTGCCTCCTTTAGCCAACCCAGCTTTTTTACTGATCCAAGTTAAGCCGATTTATTTTATAATAAACAGAAATCGTATTATTCATTCTGGTTCCAATCCGGAACGTGTCGCCAAATAAGCGTCACCAGAACAAAACTAGCATTGTTTCCAGCATCGCAGTATTGAACGGGGTATTGGCCGGACAGTTGACTTGGACGAGGCAGTGAGCCCACATTATTATTTGTTTACCTTGCGTATCGGGTCCATTTTCCGTTGTTTACGGTATTGACGTCGCTGACGAAATTCGTGCAAGATTCGGACATTTGGATTATTTCCGCCGAACCTACGCGCGACTTAACGACCCGTATTATATTTAGCAACATTTAATAGAGTTTTAATCAACGGCCCACGACAAACGACATGTTCCGACTGCTAAGAGGTAAATTAATAAATGTTAACGCGGCTTAGTGAACAGCCCGGGAGGAAAAAAGATTATAATTTATTAGCCATTGATGACAAACTGGACCATTTTCTAATGAGGCCTGAATAAATGAAAGTAGTGCATATTCATTTATTACTTCCTCACGCAATTATTTAGGTAGATATATATTGTTATATATATAACGATATATATATATATATATATATATATATATATATATATATATATATATATATATATATATATATATATATATATATATATATATATATATATATATATATATATATATATATATATATATATATATATATATATATATATATATATATATATATATATATATATATATATATATATATATATATATATATATATATATATATATATATATATATATATATATATATATATATATATATATATATATATATATATATATATATATATATATGCTTATTCCATTAAACGTAAATTTTCGTAGAACTTTGCAATGCATTTTCTATTTTTCTGCATTTGTGTCATTTAGCACGCTCTTAAACGTACATCTAATATTGAGCTAAGGGTGTAGCATGCCAGGTCATATTTGAAGGGGTGCGGGTGGCGACCATAGACGCACAGCAAGGCCGATTTGGTGAGGGTCAGCCGGTTTGCGGTGGGGATGGGGGTCAAAAATTTAGCTTTTTCGAGCCAAATCAACCTCAAAAACTGGTATAAAACGCTAAAATAGCGTTAAAACTACGTTATTACTCAGTTTCTGGTCAATTTGAAGCACTTTTGATGATAATTTTCAATTTTCATCCGTTTTTTGCCCTCATTTTGCCTCATTTTCCCCACAAAATTTTCCATTTTTCCATATCGGGCGGTCTAACCCCTTAAACTACCATGTGCATGTCTGTTGGCGACCGACTCCTAAAAATGTCAAAAAAAAATTTTGAATCCAGGATAATGCACGAAAGTATGGAAACTGAGCCATTTCGTCAGGAAAATCCAAATTTCCCGTTTCGACATGAAATGCTCTTTAAATATTTTGTCACTAGTGCAACGAAAAACGACACTACGCGCAACATTCTGAGGATGAAATATGAAAGGTTGCAATTGTTTATTCATAAGTCGTGAAGATTTAACAAGCGTTTTATTGTAGTAACTGCTTCGAAGTATGCACAATCTCAACAGCATCAAATATATTGCCTGTTGTTATTAACTAAGTTTTATTGATACCAAATACGGAAATTTTTTTCTCGAAAGATTTCTAATTTTTACGATCTCATCGTCTTGGAAAACGTAGAAAATTATATTTTATTTAGCTTCTCTGAAGTAGCTTCTGCTGAGCTTTGGAGTAAAATATCTTAGGTCCGCCCCCTTTAGGCGAAAATATGGCCCTGCAAGAACGGTCAATAAATGGCATTCTGTACCTTTTCTTCGACTATTCAAATTTTTCGACCCCTTTTAAAAAAAGAAAAATCTTAGATAACGAGAAATTGTCATTTATTTTAAATCCACCATTGAAAATTTAAAAAATGCCTTTTCAAAATGCGCTTTTCTTGTATGAACAGTTTAATCTAGAAGATTCAAAGAAAGCTTTATTTTTTCGCTTAGAATTCTTCTTTTTACTTGGCGATTTGGCTGTTTGACTTTGATTTGATCCCTCCTTTTCGACTACATATGCAAATTTTCGGAAAGTTATTCTTACTAACGAAAAGGCGATCGAGATTCCATTAAGTGTCTTACGCTTAATTGAAAGAAGCACAGAGACACAATTTTGAGGGCCACTTAATTAAAAACTGTAAATCTGATTAGTTTACCACCTCCAGATCAGATTGGCCAGAATCTGGGAGCAAGCTTTTGCACACGTACACAAAACATGCCATTTTGGACGATTACTGTTCGGCTGCATTTCTTCCAAAACTGTATTTCAAGGTGCCTGATTCTTAATTCCAGCTTTGGCTTAGTGAGTGCGAATGGCAGATCTTATGGTCAGCTTGATTTGGTGGTAGTCGGCCACACTGAATTTTCTAGCTGAAACAGCTTTCAAAAATTTATTCTCTGTCCTTCTCCCGATCCCCTTTCCTATGCACATCTCTAAAATGTCTTGAAGATCATATCGAAATAAAACAAAGTGACGAATTCAGGTAAGTCGAACAAGGATTTTTCGCATTGACCTTGCATGCACTCAGGAGAATTTGGGGTTTAGATCCCAGAATGGAAAAAATGGAAATTTACTCAGGAAATTAAAGTACAATGAAGGCCAAAAGTTAATGAAAATCAAAAATGTTACGTTAAAGTGCTTGAAAATGCTCAGAAACTGTGAATTAACCTCAGCATTTACACCCGTTTTCGGAGCTACTCGTATTTTCGCTCAAAAAAGCTTTCTGGCTGACCCTCTTTGCATCTATGATCTTGACTAAACGTGGCACGGAGGATTGTGGGTTTTTTTAAAATGGATAAATGGAAAATCAGGGGAGATGAGGCAAAATGAAGGCCAAAAATGGATAAAAATCGAAAGTTTTCTTTAATAGTGCTTTTAATTGACCAAAAACTATGTAATAACATAGTTTTAATGCCATTTTAGCGTTTATATCAATTTTTGTGACCAAAAAACTCAATTTTTCACCTCCGCCCTCAGACCGGCTGACCGTTCCAGATCGGCCATGCTGTGCATCTTTGGTCTTGACGTAGTAAAATCAAGACAGATTTTAAATTAATATTACATAATCTGGCCGTGTTACTCAACTGTTGGTTTTCAAAAAAATTGCACATTTATGGGCTCTGAAAGTGAGTGCGCTTTGATTATTTTCTGTCTGTTGTGTATCCATCATTCAATGCGTTTTATTGTAGCGCGCGCAAATGATATCTAATTTTTAACTATTTTTTTAAACAGCCTCCATTCGCTGAGAATCATAAAACGAATTTTAGTTATAATTGCATAACGATAGATGACGTTTCTGTTCTATCACGTGGATTGAAAGAAACTGAATAATAAAAAAGTTTGCAATTGTTCGACGTTTCCTAAAAAAGTGACTGTCCTCTACGTAGTACTTGTTTGAGTAATATTCAAAATTCAAATAAATTTTGTTGCAATATGATGTAACATTTAAAATAGAAACTAAATATAGCATAAACGGAGAGCCAGTCTGAACAGTATAATTAAGCTATATTTTAATGTTGACGGCCATCCTGGATGGACGGCCAGGCTGGATGGGCGGCCATCCTGGAAAATTCACTTTCTTATTCTGCACTCCTACAGCATGGGACGACCACCCTGGATGGACGGCCAGGCTCGATGGGCGGCTATCCTGGAAAATTCACGCCCTTATTTTGCACTCCTTCAGCATGGGACGGCCACCCTGAACGGACGGCCACCCTGAACGGACGGCCAGGCTGAACGGACGGCCAGGCTGAACGGATGGCCAAGCTGGACGGGCGGCCACCTTGGGCGAACGGCCATCCTGGACACAATTTGCTGAAATGTTCATTTAGGCCTCGTCTTCTATTCAAGTCTCTCTGATACCTTTACCAATAAAAACCTGATAGGAAACCCTCATCACCCTCTTACACCGAGATGTACTATTAAATTATCCCTTTTAATAGTAGCTTAAGCGGTGTTGATGTCTTACTGGATGTTATTTTTGGCGCAAATATAAGATTTTAGCATTAATGATCGTTTAAGAGAAAAAATGTGCTCAACTAGCTCAATTACCTCGTTTGATGGTCACTTTATATCTCTAACGTCGGACAATGCTAACCGCAGCTCGATTTCACTAAATCGATGTCTCTACTGTGTCTGGTTGAAGTCTGTGCTATTTTGAGATCTGCTCAAAATTCTCTTCTCGTTTTTGGAGCAATGTATTTTATAGAGGAACCTTTTTGATTACTTATTGAATTGTATTTTATAGCGATTCTGTTCCTTTATTTCACCTTATTATCTTATTTGAATGAAGTAGAAGCGTTTTCTCTTCATTGCAAATTACTTATTCGTCGTAGCTATTATGACATGATGCTGAAAAACGGTAATGTTCTATTTCTACTCTGTTAAAATTAATCGAGACAATTTTCATGTCCAAATAAGGTAGTTATGAGATTATTGAAAATCGCATATTTAAAACTATCTGAAACTTAAAAATGTTAATGAAGTTGACTCAAAAACTTAATACCGTTTCGGAATGTAAAAAGTTATTTTATCTCAGATACTAGGCGTCAAGTTCATGTAAATTTAGGAAGTACAATGCTTAAATATTTTTTGGCATCTAAGCGACTAGTTTCTGATTTTTGCCTCAAAAAGAATGAATAACCTTTTAATTTATATATATATAACTTCTAACCTTCTTTAAATTGTTTATTTATTTTTAATTATTATTATTATTATTATATTATGGTTATTATTATTATTATTATTATTATTATTAATTGTTATTTCTTCTAAGATTATTTAAAGGACTATTTCTAAAGTAAGGTTGCTTTATTTTGATAACTACGCACTTCCTAAGCGTAAAATATAAATTACACCCAAACAAGAACGTTTACATCGCAACATTCTTACCTTTTGTCGCGTATCTTGTGTCTGTTTAGAAGAAAATAATGAAGCAAAATCCCAGAACTCGCGTAAGCATTCTATCTTTTCCAAAAAAGCCACTAGGAATATGTCCCTTTTTTTATCTATCGTTTAATTTAATCTTCATTGTGTAATACGTTCTATTCCCTCAAAATGTTCAATTTCTCTCCAGTGCGTTTATACGAGAAGTTCAATCCGAATTTTGCAACTTTCAGTTGTGAAATACAAAGAAAAAAGCTTTTTCTATACCCGTCAAGTGTTTGCTTTTGATTAATGTTAAAAACGAAGAAGGAAACTCCAACCTTCGAGGCCCGGTAAAAACATCGCGATTAGATTGACAGAATTTCAATTTTTTATGTATTATATTATTCGTGATAGTCAGAGCTTTCCTCCAACCTTTGAAAGTACGAGTTTAGTGTCGGCAAAGTCTGTGACAAATCAGCGAACATTTTAGACTTTTATTCTCATTTTTTTGAAAACAGACGCTTAATATATTGAATTAAACTGGATTTGATTTATTGACTTTTTAGACTGCTTTTTAATTTCGCCCCGCGATCGCCTGACGAACACTAACTTTTGCTTCTAATCGTGGACAAATTGACAAAAGAACTAACGTGTTTCTCAAAAAAATTTTGCAAAATGTTTCGGTATTAAAGAAAGAACTGCGCAGATTCTGCATTCCGGTCGGAGTCTACTGCTGCCAATATCACTGATATTAGTGGATTGAGAATTTTGATGGTTGTGCGAAGCCGTACGAGACAGATTTCGAGATCCTTTAAGTTTTGGAGCTGTATTTGTTATGAAGAGCTTTAAGGCTAAAATATTGTAATGTCAGACGTTGCCACTTTGAAAATTTTGGCTGGCAGGCGGTTGGCAGCGTTAGGATGGCATGTCGCTTGAGTTATTGCTTAGCGCAACACATAAATTTAGGACATATTTACAGAGGTTGTTTAGCTGAAAAGTAGAGACCGGATTTTTAGGTGCAAAAATGAGTCAAATAGGTGCCAAGCACTTGCCGATTGGTTGCAAAAAATCGATGCTTTATATAAAGTATAGTCGTTTCCAGAGTCAAATTAAGTGCAAAGCAGGCTAAAACTGAAAAATTTTTGAAAAAAATCTCCCGAAAATAGAGTTATTAGGTGCTAGCACCTAAAAATCCTGTCTCTACTGATAAGATATATAAATATTTTCCTTTCGAATGCGCTTCGACCATTCCATACTCAAATAGGAATAGGGCCTTATTTATGTGGGCAGAGGGGGCGCCCGCCCCCTTCCTTGGCCGGAAAAACTTTGAAAGGTAAGATAATGCACGCAAAGATAGATAAATTGCATATCTTTGACGTGAACTCTTCAAATTTTCGGCGCATCGCGCCAGATGTGAAGTATTTTCTTTGATTTTGGCTCAAGGGCGACCAAAAAACGACACTTTCTGATTGGAAACAAATCTTTTCGAAAAGTTTGGAAATCATGATCTTTATGGATAGAGAATGTCAAAAAACGTCGAAGAATGCGATTTTTGCTAGCTATCCTGACGAATTTTCCGAGATATTGGCCAATTTATGTTAGGTCCGCCCCCTCCTTGGCCGAATCCTGGATACAGGCCTGCCTAGGTAAATATGAAGATATGCTAAAAAGCTTTTGGCGAAGTCACTTCAGAAACTAAAAAGTGCCAGATAAATTCAGTATTTTTTGACCTCTTTTTATACTTTTTCTGTCTGTACGCAGCAATACGAAATTTTAGATTGACATATTTTCTCAGTTAATGTTTTTTTGAGTCCTAATTTATAAGAAATTTACGGCGTTTTGTCTAGGTCGGGTCAGCAGACATTCTGCCAATAGTTCGAAGCATTCTCACGATCCTCTCACTTTGTGGTTGTATTGTCGATCAAAGGCTCTCCTGGTGCAACTATCAGCTCGATTTTTTGTTCGGTCATTTTGCGCAAGTGCAAATTTCCTAATTTTTAACCTGTATAAACATCACGAACTAATTTATTAAACTCCAACAAACTTTTCTACATTTTTTTATTATTCCGAGAACTTCCGGTTGGATGCGCACTACGAGCGGATGCCATTATGAATGCGCAGATGATATTAGATAAGTAAGTACCTACTTATTTTGGATTTGTATCACTTGAAAAACATGATTTATGTATGCCTCGAAACACATGTTGCGACATCTGGTTCTATTGGTAACATTCCACATACTACTCACTCAAAGCATTTTAATAGCGTATCAGTTCTAATGAAGATCCGCACTGACCTTGGCGATGTCACACATACTTTATTACGCATTTTAAGCCCAGCCTGCGCATCCGATCAGCATCTCAATCTTTCAGCCTAATGGCTCTCTATGTCCAAATAGCAAATCCATTATGAAGGTCCCATCGGGGTTAAAGAGTTCGATCTTGCACGTTTCATCATGAGATAGATTTTGACCGTATGTCCGGCTATTTGACCCGCGTAATGATAGCATAATTGGTCGTTGAAGTGTCCATCGAATTTTTATGCGTCACTCGATTGAACATAACGTGGAAAGTCAATAAAATTAGGACTGGATGCAGTGGTCTTGTCTGGCCGGCCGGTAAATTGGGTCCTGTTCGCTCACATAACCTATATAATAGGGACGGTGCAAAATAAACACAAATCGTGATGCTGACATCATCGCTGGCATAGAAGAAGCCGACATACTCATTGTCTTGCCTTCACAAATAAAATTGCCGAGTACCGAAAATATTGTTGACAGACAAGACGGAGTGATGTTTAGAAAAACTAACACACGTCAAAGTCGAACG
>JAVLUZ010000271.1:3525210-3828201 GCA_036768485.1 Mermis nigrescens | reverse complement strand
CTGTTTTGTCCCAACTTATTGAGAAAAATAATGAACAACCTATTGCATATGCAAGCAGAAGCCTAAAACGCGCCAAGAAAAATTATGCAGTTAGCGAACTAGAAACTCTTGCCGTAGTAGAATTTATTAAATATTTTGGACCACACTTATACCAGCATAAAGTAAAAGTAGAAACCGATCATACTGCCATAAAAGGAATTTTGGAGAAGTGTAATCCTTCATCTAGAATTGCATGCTGGGGATTAGCAATCTCAGGTGTAAAAATCTCAGTAGTACCACGTAAAGGAGTCACCAATTAAAACGCAGACTCATTATTGCGTCTACCTAATCAAGATGAAACAAAATTCTTTGACATTGACAAAAATAAATTTAAAAACCAAAGTAATGAAATAAGCCAAGTTGAAGAAGACACATTTGAAATAAATACCATTGGAGTAGAGCAAAATCATTTAGAAAAATTAAAATAAAAATGCAAAAATGGACATCACAAACTTACAAAAAGCAGATGAAGAACTAGAAAAATATTTTCATTCTGGAAAAACTTGAAGAAGGCTATGTGATTGAAGATGAGGTTTTCTATAACTTAGATAAAAAATAAAACAAATTGTTATACCCAAAATATTAAAAAATTCAATAACTACATGCATATCACGACGACCAACTTGCTGGCCACTTTGGAGCCAGAAAAACCACTAGACTTATCGCCAAATGTTATTTTTGGAAAAAAATGGTGAACAAAAATACAGAATACTGTCAATCCTGTATATTAAGCCACAAATGTAAACCAACTCGTCTAAAAATAGCCCCAGATATTCCACTTATTATGGCAGCAGGCCCTTTTGAACGCCTTGCCATCAATTGTGTTCGGTCCACTCAACCAAACGCAAAATGGTTCGCCACTAAAAATATCACTGCTGAAAGTATAGCTAAACTTTTTGTGACGAAGATTGTTTGCCAACATGGAGCTCCACAAATTCTTCTATCAGATCAGGGCAGTGATTTCACAGCCAATTTAATGCGAGAAATTACAAAATTATGCAAAACGCAACAAATTTTCACCACAGCCTATCATCCCATGGCTAATGGTGAAGTTGAAAGAACAAATCAAATGCTAATTACCCGTATTCGCCTTTATATAGGAAGTCAAGAAGAGGATTGGGACGAGCACTTCCCATCTGCAATATTTTCAATAAACATTCATGATAATGAAACCACAGGCTTTAGTCCATTTTTCTTATGTATGGACGAATTCCAAAGCTTCCTATAGATGCTGCTTTACACTATCAAAGACCATTCTACTTGCTAGATTTAGAGTCTTATGAAGATAAAGTAAAAAATCATTTTACTCAAGCTTTAATGGTTATTCAGTGACAAATAGAGAATGCCTAAAAATATGCCAGCAAAAGAGCAATGAAAAAGCCAGGAATGTAAACTACAACATTAGGTGATTTAATCCTTTTAGAAAATGGAACAATAAAATGAGGAGTTCCAAAGAAATTACAGCAAGTTTACAAGGGTCCATATAAAAGTCTTAAACGTAAAATATCCCAATATTCAAATTGACCTAGGCAATGGAAGAATACAAACTATTCACGTAAATCGCACAAAACAGTTTCACACCAAATCTTCAATCAAAGAAAAAGAATACATGTCCAAAGAATAAGAACCAATTAATGAAAAACCAATTCATCCAATATCACAACCCCATCCCAAGAAGACAGCAAATTGAATGTCCGCCAGAAAGACAGCCGACGCATGAATATTTTTTACGAAGTCGTCAAAATCAAGGTCCAGTCAAGGACGCCTGGAGCTAAAGGTAAGATTGTCACGTTAGGCCATGATTTAAAGCACTTATAATATCTATTGTAAAATATGAATATTTTAATTCCTATTTTAAACAATGTTTTTATATACAAAAATGATATTTGCCCTCTTTTTATGTTAACCTTTGTTGGTAGTTTAAATTGCAGCATTATATACTAATTAGCATATTGATGTTATAATAACGCATTGTTCCAAAATTGCAATAATCTAATTAATAACTTTTGTGTCCCATAATTATGTATATTGGAAAAGGCGAACTTGTAGACAGATAGAGCATTTCTATAGTACAGCATGGTAAAAACCAGATAAAACCGGTTTTTAAAACGAGACAGAGCAGACAAACGTCAGACAGATAAGACACTTTGAATTAATTGCAAAAATGTCAAAAAGCTTGTTTACCAGATTCTATTCCAAATTAATGACCGGAAAAAGGACAAAATGACAAATTGCAGAAGCAAAAAGTGGCCAAAGAAACTGACAAAAAACGCCAAAAGTTGACCTAAAAATCAGCGTAAAAATTGCTAGGCCACACACAAAAGATAGGTTCAACAACTGACTTGCTCTATAAGCTTATAGTATAGGGGTTAGCAAGGTCGCAGAAGGTTAAAGCATAAAACCAAAGTTACCGCTAAACGTGTAAACAAGCGCTCATACAAGCACATTAACATGCAAAAAGATGCAACAACATCGGATGAACAAGTGCGAATAGATGAGTGGAAAATAGCCAAAAATAATTAATCAAAAAGGCGCCAAAAGCGCCAATGACCTATATAAGCAGCGCGACCACACCTGGGCGTGGGGGGTTCTGGGGGTATACACCCCCAGAAACCGAAATACCCCCCCCCCCTCCCAGAAATCAAAATACCCCCCCAAAATTCAATTTTTGAAAATTTTTTTTCGTTTTTTTCTGCAAATTTCTGATGCCAATGGATAGTGCTTGATGAGAAACATCGAAAAATGGTGTTTTTATCGCCATACCACCATTTTTAAGGCCATTTTTCGACCTTCAAAAAATCTTGCACCCCCTTAGACTTTCCTTGCTGCCCAAGTATGAGCGCGACAACTCAAAGTCTGGGCTCTTTCTCCATTTGTCTGGCACAGCGCGGTCTCGTCGGAATTTTCATTTTTTAATCTGTTCAATTCTCGTCCTGTGTCGACAAGTTATCGGTTATCTGTCCTTTAGAACCTTATCAATCCGTTTCCATTTAATTCTATCCCATTTTGACGCTAACGGCTAGTTGCCTGCGCAATTCGAACCCGCCCGTTGCGCCTTTTGTTTTAACTTTTTCCGGAGTACGTTTTTGCGTTTTCCTCTGACGACATATACGGAATTTGTAAGTTTTCATGTTATTTTCCAATAGAAATTAGAAATTCTTAAATTGTCATCGTTTTCCAAATTATAAGTACAGAGGAAGAACTCCCCTGATCTGCTTAATTATTGAATAGTACCAAAGTTAATTAGAGAAAAGCTAAATACAAATAAACAAGCTAAAAGATTCGAGTATCATTGACAAGTAACTAGTGAAACAAAAATTAGGTGTGACATGTTTGCAAAAGCGGACGGATAAAATGATCAGCTCATTATTTGTCCTTTGAGCTTATAAACAAAGCTGCTTACATGGACTTTTCTTTCAGGTTTAACGAGAGGTCATATTTCAAGGAGAATGGATTGTTTATCTCCTTTTCCACAAAAATATTTTCTGTGTTTTCTGCCTATGTTTATTGCACTTTGTGTGTATTTTTACGTATGTAGCTTATTTTTGCCTAAATATGTACTCTCTACATTTTTTCTATGCTTTGACCCGAGCTAATCTTACTCTCCTTATCTAGGTCAGCAATAATCCCTATCTTTTAATCAGTGCTTGTGTTATTTTCATACAATTTTGCTTCTTTCTGCACATTCTTGTTCATTTAATGTGTTTTTGACTTTTCCATATCATTTCTACACGCTTTTGTTTGGTTTACGCAGCTAGATTTTTGACCGTACTTTCTGTACATTCACACAAGTTTTATACTAGCTTGGTGGCGCACTTAAATCATTTGTATCCTTTTTTATCACCTTAAGACTAATTGCCTCAAATTGCCCTTTTAAGCTATTAATCAAGCCTGTTACCTTAATGATATTTTTAATTGTTTTTCTTAATAGCTGATTTAATGGGTTTCTGCAGATGATCTTGGCCCATCTTAAACCACAGTTGCCTTACAAAAGCTAATATCATATACGCGATTTACATACAAAAAATTATCATAAAATACGCTTCCATTGCTTATACATAGATAATAATTCTTCACGCAATATAAACTTATTATAATGTAAGTTTAAATGATACAAATACAATATCTCATTTAAGACATACTATTTAAGTGATAACAAATCACAAGAATGTATGTACAATATTGTTTATTACTTGACATTGTGCTGTGATAAACATATAAGATAAAAGGATGGCAAAGTAAGTAGCGCAATTGCGCTACCTATGGTATATATATATTATATATATATATATATATATATATATATATATATATATATATATATATATATATATATATATATATATATATATATATATGTATAATGCCTTTTCTTCTCAACTCACATAGTTCGAGTTTTGGCGCCAAATATTTTTTTTAGGATCTTTGCCAAAGTAGTAAAATCTAACAGCTCATATAAAAATGTTGACAAAATTCATATACAAAATGCAGATTAGAATTACTGCTCACTTAAAGGCAAATTTAAGGGCCTGGAAGTGCCTGACTGCAAAAAATAAATGACTTCATCAATCAATTTGTCTCTTGCTTAAAACTGACTGACAGATCTAATAGAGGTCATTGTGAGTGACACTTACTGAAATGTTACCACAGAATTTTTCAGTTGTATTAAATAAAATTCTAATTGTTTGTTTCTCCAAGCGCTGAAATTTACAGCAGTCTATGTGCAGTGGTTACTAAATTATTAGCAGTCATTGCCATTGATGGGCAGCACCAAAATTCTAGGGTGGGGGTGAAAAATTTTCAAATGTCAAAAAATGGTAACGGAGGTGACTTTACACTTATGAATTTACAATTTTTTTGTAATTTTCCTAAACTAAGTTTGACTCTTTGTTGTCACCAACCCTAAAATAAATTCTAGAGTTGCCAATGAAAAATATCCAAAGTTCTAAATGTCTGTAGATCCGTCAAGCTGACCTTAATGAATTCCATTTATTAGTTTTCCGACGTGCATACCAAGCACACCTGGACATGATGAGGGGGGTGGGTTTGGGTGGTATGCACCCTTCCCCCTTGAGAAATCAAAATACCCTTCCTTTGCTTGATCATTACAGTATACAGCTTGAGTTTCATATTTTGAAAAATAGCAAAATAGTTAGATATTTTTGTGCTCTAAATTTCACTCCTTTTTGTTTTTCGTGTTTTTGAATAGTATGTCCTGCAATTCCAATTCAATTTTTTTCCAATATGGCTGCCCCCATAAGGTATGCATTTTACTCGCGCTTTTTTCCATATTTTCCAATGTTTAAGCACAATTTAGATAGCACAAGAAAGCTCGTTCGAATGATATCCTATTTGTCTGATTTACTGAAGAATTCAGTTTTTTCAATATGACCACCAGCAAGGCTGTCATACTGTAGCTTTTGATGTTTTTAGCTATTATTCTGTGAGTTTCTGACGTGTTTCAAAATTTTTTTCGGTAAATAGCTAGAAAATTCAATGTTCTTTCTAATGAGCTATGTCTCATGTTCTGAATCTTTCTAGTTTTTTCAGGACAGTTCAAAAAGCTCAAAATTATTCATTGTATAGTGAAAACGACGTGGTATGTACTTCATACTGATTTGATAATTGGTAACCTGAATTTGAATACTACGGACTGATTATATGTATGTATTTGCATGTCAAAGCAGCTATGAATAAAGTATAGAATGATGCTAGAAGGGTTACATGAACAAGTCAGAAATTACTTGATTTTGCATCAAACTCAGCTGGATGAACTTGAGGACCAAAGGCCTCAAATTAATGTCTGAATATTTTTTTGGGCATCCCGTGGAAAATTTTGGATTATGGCTTGATCGGTTCAGCAGAATAGCATCTGCACAATGTTGGGATAATGATTATAAGCAATTGTATCTATGGTCATTACTGAGAGAATTGGCAGAAATACTTTATAACGCTCTATCTCAGACTGAACAAGATAACTTGGATTTTGATGGTATAGTCGACTTACTGTGAAATCAATTTTGTCCTGCTCATATTGGTGATCTGCGCAGTACTGAACTTCACAGCAGAAGGCAAGGTTCTAATGAATTTGTTTCTGAATTCTCAATTGCAATTCAAAAACTTACATCAGAAGCGTATCCAGAACTTCCACTCAATGTGAGTGATCAAATGGCTAAACAATTCTTTTTGAATGGTTTACAACGCGATTCAAGAAGAGATATGATGCTTCAAAATCTGACAACTTTTGCAGAAGCTGATTTAGCAGCTCGCCAGTGTGAAGCTCAAAGGAAAATTGAACTGCAGCCATTGCTGAACAAGGAACGCTTAATTTCGAATTTAACCGGCCCCATACTTCTTTTGTCAGATCAACATTGTCAACAATACACACCTAAAACTTGCGCAAAACCATCGTCTAACAACCTGTGTTTTGTCTAACAGCAATCATTTGGTGGACAACCAATCCGTTATTACTGTCATCAACATCAACACATACAAACAGTGTGCCAAAAAAAGCAAAACGACTTGCAGCACCATCAACAAAACTATCGCCGACAAGCACCATTATCAAATGTCCATCAACAAACATACCCTACGTCAAGTCAAATGCCAGGACAAAACTATAATGCAAATTATTCACAACGACCTATTAATGCAGTTCATTTGACATCTCAGTCATTTCCGTCTGCAATGATCAAAAATCTGGAATTGCCTACTCTTGTAGATCAAGTCCAAAATGTTGATCTAGCCACGGAAAATGCTATGCTTTGGAATCAACTAAGTCAATTTGCTCAACACATTAATACTGTTTGCCCTGTTTATGTCTTATCTGCTGGTGTACCTCTATCTTATCATAAATTTTAAACGCGCTTCATGTACATTCAATACTTATTTCTATATTTCATAAATTTCATTCTTTCCTTGCATCTTTCCATTCAAAATTATCTTCAAAATTTTTCACTTCTCTAAATTTTCACTTTTCATTATTTTTACTACATATTTTTCAATCCTTCTTTACTTTGGTCTACTTGGTATTTTTTCTGAAGCACAATTGTTAGATTTCAAAACTTTTCATAATTGTGGAGGAAGAATGGCTGGTCACCCTATTTCTATCCCATCCACAATGAAATGCATTATGATACCAGAAATACCAGTGAAACAGGTAAATATACAAAATTTTCAGCCAAATCAGGTTCCATCCAAGATAGTAGCTTGTAAATGTAAGGTTATTAAACGCACTGTTTGCACTAATGTAGGATTTTTTGGATCTGAAGGCATCATTTCTGACAACACTATCTCAAAATCACTTTCAGCTGATAAATACTCAGCAGTATCTATGACAAAAACATAAAATTTTGAAGTCTCATGCAAATTGATTCCAAATTATGGAGTTCAAATAATTCCTTGAAAGTGGAATTCCTATGGTGCTGCATGAATAAGTGTTTGTCTAAAATTAATATTACCATAGAAGAGGGTGAAATTGCCACAACAGATGTGCATACGCTCATGTCTAACCTAGGAGATCTTGGTTTGTGCATAGCAACTAGTGGGCATTGTGCTGCGGATGATGGCATAATCATTAGGAATTCAAGTCAGTCAAAGCCATCTTGTAAGCTTGTTAAATTGGAAACTTACTCAGTCCATCAAAGTGAAAAATTTTGGGTCATTGACTCAATTCAAGGAGCTTTCTCACTTTCAGAAGTCAATTTATCTTCTATGCCAGGTAATTTGTGTCTTCCATTGAATTCTGTAATGACTGATCAAGGTGTTGTTTTAAGTATTCCAACCTTAGACTTGAAAAATTTATCGAAAAGTATTTCAAATATTGAATCTAATTTACCTCTCATGCTTCAAAAATCAGATCTAGTAAATGCAAAATTACAGTATTTAGAAGCAAAACTTGTAGCGCTAGAGCTTAATGATTTTTGTGGTATATGGCTTCATTTCTGTCACTTATCTAATCAACAAATACATATGGTTTGGCAATTACTCAAACTAGATCCAGCTTTAGGAGCTAGAGTCTTCCTAAATCATTACAATATTTTTGCACGTTTTCCAGGTGAGGCACATATGATTAGGGAATGTGAGAAATTGAATGCAAGTCAAATATTTTGGGATTATAAAATTAATAAAACTTGCCATGAATTTCTACCTGTGAAAATAAACCAATCATTATTTTTTGTTCTTCCTGGAAGTCGAGATTTAGTCGCAGAATCTTGTCTTATCGACTGTAAGTATAGGACTCCTGGAATTTTTAAGGATTCCTCAGGTAAATGGCACTCAAGTAAGGGTATTGTATGCGTAACAGAAATGGTAAGCTGAAACATTACAAATTCCAGAGCATAATTTGACAGTATTTGATAAACCTGCCATTTATAACGAAGAATTTTATAGTATGTCAAGTGGTTTTGGCATGCTAAATCATTATGTGTCACAAGTCAGTAAACTCGAACATCAAGTTCATAAGTTGATTGAATATAGTTCTGTGTTATCATTGTATCCCAAAGCACTTAAAAAAGTTTAACAGAATGCTGGAAAAAAGATTAAAGATTTATTGCAGATACCTAGTGAAAATTTTGAGCGTTTATTTAACGTTACTGGCAGAAGTGCAAAGTATTTTGCCCATTCAGTCTTATCTGGGCCTGTACAAATTATTGCAAATATTATTATTGTACTGATACTGATATGTTTTGCGGCATACATTTGAAAGTTTTATCATAATAAGATATTTTTGTTGTGTAAATGTTGTAAAATTTGTAAAAAGCCAAAATCACTAAAAATAAATAAAAATAAAGTAGAGATAGAAATGCAGGAAATAAGTTGTCCGACTGCAGCGGAGCTTATCCAGCCTGTACGTAAACTTAAACTGTCTTTATTGTATGATGTTAAGTTTAACATGGAAATAAGTGTTATTTAAAGATATGTGTTGGTTCTAAAGTTTGTTATATTTTGCAGAGTGAACCCGAGCGTTCAAGTGCTAATGAAGGCAATCCGTCAAACATTAGCTTAGTGTTTGGTGATTATATACATCAACCCGTCATCTTCACATCCGTGAATGGAGAACCAAGTACTGCTTTAATAGATACAGGAGCATCTCAAAGCTTAATTGACAAGCAGCATCTTGAAAAAGTCAATGCACGTATAATAGACCAAAAGCAAGAAGTTTTAAAAATTTCTCCCCCTGTTACAAGAGCTATTTTGTTATCTAAGCATATGTTTATGCTTGATGGAATCGTGAATGTTACTTTACAGTTTAGAAACAAGTACATAAATCATATGTTTCATGTTATGAATGATTGTCCAATACAGCTTGTTCTTGGGAATAATTTTGAGGCGGTTGTTGGAGGAACAATCACTGTAGATATTATAAATAAGTGGGCAAAATTTAATGCTCTACCACTTTTGCCACTTATTGAGGGAGATTTTCAATTTCCTCAACCTGTTATGTTGGCTATCAATGAGAAAAGTTACTGTCTTTCAGAAAACTGATCCAGACTTACTGTAAAGAATAAAACCGTTGTTCCATTGCGTACGGTAATGCATGTATCAGTTGATGTTGAAGTGAATGATCAAAGCAAATCTGCTAATTGTATGCTAACTGTTCCTAATAGATTGGCTCTATCTAAATTTGGTCTAATATCTAAGCCTGCAATAGTGTATCCTGCCAGCATGTGTTTTACTATCTTATTATTTAACTCCACTATGTCACCAATTGTATTGCCCTCAAAAGCTACAGTAGGCCAGGTATTTTTCATGAAAACAAGTCAAAAAAATGCTAATTATTTGAATACAGACATTGTATGTTCTTTGAAAAATGAGCAAACAAAAGATAACACAAATTTTGAAGAAGTAATTTCATCAAAAATCTCTAATGAATGCACAAAAGACAAAAAAGAAGTCTACAAACTGTTTTGTGTTCAAACAGAGAACTTTTTGCATTGTCTGATTCAGAATTAGGCAGAACTCACCTTTTGCAGCATAAAATTGAAACTGACCATCAACCCATTAAACAAAGACCTTATAGAGTTCCTTTTTCTCAATGTACGTTAATTGATAATACATATTCAAGATTTACTCAGCCGTAATTTAAATAGTCCATCTCATAGTCCATAGGCTAGTCCTGCTGTTATAGTACTTAAAAAGGATGGTTCTCATAGGTTTTGCATTGATTATTGTAAATTAAATGACGTTACTAAAAAAGATGTGTACCCTCTCCCAAGAATTCAGGATATTATAGATACTATTCGAAAATCTTCTTATTTTTCAACTTTAGATTTAGCTTCTGGTTATTGGCAAATAGAAATAGACAAAAAAGATAAAGAAAAAACTGCTTTCACTTCTTTCTCTGGTCTCTTTGAATTTAACGTTATGCATTTC
Organism: Mermis nigrescens; assembly: GCA_036768485.1. Taxonomy (NCBI): domain Eukaryota; kingdom Metazoa; phylum Nematoda; class Enoplea; order Mermithida; family Mermithidae; genus Mermis; species Mermis nigrescens. The sequence goes on along the minus strand of JAVLUZ010000271.1, from coordinate 3,817,788 downwards.
AGATTATGTAACGCTTCAGTAACTTTTCAGCACACCATGGAACAAATTTTAGTTGGTTTAGAATGGAAAAATTGCTTTGTTTACATTGATGATATTTTAGTTTGCTCTAAAACTTTCCAGGAACATCTTGATAATTTAATTGCTATTTTTGAATGCCTACACACTGCAGGATTGAAGCTGAAGTTAAATAAATGTGTATTCTCACAGAAAGAAGTTTCGTTTTTAGGCTATGTTGTTTCAGCAGAAGGCTTGAAACCTGATCCTAGTAAAATAGCCAATGTTCTAAATTTTTTGATTCCTAAAAATGTAAAGGAATTAAGAAGTTTTCTTAGATAAGCATCATTTTACAGAAGATTAATCAAAAATTTTGCCAAAAAGGCTTCAGCACTCACAAAACTTTGGCGAAAATTGCAAAAATTCTTATGGTCAAGCAAATGTGAAAAATCATTTGAACAGCTTTAATTAGCCTTTACTACTTCACCAGTTATTTATCCTGATTTTTCGAAACCATTTTTGCTAAAACCTGATGCTAGTAAGGAAGCAATAGGAGCTGTTTTAGCCCAGGAACATGATGGTTTCAAAAAACCTATTGCATATGCTAGTTGTTCTCTGCAATAAGCTGAGATAAATTATGTGGTGATTGAGCAAGAAGCATTGGCTACAATTTCGTCTTTAAAACATTTTTGACCATATATTTATGGGCAGAAATGTATTTTGTTAACTGATCACACACCTTTACAGTATGTTCAGAATAATACAAGCACTTCTTCTCAATTAGCAAGATGGAGCATGTCACTTTCAGAATTTGACGTGACTATTAAATATCATCCAGGTAAGAAAAGCTGTGATGCAGATGCATTGAGTTGAGTAAGTTTACCTCAACTTCTAGCTTTGCAAGGTTTAAAGGAATAAGAAGATGAAGACACTTCCTCACAACAGGATTTTGATTTTTCAAATATTTTAGATTTTCAGAAGGAAGACCCTTATTGTCAAAATATTTTATCATTTCTTGATGGTAAATTTCCGGATATCAATGACGAAACTGATTAAAAGTTACTTTATTTTGAGAGTACACAATGTGTATTAGAAAATAATGTTCTCTAACTGATAAGAATAGTATTTCTGGTTCCCAAGTTGTTGTACCAAAAGCATTAATTCAAAAGTTATTTAATTTTTATCATAAAAATTTATTTTGCAGTCATCTTGGTTTCAAGAAAACATTGGATAAAATTAAATGTAGATTTTACTGGTCTTTTATGAATAGAGATATTCTGAGTTTTTGTAAAGAATGTGTTCAATACTTTACACACAAAAGCTCAAATTGGAAAGTAGGTGCTAAACTCTTTCCTATTTCAGTAGAAGGAGAACCGTTTAGCAGAGTTGCAGTTGATATGTTGATATTTTAGGTCCACTACACCTTACTTTTGACGGAAACGGAAATAAGTACATGATAATATTTATGGATAACTTATCTAAATGGCCCAAAGTCTTTGCAATTCCTGATATTACTGCAGATATTGTATTGAAGGTATTTGTTGAAAATATTCTGTCATTTTGGCTCCCCTAAAGAATCATTGTCAGATTTAGGTTCTAACTTTACATCTGCACTTTTCAAGATATTTTAGTCTTATGTGACACATACAAGCTGAATACAACAGCATATCATCCGCAATCTGTTAGCACGTCATTTTCACACAATTTGAGAATTGCAGTACATTTTTGAGTATAACATTTGATCTGCTGGTATTTGTTATAAGAATAACTACAATAAATGATCAAAATTCATTCAGCTTGCTTGAAAATTAGTCCATGTTTCATGTTGTAACATGCCTACAGTTTGACAGTCGGTCAAAGCTGATAAACCTGCTCACCATTGAATAACTCATTTCAGTGAAATGAGGTTTTTTGAGATGAACTCAAGAACCACTGAACGGATTTTTGTGAAATAAAATGTTTTAGATAGACAATTTTAGAAATAAAATATTTTGCCGAAAAAAGTATAGTTAGCTTATGTCTACAGTATACTAGGCTCGAAAAAGTGCTCAAACTTTGCTTAGTCACTACAGTATACAGGTTAAGTTTCATATTTTGGAAAATAGCAAAATAGTTAGATATTTTTGTGCTCTAGATTTCACCCCTTTTTAGTTTTCGTGTTTCTGGATAGTTCGTCCTGCAATTTCAATTCAATGTTTTTTTCCAATATGGCTGCCCCCATAAGGTACGCATTTTACTCGCTATTTTTCATATTTTTCAATGTCCAAGCAGATTTTAGAAAGCCCAAAAAAAGCTCGTTCGAATGATATGCTATTTGTCTGATTTACTATAGAATTCCAGTTTTTCAATATGGCCGCCAGTGAAGGCTGTCATACTGTAGCTTTAAATGTTTTCAGCTATTATTATGTGAGTTTTTGACATATTTTAAAATTTTCTTCCTTGAATAGCTAGAAAATTTAATGTTCTTTCTAATGAGCTATGTCTCCATGTTCTGAATCTTTCCAGTCCTTTCAGGGAAGTTCAAAAACCTCAAAATTATTCATTGTATAATGAAAACGACGTGGCGTTTTAATTGGACACTCAGAACAATGCTGCCAATGTATATTTTGTCAAGTCATAAGGATTGAGACAAGTTTGTGCAATTCATTCTATTTGTATACAGAACACCAAAAAAAGAGTCAACAAAAGAAAGTCCTTCTTATTTATTATATGGTATAGAGCCCCGTCTTCCTTGAGATAAAGCTTTTAAAGTATTTTGTAGTCCATATGTTGTCAATTTCTCTGATTTTAAGCAGGAATTTCAAGAGCGTTTAACATCTGCTTGGAAAAATGCACGATTATGTATTACAGAATCTCAAAAACAACAAAAGCTGGCTCATGACAAATTCTTAAATTCTCTTAATTGGAAAGTTGGAAATATAGTTTTCTTGTATAAACCAGTTGTTAAGCCCAGCAAATCACCAAAATTTACTGTTTATTGGCATGGACCTTATGAATTTATTGAAATCAAAATGCCAAATGCAAAAATTATTCCTTTAAATTAATCTAACGACAATTCTAAAACCATGCATGTTAATCATCTAGGACTTTATAAATCTGAACATAATTGAAACTGTTTCTCATTGCTTAAAAGCTTAAAAGAGGTCAAAGGCGAAAACTTTTTTTGTTTCAAAATTTTTCTTCTAGGAAAAGGTGTAACAAAAGTATAAGTTTTTGTTTATCTCATTTTATTCATTTTATAAGTAGTTGAATGTACTCATCAAATTTAGCCTTATGAGGAACTTATTTCCTCTTATTACTTTTTTGTGCCTCAAAAGCTAACTTTGTAGAATGTGTTAACTACTGTTAGACATGCAATAGTCAGTATCATATGTTGAATACAACTTATATTATTTTAGAATGATTTTATCTGCCTGGATTGTATTTTAGCCTATAAATGATATACAATTATATTCTTAAGTACATATTCACGTATAATAATGTTCTTTTATAGTATTCTTTCAAATATCTGATATTTTATATTCGTTTGATAGAGAACGTATAGTTTCAATTAGTAAAGAACAGTAGCTTCTTATAGTACGCTGAGCCCAGCTGACTAGGCATTATAATCTGCAAATCTTTGAATTTAACAATAATTGCATTATGTTATATATTGTTTGCAGATATACAACAGTATAAATTTTATGGAATTTATCATCATTAATCCAGTCAGAGTAATCTACTTTTCCGCCTGACTTTTTTGCGCATTGCTGACTCCATAGAAAACAAGAAAAGGACTAATTGGTCAAAAAAACAATTTGCAGTCTTGGCCTTATTAGCTGTGAAAATAAACAATTTAAATGATGGTAAAGAATGAATTTTTGGAGTCAACTAGCTAATTTGCATTTGATCAAAATTTTGAATAAATTTTTATATAATTCTAACCCAGGACCTCTATTGCTAATATCCAATTGTTATACTTGCGCTTAAAACAAAAGTAGTGAATCATATATAGAAATGTTAACTGAAGGGAATGAAAGTAGTTTTCCACCCATAGGGATCATAGTAATAGTCCTCCACCTAAGCCATTCTTTGAAGCAATTTACAAAATGGTGTGAAAAGTCTAAAAGGTTTTTTTAAATTTTTTTGTTTTTTTCTAGAAGATTTTGCAAGATGTTATAAATATTGCTTCAAATTATAAAAATGCTCTACTAGATTTGTACTTGAGTGGATTAGCCCTGGTGTCGTTAAGTTCATTCCAAAATAGCCAAAAATGAAGCTACTTTTGAAAAAATGAAAGTATGATGCTTATCCTCAGCTAAATAAAGAAAATCAGGAAATGTTGATAAAAACTATTATGCTGCAAGATTATCCTCCAGAAATAAAAAAGAAATAAAGTATCAGAATTATTCTATACTTTCAGCATTAATTGAGCAAGCAATGTAAGTGGAACAGTGTACTTGTCAAGAGTTACTTTCAGGCTCTTGCCTAGTTGCCTAATAGTGAAAGATATTAATGAGATGCATTTGCCATTAAGAGATTTTGATCCACAATGCTATATCTGCAAACAAGGGGGGCAACAACTCGTCAATTATTTCGAAAATCCACATGGCCCATTACACTACAGCTATTACCAATGAGGCCATACATAAGAGGAATGCTTTGACCACAAAATACCTGGCAGTTCTTTAGAGCTGCCACCTGAATGCCCCAATTTTAACTGCAACAAAGTACTCATATGCTTTGGGAGACACAATATGGGGTAAGTCTGTTTTAATCAGAAGAGAAATGGCATTGTAAAAAATTGTATTTATTATATTTCCCTTATAGACAAAAAAGGAATTTGTAATGTCAGAATGAAAGTTTGGATGAATTCAATGAAAGAATTGAAATTTGTAGTAACATAATTACAGACAAAATAAGCAACCTCAAAATCTTTTCTAGGACTAACAATAGAATCACTTTCCTTTCCAGACCAATCCATGATGAACCTAATATTTTGATTAACAATTTGATAATTAATAAACAAATAAAGTGGCTAAAACGTTGAATGCTTGAATGTGAATTTTGAAAGTATTTCTGAGGAGTTGAATAAAAATTGCAACAGCGCAATGATTCACTGTAGCATAAAGCACCAAGATTGGCCAAGGTGACCACTTAATGGCCACACCTTCTATTTATTACAGCAAATTCTCTTGGAAATGCCTTTTCCATTGGCAACAAGCAGTCTGCAGAGACAGACAATACTAAGGTCAAATCACACCCACCAATGAATTACCACAAAAACAGGTTCAGGGTCCTGCTCAACATAATTATATTCTGCTGACAATCAAGATTTTGATACACTGGCCAGTGCAATCAGGCTTTGAACGCCCACTAACAGTAGTATAACACAACATCTTTACTTTGACTGAAGATGCTGTGGCTTGTACAAGTGACATTTGCTACTATAATGCCACATTATGGTGAGACCTTTTTGTCATATTTCATAATACAGCCAGTATTTCTTAAACAAGCAAAATTGATAGAACCAATGATCAATCATATATTGTTGAAATTCTTTGTGTGCTTAATCAGTCTAATAATGTCACAGTGCATGAACACAACCTATACCCTTGAAGCCACAGCTAAATTGTGGTTTGAAACAATCAGAATTTAAACAAGTCATACCATTCACATTGTATGACTATACATTATCTAGCCTATGTAACTCTGACTTTGATGCATGTAATAATCAGTCAATTTGTAATTACTGTTTGAAGCCATATGAGATTTTATTACAACTGCCTAAATATTGGAAAGTAAGTAAAAAGCCGCATTTGTGCTTTTGATAATTATCAACAATTTAATTGTATTATCAGAATCAAAGAATTGAGTTGAACATAGAAAATTTGCTTTAAGTCTTATATTTCTCATCATTCTAGAGAAAATAATAGAAATAATTATAATCAGATATAGAGTAAAGAAGATCAAGAAGTGCACAAAACAATGACATACATAGTAGCAAAATGAATCTCATAATTCAAAAGAGGAAATATATAGGCTGCTCTTGAAAAAGTGGAGAATGTCATATTAATGTCTATACATTTTAGAAAAGGATGGATTGAAAAGAAACTGTCAGCTGAATATATGAATAAAAGAAATTTATATTAAAATATATTGATCTAAACTCTAAACTGATTTACATAATTATTTTGTTAATTACTGTAGAGCTGCTTAAAATAATTAGTATTTCTAATTTTTGTGAGAAAATCAGCCCAAACTGTCATAGTGATTTTTTTAAATATATATATATATATATATATATATATATATATATATATATATATATATATATATATATATATATATATATATATATATATATATATATATATATATATATATATATATATATATATATATATATATATATATATATATATATATATTGCAAACAAAAATGCTATGATGGAACAAAAAAGATGAATATACTTGAAAATTGTAGATTATCATAGATGAAAAAGGAGGGGACTGGACAAAAGCTACCTAAAGTCGCAAAATCTGATAAAAATTACACTTTCTCTAAGCAACGCAAAAAATCGAAGTAAATTCTGCGGCCAACAGATTAAAATAAATATTTTACCATAAAAATGATTCAAACAGCAGTATGTCAGCCATGCAGTAGCTATGGAAATGTTATTGAGTAAACTAACTGTCTTTCTAAGCCAATTGAATGAAATAGCAAACATTGATGCATCCAAGACAATTGAAAAAATTGTTGGTTCAAAACAGTAGGAAGCATGTAAGATGACTTGAAACAGACTAAATGTAGGTACCTAGCATGCCATATGATTGTCTGCACTAATCAATTGGCCCCTGCTTTGCCTGCTATAATGCTCATAACAAAATAAAACAACTTTAATTACAATATTACTTAGTTTTCTATCAATCAGGATACAAAGCTAGTCAGTGTTGCTACTTGCCAGCAATTTAAAAGAGTTAACATTATAGATTTTGTTTATACACTCTTACCTGAAACTTTTAAAATTATTTAAGAAAGACACTTTTTGAGAGGCTGCAGAATGTTCTTCGATTTTTTGTGTTGCTAAGAAAATGTGATTTTTATCAGATTTTGCAACTTTAGGTTGACTTTTTCCTAGTCCCCTCCTTTTACATCCTCAATTATATACAATTCCAAGTATATTCATCTTTTTTGTTCCATTGGAGCATTTTTCTTTGCTAGTTCCCTACTTTTAATTAGCATGATTTGAGTACATCAGTCAGTAAACACATACAGTAACATGCTACAATAATTATAGCAGTCCAAGAACACAGAAAACAATCATGTTCTTAACATCAGCATAATCCTTTTTAAACAAGACAACATATCAAGGTTTTTCAGCATAACCTTTACACAAATATAAAGTGTAAGGAACACAAATGCTCAGATTTAGAACAAAAATAAATCTGTAGTATGAACTACATATTAACAACAAATGAATAGTGAAAACTTTACACAACTACTAGGTGTAGAGAAGACTAACAGTCAGATTCCCAATTCTGATTTTGCATAGAACATTTTGAAAAAAGTAAGCTTCTGCAAGGCTCCAGAACTTGAGGTAATATCCAGTATAAACTTTAGACAACCTCAGTGTAAAGAAAATTTCAGTCAGATTTGTAATTCTGTTATTACTCTTATATTACAAACAACATTTATTGAAAAATTAAGTCTTCACAATGGCTTTAGGACAAATAAACATCGAATGTAAACCACTTTACACCACAGTTGAATGCAAACAAACTAGCGCATCACATTTAGTTTCTCATTCATTTTTAGACTTGAGATTATGTCCAGACTCATAACCTAGAACTTGGCAGAAAACAGGTTCAACTCCCCCATTCTTTTGACTTTACACCTCCCAAAAAAGATAAATATTGGTTTAAACAAACGCAATTAGCAGTGATGCGTATCTCTTAGAAAGTACTTTATTTTTATCCTATCCCACCTCACCCTACTGCTAAACAAAGAAAGTTGCGAACAAAAAATGGACAAACACGTATTTTCCACTGTCCACCACATTGTAAACTTAAAAAATCTGAAGCTTATGCCCCATCGAGTGTAAATAAATTTGGTTCAGGCCAGTTTGTAGCCCTTTGATTGTAGAACGTTTGTATGTGCCAAACGTATGTTCTGCAAAATATTTGATAGGATTTACTAATCAAAATACGAAAAAAAACCTGTTTTTTACCATTTTACTCCTCACATTTCGAACTTTACACCCTGTAAAGCACTCAATATTACGTTTTATGAACACGGCTTGCTTTGACAGTGTAGCCCTTAGAAGTTACTTTATTTCTATTTTATCCAATTCATTTCCAACTCATAAGCAAAAAAGTTGGCAGAGAAATCTTGGACAAAATCTGTCTTTTTACTTATTCACTAGAGTGTAAAGTTTAAACCCCTGGTACTAAGAGCGTATTGATATCAGAGAAGTTTACTGGTAAGCACAAGATAGCCCTTTATCTGTAAAACATTTCTGTCAGAAAAAAATTTTTTTAAATTCATAACTGGAGTTGTTGGCAGACATAAACAAGTCAAAAAATTTGACTAATATGTGTCTTTTAACCCCCTGATTTTTGCACTCTTTACACTCCCATTTGAGGACTAAGGCAGAATTCAAAAAACAAAAAAGTGTTATTTGCAGAAGCTAAATAGATGGATAAGTCAAATGAAGTGCATGGTTTTGCCAAGAGAATTGAAAAATAAAAAGTCATTATTCAGAAGATTTGAACCCATTATTCTTTTTTTTTAAACCCACATGCAAGAATGAACACGTGAGCCACTGCACCAACTCAACATATCGGCCAATTTCAGCTTACTTGTACTATTTTGAAAAATATTTATCTTTTTACTGAAGTTTAAGAACAGTGCATTTATGATAATAAAAATAATTATTTATTAAAGATGAGTCAAAAACCTCTGATATAAGAAGAATCTGATCAAACAATATGCAATATGGAGTTCTCTACCAGCATTAGAAAATAGATGTATAACTCAAAGTTTACCTCTTCATACCTCAACAAATACAGGCTGTAGAAAAGTTTGAAGGTCCGATTTGTTATTCTGGCTTTATGGAGAACATTTTTCAAATTCATCATCCGTGACACTCTGAGAGGAAAAAAAATTTTTCAGTGTAAAGTTTACACCTGCACTAATAACGCAATATTGAATATAAAGATACAAAATAAATTTTGATGTGTAGTGCTTAGGACGAGGCACATTTTAAAGATAATTACCACATTGTGCCTTTTAAGTGGAGTATATGGCAGGAAGAAAATATTTTTTTGTCCCAGACTCTTTATGATAAACTGCCTCTAAATTTGAAAATTTTATGTTTTCAAAAAAATAAAAAAAACACTCCACTAGATTTTATAACTGTCTACCTTTTAAAACCAATGTGACTGCATAGAATGTAAAACTGAGTTAGATATGCTTCTGCACATGGAAACAGTGTAATGCCATTTAAATTACTTAATTAAACTATATCTGAAAAATTAAACTTTATTCTCTTTGATATTGTTTCCAACATTATTGTATAACACACACTTTTTCGGATCTCATTGCTTATTTTGATCTCATCCTTTTCATAAAAACTGAACATTATTTGACCACCTAACTTATTCCCTATGGGCCATATGACAGAACGCGGGATAAAACAGTGGGATAAGAGCACACATGGGCATGGGGGGTTTGCGGGTATGCACCCACCCCTAGAAGTTGAAATACCCCTCCCCCCAGAAATCAAAATACCCCCCCAGAAAAAATTTTTTTTGCTTTTTTAGCAATTTTTTGATGCCATTGGATAGAGCTTGATGAGAAACGTCGGAAAATGGTGTTTTTTGCCATACAACCACTTTTAAGACCATTTTTTGACCTTTAAAAATTTTCTCACCCCCCCCCCCGGAAATTTTTCACCCCCCCCCCCAGAATTTTGGTGCTGCCCACCTATGGATAAGAGGGCGGAATAAAATATTTTGGTATTACAGAAAGTGGAATAAACAGTGATATTCCAGGAATAAAGTTGGTATGACAGAATGCAAAATAGCGCCGTTCAGGGCGCTAACCTTGGGATAAAATGGCGGAATAAAAATAAGCGGTATGACAGAAGGCGAAATAAGTTATCTCGGGAATAAAAACAGCCGCTTTTATTCCGCCATTTTATACCTGGTCAGAGCAGGTATAAGTTAAGCGGAATAGTAGTAAAAATTGTTTCTAACGCGTTCTTAAAGAGTGTAAATGTGTTAAAAAATTTTAATAAGATAGTTAATCAATTCCTCTTTATCCAGAAATTCAATATTGTTGTTCTCGCTTGTATTTACAATCAAAAAGATGCAGAAATTTTTCTATTGCGTTTGCTCCACAAAGTGCAGCTCATCTAGTTGAACTCTTGGTGAAGAGATTTTAAATTTTTTGATCATGCATTACTAAATATTGCCGAGTGAAGTGATTTAAAAAATTAATGCAGTAAGTAGTAAGTATAATCAACAAGTTGACAGAAATATTCACCATGAGTAGGTATACAAAAAGTAGTTTTTCATGCACAAACTATGATAAATTTTTTGATCTTGATGGTTATGGTTTACTTTTTATTTTTGTTTTCTGTAGAAGCAAGCAAGCGCCTTCATTAAACCGAATCATAGAAAATTTATTGGGTAACATTCAGAAGTCTCAAGTTAATTCCATGCATCAATGCACAGGTTACACGCGTGTGCAACACACAACATTGTATTTATGTCCTATGATTCTGAACAAATAATGTGACCTGATTACAGTGTGCAGTATGCGTTAGACGGGCAATCTATACACAAAATCAATGGAATGCATAGTTTAACCCTGGGAGAGATTCAGTTATCCCAGGAATAGCTATTCCTTGCATATTTTGTGTTCTGTAATACCAAATTTTTTATTCCTGGGATAGCTTATTCCATCCATCAACCTAGGAATAGTTATCACAAGAATAAGTTTAATGTACAGAGAATAACTATTCCCAGAATAGGGCTTATCCCACAAATAACTTATTCCGCTTTCATAGTCATACAGCCCTATTTTGATAGACAACAGTGAAAATATTCAAAATCATATTTTTGGTTTGAGACATCAATCATTTTGTCCATATTTGTTCTCCTAAATAATCAACCTCTGTAGAAAAAATGTAAGCCTCAATATTGCAAAAATTGTCTTCTCCTCACAGATGAGCAAAAATGCCCACCACATCCATTTTTGGTCATGAGAACTTCTAGGCTCTACAGTATGCTCTAAACCACATCTCTATGCTAAAGCTAATTGAAATGCATGCAACATGTTTTTGATGCTTTTTGTTAGCCCAAGCTTTGAAACGCACATTTATCTTACGCAGTGCACTCAAAACCATATTTCTGTATTCTGGCTATCTAAAGCATATTGAATCCATTATGGATTTCCGCTGGCTCAACCCCCAAAGTTATCTGAAACGCTCAACACACGTTTTTGATACTTTCCATCAGTCCAACTTCCAATAATTGCTATTATAAAAATTTACTTCACATGCGTTTTTTGGTTCTTTTCAATTGTCGAATTTCAGGTAGCTCAGAAAATGTACTTTGCTGTTGCGTGTTTACCATTCCCACTCCATTGTTCCCTTGTTTACCAATACTACAGGCCGATACTTCCCCTTGTTTTGGTTCTTCCTCTTCTCATTCTAGATCTTACTTATTTTATCAAATTGAGAGACTATTGTTCTCCACTTTTTTACTTGTGAATTGTCAATATTTATGTTCTTGTTTTAACATAATTAAAATTGAACTATTATCATGTGAAATCACATATGATTGTGAGCAAGCAGACAGATAGATATCTTATTAGAGCCTTTCCATTGGGTATGCAGAAACCTCCTACAGCTTTTCTCTTTCACAAATGGCGACCATGGTGCATCAAACCTCTTTTGCAGAAACATAAAAAAATTCCATGAAAACTTCCTTATGCTCAATCTCAGAAAGTTTTGAAAAAACCCTCTTCAGTGTCTCGACAATTTCAAATTTCATATTTCACATAATGTGCTTTTGTACATTGCTGCTAATGTTCAACATTCATTCCCATCTGATCAACAACAATTCTTTATTCAGATGGTCAATAATCTCTGTGGATCATTTTATTTGCTATTGCCAGACAACTACAACTATTTTTGTTTTTAGTCGACAAATTGCACATCAACAACATTCCTTTGCAGCAGAAAAACTCTGCATCGCTAAGCCCAATTTTAGACAACTCGCCACACTTTGATTCTTAAGTATCTTGTTTCTAATCTTTCTGTCACTAAACATCAATCAAAGTCGCGATCATCCCCCTCCTCTGTTTATCAAGAATCAACCCAAAATTCAAATCATATGGACCAGCAGGCTTTATATCTTTTGCAAGAAACTGTTTTGAAAATTCAAGATATGTATGATCAGTGGCCCGTTTCCCTAGTTTTGGCTCCTGCTTTACGCCTATTTGCTGGTGATGGAGAAAGAAGCTGGTCCAAATGGAAAAAACAATTTTCTAATCTCTCAATTTCAGCTGGAGCTACACAATTTGAACAAAAACTTGCTCTTCTTTTGCTTATCTGAAGGGAGTTGCCCACAGTTTCATTTCTGATCTCTCTTCTTGCAATCCATCTCCAAATATTTGGAAACAAACTTGTGATGCATTTTGTGAACGCTTTCCTCAAAATACTCATAGTGACTCAAAAACTGACCAATTACTTCAACAATGCCAGAGACCCAGGGAAGCCGTCCAAAATTATGTGGATGATATTAGGCGTCTAGCTTGCATTGCCAAAGCAGGATGGATTGGTCTGGAAACACACAATTTCATAAAAAGCCATTTTATCTCAAAGCTCCTTCCAAATTTATGCTTACGGGTCCAAAAACGCATCACAACAAACTTTTGAAGAAGCAGTCTCTGAAGCCTTAAAGCAGGAAAACAACCAAAATTATGACTCAAATTTCATACATTTTACTACTCAAAATTCCTTAAATTCACAAAACTTGCAGCCTTCACAAAATTTAACTTACTGCTTCTGGACAACCTTCTGAATTTTCTGATAAATGCCACCCTCCCATTTAAAATCAGGAAATAGGCAATTTTACACACAATTAGCAGCGACGTACCACCCACACCAACCAAGGCCCCAGCCACCATCTTCCTTTTGACCCCGTTTTCAGAATGCTTAACAAATTCGAAGTTTTCAGACATCAATATCACCTTATTTTTAACAATATTCTTCTAATCCCAATGCTTTTATTTGCTGCTTTTATTGCAGTTGCCAAGGTCATAGACAAGCAAATTGCAGAGTCCTGGCTAAAAATAACAGAAAATACTCTCAAAACTACAATTATTCCTCCAAAAATTTCCAGAATTATCCCCCTCCCTCAGAATGCTCCAAATAACAGTACTTATGCGGCCCCTTTCTGGATAGAGGCGCCCCAACATTAATCCAGAGGGAGAGGCCAATTGGCAAATCTAGGTGCCCAGTTGAACGCTAATGTGAAGCTATGGACTCACAACTTAGGAGTTAGTGGAGGATGATGGGCAGGAGTACCCACAGCTAGAAGTAGGTGCAAACCCCATTCTCTTCTCAATCCTTTCAGTCACCTTTCTTTTGAGGACCCAGAGAAGCCTATAAGGATGAAATTGTTCCCCATGAGGACCTACATGGCTAGATATAATCCTACCAATGATGGCGCAGCATAGTGTGAGATAGTTTTTGAGATACTGAAATCTGGTTCTGAAAATGAATCGAAGTAGGCCGCAGTCCCTGATCTTTAAGATGGTGAAACTGACAAAAAAAGTGAAGACAGGGTTGTTCCCAATGGAAAAATTGGGAGGTTTCTGGAAGTTTAGGGCATCCATCAGTTAGGAAAAAATGAAGAACCCCACCATACCCTTAAGTCAGAAAACTTTACGGATAGAAAATGTGTGCCTAATTCTCTTATGATGACAGGGTCCCTTGTCATCATCTTCTTCCTCAGCTCAGCTCACTCTCAATTAATTCCAAATCAGCGCACATTTTTCATGTGTAATCATGCTAGATCAGGACATGCATTATTGGTTCCAGAAGGAATTACATGTATTATGCCAGAAAACATTGTAGAAAAATACAAAAAATTGATGTGAAAAATTTGGAACCCTCAAACTGAAGCCCTCTTCACTGAAGCTGTAAAATGCTATTTCATCATTCACACGGTCTGCACCAAATACAGATTTTTCTTCTCCAAAGGAATAGTGAAAGATCGAACTAAGAAATTTGCTGGTGACATTTGTAATTGTCTTTCCGCTTTGAAGCATAAAATCTTCAAAATCAAAAACTCACTCAAATTGACCATGATACATAGAGTACCTCTAACACCCTCACTGTGAATTATAAATACTGTTGCTATGATTTTTGTCAATCCATTACCAATCCCATATTAGGATATGGCACTGTTTATTCCATATGATGATTCTAAAACCCTCTCAGACCTAAGTGACTCAGGCGCTTTCTGCATCAGGGAGAATGCTCCACGTCAGTATTTCATACACTGTGAACCCCTATCCAGCTTAGAAATTTCTGCCTATTCATTCATGAGAATTTTTTCAGCCAATCTATTGAATAATTTTATCACTGTGGAACAAATTCAAGGTGCTTTTACGATCTCAAAACCCATAAAAATATGTGATCAAGAAAACATGTATTCCACTCCTCAGGGTGTAGTCATACAATTTACACCCCACTGGATCAAAAACCCCACTCATTGTCCCACTGATCCACCCATCAATCTCAAAAATACTTATGACATTTCCCAGGATGCAAATATGAGAATCAATTTTATTATGAATAAAATGGAAGTCTTAGAAATTTAACATTTTCAGAACTGTCTGACTAGAACTTTGTAGAGCCGCTGATCATTCACTCCTACTCATTTGGCAACTTTTGAGATTAGATCCAATACTAGGTGCTTGCGCTCTCTTAAAACATAGCAATATCTCAGCAGCATTTGCAGGCAAAGTACTCATGATCTAGGAATGCACTCCCGTAAATCCTGTGAAAATTCTCTGGTACTTCATTGTGAATGATACTTGCTATGCATTTCTGCCAATTTCAATCAATTCAGCTCTCTGGTTTGTAATTCCAGGAACTCACGATATTGTCCCGCACTCCCCAACAGTCAGCTGTCATGAAACATTGCCCGGTATTTTCTTGATGATCAAACATGGAGAATTGAAAGTGGAAGCGTGCATGTTAGTCAGATCCCTATAGAAGTTGCATGGTAGGAAAAATGAACCCCTTACTATCTAGACGCCCCTCCAATAGCAGGATCTTTGCCACTATGCTTACCCCACACCACAGATATTATCTGACAAAGACTCAAAAAATCGAAAATCACTTGAATCGCTTAGTCAATTATTATGCAGCTCTCACTTGACCCGAGCATTGTTTCACATTTTTTGAAAGGCACTGGTAATGCTATTGAAGAAATTATGGGAATTTCCGAACATTCTCTCAAAAACTTTCTCCTAAACGGAACCCAGGCTGTCAAAGGTGACCTAGCAACCCTCCTCAAAGACCCAATTCAACTCATATTGAATACATTAATTATTGTGTTTATGATTGTGCTTTCTGTTTACATTTTGTATTTATATGCTATTTGTAAATGCTTGTTTAGTTTCCTTCTTTTACAACTTCTCCGTTATAAAGTAAATGTGTACTATGGCAGTGGAAATGACCTCTCTTCCGAGCCCCCCAAACTTGGTGATAGCAGCCCTTGAACACCTATTATCTCAATCAAATTCTCAGAGTCAAACTAGTTGCATGATTACAAGTGAAAATTGCAAAAATTAATATCCACAAATTTCCATTAATCTTCACAACCCAGAAAATCAATCAATTTTTGACACTTTTAATGCAATTATTGATACAGGATCAAAATCACACTCATTTCCAAAGCTACCATAGAAAAGCTAAAGCTTAAGATAATATCTTCTCCCATTAAATTGATCACTCAAGCTGCAGGGTTCAAGTCCTGTATATTTGGTTCTGTCTGGATCCACGTAGACTTATGTAAACATTTGATCCCAAAAAGTTTCGAATTTTTGCGTGTCCAGGTGTTGAAAATTGTCCAATCAATCTCATACTTAAAAACAATTATTCTTGCCCTTTTCCCACTATGACACTAAATTGGCATAAAGGAAATGTAGAAATAGGACCAACTCCATTCCGTTAGTTGAATCACTCCTAATTTCTGACGCTCTTTGTGGAATTATAAGACTCCCTAATCAAATAACCATACCCCACAAAGCATACATATTACATATGTACCTATTTTGCCTCCATATGAAACTGTGCATAATATATTATTTGAACCCACCAATAATTTTTCCACCAAACATTGCACTCAATTAGCTGTTCGCTTTTAAATCCTCATGAATACCAAATACCCATCAGCATTTTGAATCTAGAACAACGTGTACCCCTTATACTTTATGCCAGTACAACATTAGGCCAAATTAGAAAGTTTAAGCCTCCCACATTTGAAAACAAGCAGAAAACTTTCAAGAACGCTCAAAACTCAACTTTCTCTGAAATTCCTGGTAGTCCTCAAATTTCCGACTCTGAAAAATTAGAACTCTTAAAGCTTGTGTCAAAATTTTCTGAAATTTTTGGCAGAACAACGCTCATCACTGACCCATAAAGCAGCAATCTTATCGCATACCTCATAATCAGCACAAAACCATAGATACTGAAATTAAGAAAATGTTAGATCAAAATCAGTGATTGGACCAAGGTTACTTTTTGGACCCTTGGCCTCAGCCGAGGCCAAGGCGGCTTAAAATCTTTGCTGAGGCTGAGGCCGAGGGTAATGCCGAGGTCAAGCTTATATACCTATACCCATAAATAGTACTCTTAGAATATTTTTTATGTACATGAGCTAGAGAATAATTGTAATATTTAACACTTCATTGAACTAAAACAAATGTTTATTGGTGTTAGCCAGAATTTTCATTTTAATCTGATGAAGCAGATTATTTATCATCAAAATTCAGATCATCTGAATCAAAGTTAGCCTCATCTATTTAGCCTTTTTGTCCTATTGAGTTATTGTCATCCTCAGCCTTTATCAGATTCTTTAAAGTCACACTATTATAACCAACTGCTTTGAGATTGTGCTTTACAGAAAAAGAGTTTTTGGACATCTTATGATAGCAGATGAATGCAAGAATTACTGTACTTTCTGATCCATCCAGTAGTGGGAGGGGGCGGTATGATCCAAACTTTTCCAAAAAAGTCAAAAACAGGTCAAAAATTTTGCCCTAATGCGCAAAATAGCATTTTTTGGTGTTTTACATTGTATACTTTTACATAAAATCACTTTTTAAGTCATATTTTTCTTAAAATTTAAAAAAAATTGAGGCGGATAGACATCTAGAAGCATGATTTACTGCTTGATTTCCTGTATTTATAGCATTTGATGTGAAACATTAAAATTTTTTATTGAAAATAGAAGAAAACTATGCAAAAATAGCTGTTTCTGCTGTTAAAATTGTTTTGAAACCTACATGAACAGAAAAGGGCTTACAGCTTGCCCAGAAAGTAAATAAATGTCATTAATAGGTATCATACGGCACGTAGCGCCATAAAAATTCGAAGTTATGGTCACTGTTGGCCAAAAATCATTGAAAATTGCATGTCGACCCTTTATATCGCCAAATATTTTGGCCAATGGGGAACAACCGCCCCCCCTTAAATCCGCCTCTGCATGTAGTGGCTGTACTTTCCCATCCATGTAGCAAAAGATGCTTCTGGTTGTACAAATTATTATTGTGAAATTCAATGCAAAGCACAAAATGTCTTCTGCAATTATTCTCACATTTTATTTTGAAAGGGGCACTTTCCCCCCAATCCCCCTGTATACGAGCCTGAGCTCTACATTAGAGGTTAAAATAGGAGTTATATGCTATGTAGGAAGGTCGGTAGGATACTTAATCAGTGATTCAGTGATACTGACACACAAAACCTCTAAAATAAAAATAATTCATGACAATGCGGCAGAAGAATAGAAAAGCTGTGGTGAATGAATGACAGACAAATGTTCAAAAACTCCTTTTGTAAGCATAATCTCAAAGCAGTTGGTTATAATAGTGTGACTTAGAAGTATCTGATAAAGGATGACAATGACAATGATGCGATAGCACTACAAGGCAAAATGGATGAGGCTAACCCTGATTCAGATGATCTAGATTTTGATGATGAATTGTCTGCTTCATCAGATTAAAATCAGAATTCTGGCTAACAGCAATAAACATAAAACATTTATTTTAGTTAGATATTATTTTCTCCACACTGTACTTTCCAATCCATGTAGTGAGCATGAGAAATAAAACTTAGTCATCATATGAATATCAATTGGCACTTTGCTGTATGTAACTTGGTGTACCTGGGTACGGCCTAAAACCATAAGAAAAGCCAATTGGTAAAAAACAGCACTTTGTACTGCAGATGCATTCTAAATAGCTAATATTTAACAGATATATTAAACTTATTCAAATTTGATCTCAACCCTTGGCGCCTTGGCCTTTTTCAGCTTTGCCCTCAGCCGAGGCTCCAAAAAACGCCAAGCCTTGTAAAGGCCGAGGCCGAGGCCTTGGTCCAATCACTGATCAGAATGTTATCTAACCCTCTCAAAGTCCATGGGCCAGCCCAATAGTTTTGGTCCTAAAGAAAACTGGTGGTTTTCGTTTTTGTATTGATTATAAAAAATTACACTCCGTGACTTAAAAAGGACTCCTACCTCCTTCCGTATTGATGACATTCTTGAAACACTCAATAAATGTGCATACTTTATGACTCTCAATCATGCTTGGGGATATTGGCAAATCCCTCTTGACCCAAAATCACAAGTAAAGACCGCATTTATCACATATAATGGTCTCTATGAATTTAAAGTCCTACCGTTTGGCCTTTGCAATGCACCCGCCACATTTCAGCGCTTAATGGACCTCCTACTCTCTGGCCTACAATGGGAAATTTGTCTTGTAAATCTCGATGATATTCTAATTTTTAGCCATACACTCAAAGAACATTTTAAGCGCATTGAAATTATTTTATCAGAACTCAAATCTGCTGGTCTCTAAAATAATGCTTAGAAAAATTTAAATTCGCTCAATGCTCACTTTCATATTTGGAGTATGTCATCTCAGAGTCCGGAATCTCACTGACCCCCAAAAGTTTCATCCATCTGCTCTTACAAATCCAGAAAAAATCAAATTTTTTCTTGGAATTGCCGCTTATTATCGCCATTTTATTCACAACTTCTCATTAATTGCTTCTTGCCTTTACAATCTCCTCAAAAAAGATCGAAAATTTGTTTGGTCCGATTTATGCCAAAAAGCATTCAAAACTCTAAAAAACGCCCTCACTTCTGCCCCAGTTTTAGTTTTCCCCGATTTCTCAAAACCCTTCATCATCCAAACAGACGCATCAGGTCAAGGTATTGGAGCCATCCTCGCCCAGGAGCATCATGGAAAAGACCACCCTATTGCCTATGCTAGCCTAAAGGCTGCTGAATGCAACTACCTGGTTTTTGAGCAAGAAGCTCTTGCTGTCATCTGGTCAATTGAATATTTCTGTCCTTTTATTTATAAGCAAAAAAATCACAATCAATAGTGATCATGCTGCACTCTAATATATTCTCAAAAAATCAAACCCATCTCCTTGCATCGCTTGTTAGGGCTTAACCACACATGGGCATGGGGGTTTGGGGTATGCATCCCCAGAAGTTGAAATACCCTCCCCCTCCAGAAATCAAAATATCCCCCAGAATCCAAATTTTAAAAATTTTTTTGCTTTTTAGCAATTTTTGATGCCATTGTATAGTGCTTGATGAGAAACGTCAAAAAATGATGTTTTTTTCGCCATACAACCACTTTTAAGATTATTGTTTTGACCTTTGAAAATTTTTTTCTACCCTCTCCCAGAATTTCGGTGCTGCCCACCTATGGCCGCTTAACCCTTCAAGAATATGATTTTGAAATTCGCCACAGACCCGGTAAAAAAGCATGCTAATGCAGATGCTCTTTCACGCCTTCCATGCTATCTCTGCTACCATAATAAATAATAAAAATCACTCAGATAATTTTCAGGGAAATCAGCAATCTGATCCTTTCTGCTCATCTATTATCGCTTTTATCTTACAAGATGAATTGCCAAATAGCAATAAGACAGCACACCACATTGCTATCATACGTGGGCAGCAAGAAAAGTCTCTGGGGGTGCAAGATTTTCTGAAGGTCAAAAAAATGGCCTTAAAAATGGTGGTATGGCGATAAAAACACCATTTTTCGACATTTCTTATCAAGCACTATCCATTGGCATCAAAAAATTTGCGAAAAAAAAACGAGAAAGATTTTCAAAAATTGAATTCTGGGGGTATTTTGGTTTCTGGGGAGTGCATACCATATGTGGGCAGCAAAAATTTCTGGGGGGTGCAAGATTTTTTAAAGGTCAAAAAATGGCCCTAAAAATGGTGGTATGGTGATAAAAACACCATTTTTCGACGTTTCTCATCAAGCACTATCCATTGGCATCAAAAAATTGCAAAAAAAAGCGAAAATAATTTTCAAAAATTGAATTCTGGGGGGGGGGTATTTTGCTTTCTGGGGAGTATTTTGGTTTCTGGGGGTGCATACCCCCAAGCCCCCCACGCCCAGGTATGGTGAATACCCTCCAAACCCCCACACCCAGGTGTGATCGCTATGATCAGCCATAAATTCAATCACGTAGATGATACTCCCTGCTTTATCAACCACAGGAAGCATCCCAAACACCTACCAGTAGTCCCAGAATCACTCTGCCAAAAAGTAATCTGTGAATTTCACAACAGTATTTTTGCAGGTCATTCAGGCTTCAAGAAAACATACTCAAAACTACAAGAATGCTTTTTCTGGCCAAGAATGTATTTTGATGTAAAGACACATTGCGAAAAATGTACTGATTGTCTTACCCAAAGATGACCACAACACCCAACTCGAGCCACTCTTAATCCAATCCCAGTTATTGGACCGGTTGACAGAGTAGCCACTGATATTTTAGGACCTCTCTCAATGACTGAAAATGGAAATCGTTACATAATTATTTTCACCGAATACCTCACAAAATATACTGCAGCATGTGCTATCCCTAATACTGCTGCAAAAACTGTTGCAAATGCTTATTTGATGAAATAATTTTGAGACATGGAGCCCCTCTGCAACTACTTTCCAACCATCTTTCAATCTACATGTCCGAACTTTTCAAAGAAATTTGTGCTCTCTGCAACACTAAAAAGATAAAAACCACTCCCTATCACTCCCAGAACCAACCGCTTAGTAGAACGTTTTAACAAAACTTGCTAGTGTAACATTATTCACGATTCAACTACATACGCATCAATGGAAATAGAACAAGGACTAATGCTCTGGATTCACATGATACATTGATAAAGTTTATTCACCTTTTTCGTAATTCATGTAACTTATTATATAAACTTGTTTCTCTCCAAGTAAATGTCAGTACGCTTCACTTATATTTTGGCGGGCAATCGTGTCTAAAATTTTTGTCTCACCAGCCTGCCCTGGTTAAAGTCGGCACTAATATAATATTTGATTCGGCGAAGAAATTCCTTGGCACAGTGTGTGTGCATAAAATTTAGAACGCGCTACTATAGAGAATTCGACGTTCTTTTAACCTATTTGCTGTTGAATATTTGATAAGCATTTGATTATATTAGCTTATTATTACTGGCTGCTAATATTAATATAAATTAGCCGACTTAATGAATTTATGAATTAATATTCAGCGATATTGAAGGAAATTGAAATTGAACGATAATTATTTTTGTATATTTGAGCTAAATAGCTTATAATTCAAATAATTGAATTAGCTGATCATTTTTTTTGTCAAATTGCGAGTTAGTTGATTTATATGCCCAATAATCCTACTCGCACGCCACAAATGGAACGAATGCGACAAACTGTCGAACAGATGCAACTGCAAATACGGAGGCAGCAAGATCAAATTCAGGAAATGACTTTGCAGCAGGCGACGACAAATCTTGCACCTCCGACGCAGTCTAAGCCTTTAGAGGTTACTGGTGAGTACTTTTTCGGTAGATCCGATGAAAACTTTGATTTATGGTCTGACCGTTTCTCTCGTTTATCGTTAGCTAACAATTGGGATGAAAGGAAAAAGCGCTTGTTTTTACCTACGTATTTGCGCGGTTTTGCCGAAGTAGCTTATGCAGCTATACCTGATGCTACACGTACTGCGTTAACATATGATCAGTTAATACAAAGACTTAGAGAACGTTTCGTGCCAGTCGAAAATACTGAGCTGAAAGCCTTACAGTTACACACTCGCCGCCAAGGGCCGCACGAGCCAGTTCTTAAATACGCGTTAGACTTACAACAGCTTGCAATTCAAGCTTATCCAGGAGTCGAACCAGATACACTAGACGCATTAACACGAAGATTCTTCGTAGACGGTTTAAACCAAAACATATGGCGTTTTGTGTCCGATAAAAAACCGAACACGTTTAATGAGGCAGAGCTATTTGCTCGACAAGCAGAAACACAGCTTAAGCTTGAAACAGATCGTCAGTATGACAACAGTCTCTATGCTGTAAACTGTAAAACACAACAGTCGAACAATTATCAACAAATACACAGACAAAAAGTGCCACAGACAAATTTTCCAAATCAAAAGTCACAAAAGCCCTACTGTCGTTTTTGCAAACGAGTAGGACACTTCACTCAAAACTGCTATTTCAAAACAAATAGGCAAATGCGATTTGCTGCACCAACAAACACTTCAAACAATTTCTGGCGATCAAATCGTCCTTATTACAGACCAACTTATTATAATAATTGGCAACAAAGTTCCCAATTGCCAAATAATAACAACTGGCGACAACCTGTTTCTCAGCATGCATCAAGTCGTATGCAAGCACCATACAATCAGCCTAATCGATCTAGAAGAGCAAATCATACAGCTTGTGCTCTGACTCCTTTTCCAGAAAATTCTTTTCAAGAAAATTGTCGATTGCAAACAGATGATCTTATACAATCAAATAATGAATCATATTTAGAAAACACTGATCATAATAGAAATGATGATCAGATGCCAAATTCAAGTCATGATAATGACTTACATTACTGCAATGTCATTTGCACAATCAACAAAAGCAATGAAAAATTTGTTGACAATAAAATTGATCAACAAAATATGGCAGTGGGAGAAGAATCATTGAGTTTGGCCAACTCAATGAATCTTTTGCCATTCTGCAGTCATGCAAACACACGGCAACACTTAATAATCGATCAACCATCACAAGCAGTTGACAATCAATTGTCAAACAGTCAACAATCACAAACTGATTAACAATCAGTTGTCACAATCAATTGACAAACAATTGCCAGAATCGCTTGACACGCAATTGCCAATCAGTTGGCAATCAAATGGCAACCAATTGTCAAATTTTTCGAAAATTCCGAAATTTTTGCATACCATCAGTTTTGCAATTGCCTATTGTGCTTGGATGATTTTCTTGATTCATCCTGCACTCAAAGTTGTTTCTGGATACCAAATATGCGAACAACATGTTGCTGGTACTTATTTCCAGGTACCTACAAGCTTTGTATGTGACATACCTACAGAGGAAACTGTGCACACTTTTATGGCAAAGATATGGGCTCCAAACTTGAAGCCTGAGACAACACAAGCATTCAAATGCACAGCAGTATCGCATGTTATATGCACTAATACTGGATTTTTCGGATCCAAAGGCATTGTAAAGGATGCTGAGACACCTATCATGCTTAGTCAGCATCGCTGTCAACGAATGGTTGTCACTGAATATTATCAAGGCAACAAGCTATATAAGGTTAAGCCAAATGTGTGGCATACTAATCTCACACTTGATTTGCGCTACCAGTATTGTTGCAAAGACATTTGTTCCGAAGCTAACAATGCTTTCATACAAATTGGACAAGTAGCTACCTATGATATGACAACTATAACATCTAACTTAGGTGATACTTCTCACTGCAATGCGCAAGCAGGCTACTGTAATTTAGAAGACAGTATTCTTATTTGGGATCCAAGTACCCTCAAGGCACCATGTCCATTCAATACAGATGGTGAAAATTTCCTGATCCAAAGATTAGGGGAACATTATATTGCAGAGCAAGTACAGGAAGCTTTCACTCGTGCAAAAAAGCTACCTGCACCAGTGGCAACATGTCTTCCACCATTTTTACTCATGATGGACCAAGGAGCTATTTTACAACTTTATGACCAAGCATCCTATGAAATAGCAAATCCAATCAATCAAACTTACAAACGTTTGAATGTTGGTATAGAAATCACAAGTCCACCACAAACAAAGCACACTCCAAAGCCAAAAGCTAAAAGATCAGGAAGGACAAATGATGATGATCAAATGACTTTACAAGCTCTTGAAACAAATTCACGACTGCAATACTTAGAAAGTAATGTTCGTCGTTGGGACACATTACGTTTCACACAAATTTGGATGCAAATTTGTAAATTAGCTGACATGCAGCTCCAAACAGTTCGTCAACTAATTCATGTAGATCCTACTGTAGCTGCTCGCTTATGGCTTAGGCGTACAGACATAGCTGCCAGAATGGCAGGTGAAGTTCTTCTTGTCTGGCCCTGTTTACAAGTGCAAGAGTCTTTTGTCTTTTGGAACTATAAAGTTGGATCTGAGTGCTACGCACTCCTACCAGTTGTTGTCAACGAGACTGTATACTATGCCTTGCCAGGTTCAAAAGACTTAGTTTCATCATCTCCCAAGATTCCATGTTTCCAAGCAACATCAGGCGTTCACTTTGATGAAAAGACTCAAAAATGGCTCACACAAAATGGGGTTGTCAATGTGAAACCTTTGCTACAACATATCAATGTTTCACTCTCATCTGCTGCAACATTAGCACTAGATGCTCCACCATTCTTTAGAGATCATCAACAATATCCACCTTTTCAAACATCACTTGAAATCGCTATAATAGAAACTTGGCGTTTAAAACAGCAAATGAAACATCTCATCAACTTCACATCCGCCCTGAATGTTGACCCTAGACTTTTCAAAAGAACAGTAGAAGAAATAGGAGATGGAATTAGAGACATTAATGGTCTCACAGCTTCAAACATGAGAATGGCCATCACAGGTTTGTCAGATGGCACAGGACATATATTTTCAAATTTTACTGGAGGACTCATGCATTCTATCACAAACGCAGTCTTTTGGGCTATTTTCACTGTAGTAATGATAGTTCTTTTGTACATGGCAATTCGTTATGGCTGGTGTTGCTTATGCTGCCAATGGGGTTGTGGCTCCACTGCCCTGATTTGTCAGTGGATAACAGCACTTTGTTCAAGAAGAGCACAACCAAGGAATTTGTTGGTTCGTCAGCCAACTACTCGCCAGCCGCTTGTAAGTTTTCACAGAAGTCCAGCTGAATCTGTTGCAATACGAAGAAATATAACACCAACTCGCACACCAATATATGCTACCCATTATACAAAATCCTCACAACCAAAAATACATCTAACGTTTCCCTCAGGACATAAATTTGAAGCTTTAGTCGATACTGGAGCTTCAGTAACTGTCATGGACTTAAATGTCTATAAACAAGTCTCAACAGATTGCATAATCAAGCCTCTCACAAAGCACTCAGCACCCACTTCAATTACAGGTCACCCAATCAAACTTAAAGGTGAAGCTGAAGCTAAGATTCAAATTGGAAGGAATAAATGGACTGTGAAGTTTCTAATCATGGAAGGCAGTCCATATCCTATTGTCTTAGGATGTGACACAGTCAAACTATTATGTGGACCACTTGCACAGGCAACCTTTGATTTCACAAACAATTGCATCAAATTTGGTCGACAATTAGTCCCACTAGTTCAAAACAAAATAGGGGACAGTCAAACTGAAAGGATGGCTTTGTTGCATGTCAAAGAAGATGTATTTGTGCCACCAAGTTCAATATATTTGCTGCCTGTCACAATTCAGAATGAGATGAAGAATGCTCTAATGACAAACAAAGAGCATTGGATGGATATAGCAAGTTTTGCTAGAAATGATGAAGGTTCATTCCTATATGTCCCAAAAATACGCTTAAAGCTTGAAGAACCAAAACTGGAAAATTTACCAGTAGTCAATCCTACTAAAGAACCAATTAAACTTCGAAAAGGTTGTAGGATTGCTACAATTACTATCCATGAAGATAAATCTATGCTCACAGGCCAGCAGTCAGAAGCAAATGCTGAAGCAATGAACAAATTTAAACAAGCCTTAGCTGAAAAATTGTCTCACATACAAAATCAAGAGACTTGTCAGAAGCTACATAAGTTTCTGGAAGCCAATTTTGACATCTTCGGCGTTAATCAGTCTTTAGGACGCACTTCCTTAGTCAAACATGCCATACACACAGAAGATCATAAGCCAATTTTTCAAGCACCTTATCGCATTCCATATGCCAAAAGGCAAATTGTAGAAGACCATATCAACAGGATGTTGGATGCTAATATAATACGGCCCTCAAAAAGTCCATGGGCCTCGCCAATTGTCTTAGCAGATAAGAAAGATGGAACTAAAAGATTCTGTGTGGACTACAGGAAGCTCAATCAATGTACCACTAAAGATGCATATCCACTTCCACTCATAGATGACATCTTTAGTCAGCTTAGAGGAGCTACACTGTTTACCACTCTAGATTTAGAGCAGGGATATCATCAGATAGAACTAGAAGAAGCTGATAAGCCTAAAACAGCATTTAATAGCTTTTTAGGGCTGTTTGAATTCAATGTACTACCCTTTGGCTTGTCTAATGGGCCTGCGACGTTCCAAAGAACAATGGAGCAAGTTTTAAGAGACCTTAATTGGAGACAATGTTTCGTCTATCTTGACGACATCCTCATTTGCGGCAAGGATGTAGACTCACACATACAGCAACTGCAAAGTGTCTTTGATAGACTGAAAAGAGCGGGTCTTACTTTGAAACTAGCAAAATGTGAATTTGCATTACCACATGTCACTTATTTAGGACATGTCATTGATAAGAAAGGCCTCAGAGTCAACCCAGAGAAGGTTAAGGCCTTAGCTGAAATGCCACCTCCACAAAATGCTGCAGAACTAAAAAGTTTCTTAGGTCTAGCAAACTACTACCGGCGATTCATTAAAAACTTTGCTGATAAGACAGTAGCACTCTACAAATTGCTTAGAAAGTCAGAAAAATTCAAATGGACTTCTCAATGCCAACAAAATTTTGATCGGATCAAGCTAGAACTAACCAATTCAACTACACTTGCTTTTCCAAACTTCAATGAACCATTCATAGTGCAAACCGATGCCAGTGGCAATGGCATTGGAGGAATATTAGCTCAACTCGAAAAAGAGGAAGAAAAACCAATTGCATTTGTGTCAAAAATTTTATCAAAAGCAGAACGTAACTACTCAACAGTTGAAAAAGAGGCATTGGCCATTATTTGGTCAATCAAGCAATTCAGACCATACCTCTATGGACACAACTTTACTCTCTTTACTGATCACGCACCAATCAAGTTTCTAAAAATTCACGATGGTGCTTCACCTAGATTGATCCGCTGGGTATTAGCACTGCAACAGTATGACTACAATATAGTTTATCGCAAAGGCACAGAAAATGCTAATGCTGATGCACTTTCAAGATTGCCAGTCACTAGCCAAGTCATGGTGGATCCAAGTAATGTGTCAACAGTTCATGCAATAAACTTGGCACATGACTTGCCACAGCTTCAACGCAGAGACCTCTTCCTAGGTCCGATTTATTGACTCTTACAATCAAATAAAGCATCTAGAGATCTAGATGATCACAGCTTGAAGTATATGCAACTTTTCATAATGGATGGCAAAATTCTCAAATACCATCCAGAACCAAATATGGCACCGACTGATAGCAATTCCACGCAAAATGGTATCATTTGTGTTACAAGCACTCCATGATGACCCTTTAGCCGGTCATTTAGGATATGAACGTACATTAGAGAAAGCAAAAAGTCGCTTTTTCTGGCCACGATTGAATACAGATATATGGCAACACTGTCACAGTTGCTTGCCATGTCAAAGGAGAAAGCCTTCAACACAACGTTCACATATTGAGCCCATGCACCCTATACCAATAAAGGCCGCTTTTGAGCGATGGATTATGGACACAATGGGTCCTTTAGCTGTCACAAACCAAGGAAATCGACACATTCTGGTCTTCATGGACCATTTCACAAAATGGGCAGAAGTTATACCCATTCCTGACACAAGAGCAAAGACCATAGCGAAACAGTTCATGAACAAAATCATATGCCGTTTTGGAGCACCCAAAATAATCCAGTCAGATAGAGGTTCAGGCTTCACAGCTGAACTCTTTCAAGAAATCTGCAAAATATGTGAAACACAACATATCACATCATCAGCCTATCACCCACAAACCAATGGGTTGGTAGAGCACTTTAACCGTACTTTACAAACAATGCTAACAATGTATGTCAATCAAACAGAACAATGGGATACACATATTCCATATGTTTCCTATGCTTACAATACCAGTAAACACTCTAGCACTGGATTCAGTCCATATTACTTAGTTTATGGACGACAACCCAAACTTTTAATAGAACAAGCTATGTTAGCAGACAATACGGTTGACTTGAATGAAAATTCAGTTCCACAAATTTTGCAACAAGTTCAATACAATCTTCAGAGAGCCCGTGAAATAGCAAAAGATGCACTTACTTGTGCTCAGCAACATCAGAAAGCTGAATACGATAAGCAAAATCAAGCAGAAGATCAAGCAAATGACTTATATAAAGTAGGTCAACTAGTAATGCTGAAGAACAATAGAGTAAGTGGAAAATTTGATAGCCGATGGCTGGGACCATACAAGATAATGAAGGTCAATCCGCCAAACGCTACACTTTACCAAAGACGAGCAAATCAAAATCACAAGCGCACCATTCATTTGAATAAGCTACGTCCATATCATGGTGACTCACACAATACCAGAGAAGCTGATTCACTCAGCGAAGGAAGCATTGAACTATAGACAAACTCATTAAAAAGGAAGATATGCATGACGTACTCATTAAAAAGGAAGATGCACATATTAATCGCTGCAATGCAATGGTGTTGGGCACATTTCATCTATCCGGTGGCACACAAACTATTTACTCATCAAACGCGCACACGAACTATTTACTCATCAAATGCGCACACGAACTCTTTACTCATCAAATGCGCACACAAACTATTTACTCATCGAATGCGATCAATGTTTAGATGATCATTGTGTTAACCCTACGAAAATGCGAACATTATTCAATATAAATGAAGCAAAAGTACTCAACCACCAGGCTCTCTCAAGCGCAAGTGAACAATCAGAAATTTTAAATTCATACAACTGACCATCACATGAACAATATCATTGATCAAACCACTAGACAACTTCAAATCAACAACATTTCGAACTGATCACTATTGTAATTGCCCTCAATTTTCGACTAAACAGGGAGGAAATGTAACATTATTCACGATTCAACTACATACGCATCAATGGAAATAGAACAAGGACTAATGCTCTGGATTCACATGATACATTGATAAAGTTTATTCACCTTTTTTGTAATTCATTTAACTTATTATATAAAGTTGTTTCTCTCCAAGTAAATGTCAGTACGCTTCACTTATACTAGCATGCTTTCCATATATATATAAATCCAACTCACACTGATTGGGATTAATTCCTCCCATTTACAATTTTTGCTTATAATACATCAAAGTAGACATCCACTCAATTTTCCCCATTTTATTTACTATATGTTCATCAACCTTGTTTGCTAATTGAGATTACAATCCAAAATAAAATCACATCATCTATTTATTGCATCAATCTCTCCGATTACAGTACCAAAATTGCCCGTCTTTTGAATTCTGGCTTGGTAAACTGCATGCACTCACATTTCAAATTCTCAAATAAATCAAAAAATTTACTATGATAAACAGGCTAACGACGTTCAGTACAAAATTGGAAAGCTTGTTTTTAAGTTCTCACCCACTCTGAAAAGTTGGACAAACACTCAAATTTTTACATTCCTTGATAGGCCCCTATGAAATTATGCAAATTTCTTATCCTAATATTTTCATACATCCTGTAAATGACCATTCTCTAAAGTCTGAGTGGATTCACGTAAATTGTTTGGAAAAAGTTAAGGAGTTGCCATGCCATGCTCAACCCCCAAAATGAGACAACCCATGTTTCAGAAACTCCAAAATTTCAATCATTAGCTACACACTCATATAACTTACGCTCAACGTCACTAATCAATTCAACCCTCACATGATTTTGTTAACATGTGTGAAAAAATCAACTTCAATCATTTCAGAAAATGTCCAACAATTCCATATCCAGATCGGACCTCGGATCTCCATCACACCTGAGCGTGGGGGTTTGGGGGGGTTGCCCCCATCTCCTCAGAAACCAAAATACCCCCCCCAGAAATCAAAATACCCCCCCCCAGAATTCAATTTTTGAAAATTTTTTTTTGTCTTTTTCACTGCAATTTTGATGCCAATGGATAGTGCTTGATGCAAAACGTCGAAAAATGGTGTTTTTATCGCCATACCACCATTTTTAAGGCCATTTTTTGACCTTCAAAAATCTTGCACCCCACCCCCCAGAATTTTCTTGCTGCCCACGTATGATCTCCATTGCCGAACCCCAACACCAATTCCACAGATAACTGGAATGAAACAAATCTGGGATCCAATCAACCCAAATCCCTCAAATCCCCTACTCATCAAAATCCTCATTGTCTCTAAGCTACCTCTTCAAAGCAAAACAAAGATCTACCAACAAAAAATTGCAAGTACCTACCTCAACTCCACAACAGATGACTGTGTCGATATCAGTGATTCCCACTGAGCATTAACCAGCCAATTAAATGCCCCAGTACCACAACAGCAGTCCAACTCCTCAAAAAACTCATCGGCCCTCACTCCAACATCTATGGTGTTGCTGTTGGCTACCCACCGTCCATTGCATCCACACACTTGCCCCCAAAATTCACCCACATTCCACGCCCAAACAGCTTCCTCCCCAACCTTAAACCTCAAATAGCTTAATGGCGTCCCTGCTGGCTTAAATTTTTCCTTTCGAATCGCAATAAGTAGTTTGTGTGGTTCAACGTTGATGACTAAATAGTCAATTTTGCTGCAATAAATGGTAACCTCTAGAATGTTGTGTCACGATTGACATTGGAGATTTGATCATTGCTCTCCAATCAGAATACCCAGATCATCCAACCAATCTGATCAGCAGAAGCAAGCTTCACTTTAATGGGCCAGAAGAGAGCCTATTTGACAGCATAGTCAGTGGCAGTGCCATTCAGCGCCTAGTGATCACCCTTGATAAACTAGCTTACTTGGAGGTTGATGTTTTAAAATTTGTCAAAAAGCAACGCATCCAATTTATTTTGTCACGCCCCTCTGCCGACGCTGCAATGCAGACAATGCGCAATGCTGTACGTCACTCATCAGTCAAATTGTCCAGCCAATCAGCATCCCACGCCAACCAATATTCCCAGCCTACTCAATATCAACATTGCTCCACCCGCCCATTACGCCTCAACTCACCGTCCACCCGCCTACTCAACACAGGATATTGAGAAAGAGTTCGCCAAATCACTAACCACCATTAAAACAAATTTAGCACTCATGTTTCCATTGAATTGCCCATGGTCAGTAGAGCAGCATTCCACTTTCCTCAAAAAGTCCTATGATGCCTTCATTCAATGCAAATTATTTTGAAGCGCTCTATGGCCATTTAAATAATTTTATCAACCACCCGCAAGCTCTCTGATGCGCCCAATGCCAGGATGCTGCCGCTGCTGTCGACTGTAAATGCCACTGCACATCACTGATGATAGTATGTGCATTTTTGTATCCTGATAGGTACGACAAGGGTCTCTCTCTGAAAAATAAAGAAAAAAACAGGTAAAGAAATGTAATGCTGTTTTAATAACTTAATTAAACTATATCTCAAAATTCAACTTTATATTCTCTTTCCTATTATTTCCAACGTTATTGTATAACATACGCTTTTTGGGTCTCACTGCTTATTCCGATCTCAGCCTTTCTACATAAAATTTGACGCCATTGGACTAGACTACCCTAACTTATTCCCTATTTCCATAAACACTGGTGAAAATATTCAAAATCGTATCTTTGGTTCAAAATGTAAATCATTTTGTCCATATTTGTACTCCAAAATACTCAACCATGGTAGAAAATACGTAAGCCCTTAATATTGTGAAAATGCTATTCTCTCGCAGATGAGCGGAAGTGCATTCAGATAAAATCGCATTTCTAGTAGCTAGGCCTGCCAACTTGCCGCCACGTCCATTTTTGGTCATGAGAAGTTCTAGGCTCTACAGTTTGCTCTAAACCACATCTCTATGCTCAGCTAATTGAAATGCACGCTACATGTTTTTGATGCTTTTTGTTAGCCCAACCTTCAAACTGCGCTATTTAACTTCCACAGTGCACTCAAAACCGTATTCCTATATTCTGATTTTCTAAAACATATTGAGTCCACTTTGGATTTCCGCTGGCCCAACCCCTAAGTTATTTGAAACGCTCAACACATGTTTTCGATACTTCCATTAGTCTAACCCCCAAAAATTGCTATTTTAAACATTTGCTGCACAAGCGTTTTTTGGTTCTTTTCGATCATTGAGTTTTGGGTTGCTCGGAAATGTAGTTTGCTGTTGGCGCATCGCTAATTTATCATTCCCACTTTACCAACACTACAGGCCAATACTTCCCTCGTTTGGTTCTTCCTCCTCTCATTCTAGATCATACTTGTTTCATTAAATTGAGGACTCTCATCCTCCCCTTTTTAACTCATAAATTGTCCATGTTTATGTTTTTGTTTTGAGATAATTAAAATTGAACTATTATTGAGTTAAATCACATCTAATTTGTGAGCAAGCAGATGGATAAATATCTAATCAAAGCCATTCCATCAGACGAGCAGAAATCTCCCCACCATTTCTGTTTCACAACAGTAAAAAACCGTCTACTTTATACAATATTGCATTCAAGAGAAAAAATTGCTCCTCGAGGTTTTGTAAAACCAATTGGACTGCACAGAAACAAAATTTGAGTTAGATAAGCTGAAAATAAGCAAAGAGTAAAAAACCTGTATACTTTACATTTTTTTGCAACAACCATTGAGTTTAAAGAAATTTTAAGGTCAGATTTGTAAGCTACAGCTTGAGGGGCAGCATTTAAAAAAATGGCACTCCACAAATTATTCGATTTTTCGGCTTACACTTTTGTTACGGACGCGCTTTGAGAAGTCTTCTTAAGTGTGATGTAATACTTTGTTTGTTCGCTTAGCGCACTTTACTATTATATTTTCCTAGCGCGCTTTAAATTAATTTTCCCTTATGTCTAATTAAGTGACAAGTTTTGACAAGAAACTAGGGATTTGAAAGCAAAATAATTTTATTCAAAAACTTCGAGTAACTTGGAGACAATAAGCAGAAATTACGTTAAGAAGATAGACAAGTAAGAACTCACGTAGGTCGAAAAGTATCGCGAAAATGGCAACTGCGGTTAAGACGTGGCAAAAACGTCTTTGTCAAACATCGCGAATGGACGAATATGATAAGCGCGAACTTATGCGCTCGATGAGGCGATACTAGGTGATGTACAGCTGAATGGAAGAAAAGTTGATCGTGATACAATGCAAATAATAGGCCTAAGTAGCCTGAAGCAGGGCCAATATAGAATCAAGCTGTTCACAAAAGCAGATGGATAAACTGAGCCGCTTCATTATTTGTTCTTTGAGCTTATAAACAAAGCTGCTTACATGGACTTTTCTTTCAGGTTTACCAATAGGTCATATTTCAAGGAGAATGGGTTGCTTATCTCCTTTTCCACAATCATATTTTCTGTGATTTTCTGCCTATATTTTCGCACTTTGCGTGTATTTTTACGTATGTAGCTTATTTGCGCCCAAATATGTACTTTCTACGTTTTTTCTATGCTTTGACCCAGAGCTAATCTTACTATCCTCATCTAGGTCAGCAATAATCAATATCTTTTAACCTAGTGCTTGTGTTATTTTCATACGATTCGGCTTCTGCATATCATTTCTGCATGTTCTTGTTCATTTAACGTGTTTTTGGCTTTTCCATATCATTTCTACACGCTTTTGTTCAGTTTACGCAGCTAGATTTTTGACCGTACTTTCTGTACGTTCACACGAGTTTTATACTAGCTTGGTGTCGCATTTAAATCATTTTTATCCTTTTTTATCACCTTAGACTGATTGCCTCAAATTGACCTTTTAAGCTATTAATCAAGCCTGTTACCTTAACAATCTTTTTGATTGTTTTTCTTAATAGCTGATTTAATGGGTTTCTGCAGGCGGTCTTGTCCCATCTTAAACCACACTTGCCTTACAAAAGCTAATATCATATACGCGATTTACGTACAAAAATTATCATAAAATATGCTTTCATTGCTTATACATAGATAATATTTCTTCACGCAATATAAACTTATTATAATGTAAGTTTAAATATACTTATGTGATAAAAATACAATATCTCATTTAAGAATACTATTTAAGTGATAACGAATTACAAGAATGTATGTACAATATTGTTTATTACTTGACAAACCCTCTAATGAAGGTCAGCCATCCTCGGCTGACGGCAATTGCCGACTGCAAAGGAAAAACGATGCCCAATTTCTTTTGTTTTGGTGTCAAGGTTTTGGTTCTTAGAAAATTCTTCTGCATCCATGGTTAGCTTTTCCGAACAATTTCCAAATTTTCTCGAACATTTTCTGTTTTGGCTTCTACTGGGGTTCTGAACAATTGTAATACTTTTTAATGCGGTTCACATGAACGACTTGGCTACAATTTTGCCCAATATCGATTTTGATGGTTGGGTACTTTACATCAATAATGCGATATGGTCCATTGTAAACTGGTTGTAATTTTTTAGGTATATCACGTTTTATAGCACACCTGGGCGTGGGGTTTGGGGGGTATGCACCCCCAGAAACCAAAATACCCCCCAGAAATCAAAATACCCCCCCAGAATTCAATTTTTGAAAATTTTTTTCGTCTCTTTTCGCAATTTTTGATGCCAATGGATAGTGCTTGATGAGAAACGTCGAAAAATGGTGTTTTTATCGCCATACCACCATTTTTAAGGCCATTTTTCGACCTTCAAAAAAATCTTGCACCCCCAGAATTTTCTTGCTGCCCACGTATGTTTTATAGCCTCATTTTCTAGCAAGATTGAATCTCCTTCCTTACATTCTGTGTCTCTCGCTTTTACGTTCCATGCCTCCTTATACTTTTGCTGAGAAATTTCTTATTTGCCTTTGCACTTTTGTTAGTGCCTCTGAGAAATGTTTTTTCAACTTCTTCCTCATATGTTTTGAGGTCCATCAGATAAATGGATTGATTATAGTTTAACACTGCGTCAATAGGAAGTTTGGGGGTCCTTCCATACATAAGTAAGAATGGGCTGAATCCTGTTGTTGCGTTATCATGTGTATTAGTGGTGAACAGTGCGTATGGGAGATGCTCATCCTAATCAATTTGATTCTTGTCTACATACATTTGTATTCGAGTGATCAAAGTTTGATTCGCCCTTTCGACCTCTCCATTGGCCATTGGGTGATAGGCTGTTGTAAACGCTCTGTGTGTTTTAAATAAGCTTGTAATTTCTTTCATCAGTTCTGATGTAAAATCCAGGCCACAATCAGACTGTAAGATTTGCAGAGCTCCATGTCTACACACAATTTTTGTCACAAAAAGTTTAGCAATAGTTTGGGCTGTGATATTTTCTGTAGCGAATGCTTCAATATATTTAGTAAAGTAGTCAATAAAGACAACAATGTATTTATTTCCATTTTCAGTTAAATTTAGAGGTCCTACGCAGTCCACTCCAATCTTTTCAAACGGACCAGAAGATGAAATTGGCTGAATGCTCGCAGCGATTTGATGCATAGGTTTGTTGCACTAACAATGGTCGCAAGATTTGCAATATTCTGTGATTTGCTTAGTCATATTTTTCCAAAAGTATTTTTAGCAATAAGTTGTTCAGTTTTACGAGCACCAAAATGGCCAGCAAGCTCATCATCATGATGACTGCAAATAATTAATGACCTCAATAGAAAAGGAATCACCAACCTTTTTGTTTTATCATCGATTTTATATAGAATTCCGTTTTCAACTATAAAACCCTCTGGACACTTGCCTTTTTTGAAAAAATCATTAAATTCTGGGTCTTCGCGCTGTATTCAACCAATTCCCATGTTGGGTTCAGTGACTGTGCAAGTCTCATCACTATGTGATTTTATTTTGTTTATTCTGCAGTTTCCTTCATTACTAATTTTTAATGTATCTTCATCTATATCGAAATATTTCATTTCCTGCAAATTAGGTAAGCAAGACAACAAATCTGCGTTTTGGTTTGTTACTCCTTTGTGTGGCATCACTGATATTTTTTATTCCAGCTAGCGCAAGACCCCAGCGTGCAATCCGTGCTGAGGGGTTCAATTCCTCTAAAATCAATTTTACTGCTGTATGATCTGTCTCGATGGTAACTTCCTGTTGATACAGATAAGGTCGAAAGTATTTAACAAACTCAACTACTGCAAGTGTTTCTAACTCAGTGACTGCATAATTTTTCTCAGCGCATTTAGGGTTCGGCTTGCATAAGCTATTGGATGCTCTCGCCTATCATTTTGTATTTGAGACAAGACACCTCTGATCCCCTTGTACAAGGCGTCCGTTTGTAAAATAAATGGTCATGTAAAATCAGGATAAGACAAAATGGGTGATTTTATCAATTTCTCTTTCAGACATTGAAAAGAATTTTTCCTGCTCTTCTTTTCAGACAAGGCTTCTATCCTTTTTGAGTAAACTATTCAGTGGTTTGGCAATTTTCAAGCAATTTTCAATGAATTATCGATAGTAAGATATGATACCCAAAAATGATTTTATTTCTTTGACGCTAGTGGGTTTGGGCTTTTCTTTCACTGCCTCCACTTTTTTTCTGGTCAGGTGATATCCCTTGTCCTGAGATTATGTATCCTAAAAATAATGTCTCTTCATGTGAAAATTTGCACTTTGATAATTTTAATTTCATGTTGGCATCGTTTAATCTTTCAAGAAGCGTTTCTAGTTGCCTCATCATCTATTGATGACCTGGCGCAAAATTAAAATATCATCTAGATACACGAGACAAACACTCCATTGTAGGCCAGACAAAACGATGTCCATGAGCCTAGAAAATGGTGCTGGTGCATTACAAAGACCGAAAGGTAGGTAATTAAATTCATATAAACCTACAGGTGTGTTAAATGCGGTTTTTTCTTTGTCTTCTTCCTTCATTGAAATTGTGTAGTATGCATTCGATTGATCTGGGGTTGTAAAATATTTCATAACGCTTAAAGTGTCCAAAATATCATCTATTCTTGGCAGTGGATAAAGGTTTTTTTGTAATGTTATTTACGCCACAAAAATTGATGCACATTCTATGTTTTCCGTCTTTCTTTTGTACTAACACTACGTTTGTTGACCAGGGGGAAACACTAGGTCGGATTATCCCCTTATTTTCCAGTTTTACAACCTCATTTATTATAATTTCTTTTTCTGCTGGAGAAGTGCGGTAAGGATGTTTGTGCACAGGTGTATCTTGCTCTATGTCTATTGCATGCTCTACTGAATCCGTTTTTCCGGAATCCATTTCATCTTAAGTGAACAGATTGGGAAAATGTATGAGAAGATTTACAACTTCATTTTGCTGGACGTTGGGTAGCAAACGCGAAATATCTGCGATTTTCTTGAATCTAGATAGAAAATTCGAGCCCAAAATTATGTCTGCTGAACAATTTTCCTGAATGTACACTAAAATTGTTTTTTTCACATCATATGTAGTGACTGTTAATATACCGGATCCAAGAACAGTGATCTCGCTTCCATTAGCGGCTATAGGGCGAATAGACATTTTAAGTAAACCTTCAACCCTGAACAATTGTTTTGCAATTCTTAGATCTAAAAGCGAATATACTGCCCCTGTATCAATCATTGCTACGACTTCTATATGATTATTCAAAATCACATTTAATGTGAGCAGTTTTCTTATTTTCTCCGCCTATAACTGCTATCCATGTTTGTGCGCTTTCTTCTAAGTCCTTTTTCCACGTTACCTTTTTATGCTTCTTTCTCGCCTCTGGTTTCAACAACCTCATTATTGCTTCACCTAAGTTTTTGCGTCGCGCAGTATCCTCTAGCAATGATGGAAGGGGGAAGCATTTAAGGTTGATTGTCTTTAGGATACAAAAGATAAGCAAAATAGCCGATTATGCCAAAAACGAAAATTATCAGCAACAAATTAAATAAGAGTTGAACAGGACCCTTCAGCAATTCGCTAAAATTGGGAGAAAAACTATTTTGTGTTCCAGTGATTAATTTTTCTAAACCACTTTCCACTTCTTGGAAGATAGTTTTTGCTCTGGTTCCGACTCCTGTGAGCAATTTACGTAGAACCGTAGGTTCGAGGGACATTCTAGACGTGTAGTCCACAAGCCTATATAAAACTTTCTGTAATTTCTCTGTTTTGTAAAGATAATTTTGAAACAGACCAAAAGTCGATTCTCCAGTTGCTAGACAATCGTGGAAAACTGTGGGAGCTTTAAATTGAAGAAAATGTAAAGTTCTTTTTCTAATTTAATTCTAATGGAACTTCTGAAACATGAACGAACCCATTTTCAGTAATCCATTTGTCTTTGTAAAGGAAAATTTCAATCTTTTGTGTAAACAATTTACACTTTCCGAAAAACGGACTAGGTCATCCGTCCCTGGAAGCATAAACCAAATTTCCCCATTATATTTGACGGGTAGGTACTTATAACATGTATCATTTATTTTGTGATCCGTATAGATTTTTGTCACATTTACCTTTTTGCAGCCCCACAAAGATATAACCTGGCTCTGTGAATTCGGCAACCAGATTTGTACTCTAAAAAAAGGCTCTGGCTCCCATTGTGGGGTCAAGATATAAAAGTTGCCAAATTATATCTATACTTCTCTGAAATTGATGACAAAGTTCGAGCCTGATTCTCCAAAATTTGAAATTTCTCCTTGAAGAAGTCGAATTTCGAGATAATTTAATTTTGAATTTACAGCATCACAGTCCGTTTTTTCTAGTTTAATAAACTTTAGTGCTTCTAGCTTATGTTTGGATTTGACGTTTTGAGCCTCAGTCAGATTTAAACCCAACTAAAACGCCTTGCTCTGAACTATATGCATTCTGTATTTTGCTACACTTTGTGTACCTATTTCTCATTTTAAATGCAGCTTGAAGGTCGTCTATGACAACGTAATCCTTGCTGATGAGCGATGGAAATGTACCTCAGGTGACATATAGGCAAACCTCGTGGAAAAACTCACCCGGCCAAATAAAAGTACTTTTGAGATTTTTACATTTTCTGTAGGTGGGACGACACAAACTTATGTCTCCTAAGTCCGAAATTGCAGTTTCTCCATCTTAGCTAGCTACTTGTCCCTTTTCAATTACAAAATTTACGACTGTGGTACAAGTATTGCTGCAGCACCAAGAAAAAACGAATTTTTAGCTTTAAGTTAGTGGTCCAAAAACCATCAGCATCTTTGCTTAAATGAAGGCCTTAGAATTTTTGCAAGTGTCATAAGAAACTGGTTGACTCTTGCTTTTATCCGAAACTATGCCTTTTAAACCGAAAAAGCCAGTATTTGTACAGACAGTTCTAGTAATTTTCATGCACTTTATGGCAGCAACATTTTTCGGCTCAATTCTTGGGACAAAAACCGTAATATTTTGTTTTTCGGGTTTGGAGACCAGTCCCCCAGGTAAAGTGCATTTAACAGAACGTGGCAGATTCACTGCATGACCACTACGGCTTGTGCTACAAATCTGAAAATTTCTATCGCCTGTGGCACACTTTATACAACACATAAGAGTCAAAATTATAGGGCTCTTTTTAGGTGATTTTATTAGATTTAAATAAGAGCACAACATCTTAGGTAATGAGTTTACACAAGTCAATTTGATGATGCGCAAGGAATTAGACCCATTAAACAATTGTGTATATGTATGCGGCAATGTAATTAAATAGAACAGACTTATATAAGCTGTTTGTAAGCATAAAATTATAGATAACTTAAATAGATTCGAATTTAAGTAGGTCGTTCTAAGTAAATGACGCTGATTTACATGATTTTTAAACAATGTAAATAGCCTTGCGTATTTCTGATTTATACACGGTCCTGTAGTCTGAGATGAGTCATTTGTTGCTCTGTTTAGCGCTTTCATCATCAGCATCAGCAATCTCATCTTCGTTACTATGGGCGGAAATATTATCTTTGCTCTCTGACCCGTCATTGAAGTTGTCGTCATCACTGACGTCTGAGAGGGAAAATGAAGGCTTGAGAATATTTTTAATGATGAAATTTTCAAATATCTCCCTTCCCATAATTTAAGACATGCCAGATCTAGTTTAAAATTGAATTTCTTCCTTAGAAAATTGTAAATCTTTTGGCTGTTTTTGGCCAGCGACTTATAACAAGTTGACTCTTTAGTCAGAAGTTTGCTACTTTTCTTTATCACACAAAAATTTTGGCGTACAGCACTCAGTTTGGCCTCAAACACAGCACTTTCTAAGGATAAAATGACTTTAGACAAACGATAAAAATTCAGACTGTATGCGCAAAAATGCTCAAGTTTTAAACTTAAATTTGTAAAATGGTAGCAATGAGTAAGTATGAAGCGTTTGTAAAAATGTTCGAAAATACCATCAACTTTGAAAGCGTGTATAGTAAATTTACTCTTGGAAGTGTTTGTTTTTTTCAAAATATGACGTGAATGCACAATAAAATTCAAGCATCATTATGAACAATTGCATGCACAGATAATATATAGTAATATAGTATATATAACATTGATAGTATAACACTGATGTAACCACTTGTTCATAGTTGCATTCAAATGGCAAAAAGGGCTTTGTAAGTAAATGAGTTTATAGTAAACTATTGAGAAAAATTATATGAAAAATTATTAGTATTTCCGTAATTAACCCAGCAATATCTGCTTTAAGATGAATTTGAAATATAATAAGATGAACATGAAATTTTTAAAGCAGCATACAGAAAACAGGAAAAAGTTCTCACCTGAATAACGTCCCCATTTGACGTAAGATGGACCTGGGTTGGGTTCCTCAACTCATTGCTGGCAGCTTTGGCAACAGGAGTAGGGCTATCCAGCGTTGGCGGCACATCACGCTTTGCTGGTTGACTTTTGGCGCCACACTTCGGACAAATGCTGCACGAACAGCGATGGAAGATGCAACGACGGTTATAGCGTTGGCGACAATAGTTAAATTGTTGGCGGCGGCGGTTGCAGCACTGACGCCTGTGATGGTTGCGTGGGTGACAAGCCATGGATAAAATACAAGTGCCATTATTGGATGTCGGTTCCAAGTTGTCTAAGGAGCATGAGGGATGATCCCCTGGGGTTTCTGGCTCGGTACCTAAATCATTAAAAGCTCCCTTTTCCCAGGGAAGCACTTTTCTGTTGATATAATGGAACATTGGATT
The DNA here is from genome assembly GCA_036768485.1 of Mermis nigrescens. NCBI lineage: Eukaryota > Metazoa > Nematoda > Enoplea > Mermithida > Mermithidae > Mermis > Mermis nigrescens. The sequence goes on along the minus strand of JAVLUZ010000271.1, from coordinate 3,776,021 downwards.
TGCCACCTTCCACTGGGCATATAGGCGCTTCAAGTTTTCTGCTTCCAGCGCAGGGTAGTCTGTGTCAGACTCATCCTCTGTGTCGCTATCGCTGCTGATGATAGAACTATGGCGGTAGCTCCAATTTGCATCATTGGAACGGATGTGCATAATGGGATCATTGTGTGCCGGCTCGCCTTCTATGTGGAAAGCAGAACTCACGAGATTTACATAGCCTGGGCTTGTTACTCTTTGGATCAGGTCTTCATCCTCTATGTCCAAAACTTCGAAATTCGTATAATTTTTATTTATTTCATCTCGTTTTTTGGCAAAAACATTATTATTTGTTGACCCAAAATTTTCCGAGAAATGAAGATTTCTTTCCTGATTTCTTGGAGAATTAGTGTTTCGAAATTGAGTGGGTTGGGGTCCTGGACTCTGGGTCCGTGGATTAGGCCCCTGACTCTGCGTTCTAGGTCCTCTGCCCCTGCTATCTATGTTATACAAATTTTGTCTTGCATTATTTGAATAATTATGATAGTCGCAATTATAATTATTATTCAACACAATTCTCTGTTGCCCATTACTTCCAAAATTCCCATTTCTTTGATAATCGCTTATATTATGATTTGCATAATTGCTTAAATTATAATTTACATTTCTGCTCAAGGCATTATTATTACTATTATTATCATTACGATTATTATTATTACCCCTAAAAATATGGTAATTACCAAAACGATTTGGTGGGCTCATGAAAGATTTATGAAAAATGCCACAGCATTGACAAATTGATGAATTTGGCTGCTGGCTGATTGGTGATTGCCTGAAACAACAGGTTTAGGACGTATGGTTTGGACAATGACAAAATTTGCAGTGGCGATTGTTGCGCTGCAGGATCGCTCTTATTTCTTCGAGTTTGCATTCCATTGTCGATTCTGAAGGTTAAATTGCTAAGTTATAATCAACTCTTGACTTGGGCTGTGTGGGGTAATCCTGTATCTGTTCACAAAACACTTGGCGCTCAGTGTACGATGCCCGCCTGATGGCGTCTGCTAGGGTTCCAAATTCTTGATATTTAGGCCCCTCATAAATTTTAGGCAAAAGACCACAAATATAAATTGGTTTTATTATACTTTCCCGGTTTTGTTCTAAAAGTTGAGGATAAGCCGATCTTGTGAGCTTTTTAATCTCTCAGAAAATTCCAGGATGGACTCAGTTTTCCGCTGCTTGCCATTGTACACCATGCCTTGATATATGTCACTGTCCCGACCCTCCAAAAATTCTGCTTTTAGTGCCTGTACTACATTATCAAAGCTAGGATCACGAAGCGTTTCTAAAATATTACTTAAAATTGCTAAAGCCATTCCGGTGCAATTAGATTCCAAAAAAGCAATTTTATATGCATCATCAGCATTTGAAACACCTTGAACAACCATATGGTTTTGAAACTTTTTAATATACTCATGAAAAGACTCGCCAAAAGTTTCAGAAAATGGTTTAGGGGTTTTATGAGTCATTAGAGCACCAAGACGTTGGAAAGGGTCTGCTATTGGACCCGTTACATTTTGATCTGCATGCTGTTGCATCCTTTCCTCTAAATGATTTACTTTTTGGATAAGAGGAGCGCCAAATTCGTCAAAAGCATTTTTAAAGGCATCTTCCATCAGTTTAGGATCAAATGTCATTTTCCTAGTCACCGCTTTTTGGGATTTTCGAATCAAAAATTCTTTAAAGAAAGGTGCAGAACTTCTAGGAAATTTACTTTCTCGTTCCTACGTTGATGCACTTTCTTCCCCTGAATCAATTTGTCTTGATGTACTCGGAGTAAGACTCACAATATTTTTAAAAGTCGGTTGTACGCTTACTTTTGGGGGTACTTTGATCCCTAGGTTTAGCGAACGAAGTATGCAAAGTATCAAAGAATGTCTGATGTGCCTTGAGGGTATTTTCAAAGGCTTTTGTAGTTTCTTGATCAGAAAATTCTTCAGAAGAGTGTAAAGCGCTTTTCTGAATAACTTTTTAGTTTTCAGAATCAGAATTTGAATCCGTTTTGAATTTTCTCCTTCTTTTTAATTTTTCTCGTACTTTAACCCCATAAAAGACACAATACAAGTACTGTATAAGGGCTGAAATTAAGATCCGTAAGTAATAAGCGTTACTCAAATCATAGTTACGTTCTTTGAACTTTCGCTTTACCATTCTCTAAAAATAACAAATTAATTTATCTCTTTATGAATATCCGCTTTTGTCCTTAACTCTTTTAAGTCTGCTGCAGTCGCTGGCCAGTCAATGACAGCACGGAAAAAGACCAAAGGGCCGGCCAAAACTAACTAAAAATCACAAAAAAGAGTCAGGCAAGAATCGTCGGCATTTTTTTCAAAACTCTTCACGTTCTCTAGAAAACACATAATATTTAATATATATGAAGCTGCCTGTGTTTTATCCTTAATTTTCTAGAATTTATTTTCACAGGAAATGCTTCCTGAGGCTAATAATTGCAGCTCAAAATACTCAAAAATACCAGCAAAATGCTTTAGTTATTTTTCTTCAGACCTTACACTGGACTACCACAACAGTATTTCAGCTCTTACGAATTCCTCGGGAATCAGAAGAAATTATAAATAAAGGAATTCCCTGCTCTATCACAGGACTACCAAAGCAGTATTTCAGCTCCTATGAATCTCAAAAGACAGGAAACACAAGTTGCTGACGCGATTTTTAAATTAACTTTCTATGCAATAAATCAGTATAATTAGAACGGCATGTGGGTGGAAGAAAAACGTTATCTCCCAGGGTAGAAGTAACCTAACATATTTTTGAAAAAGGAAAAGATAAGCAAAATTCAATCTAAAGGTGAAACGGATCAGGAAAGAAATACTGAAAATTAGACCGAGGGTTCGATCCTATTGTTTCTGTGCCAAATATGTTACGGACGCGCTTTGAGAACTGTTCTTAAGTGTGATGTAATACTTTGTTTGTTCGCTTAGCGCACTTTACTATTATATTTTCCTAGTGCGCTTTAAATTAATTTTCCCTTATGTCTAATTAAGTGCCAAGTTTTGACAAGAAACTAAGGATTTAAAGCAAAATAATTTTATTTAAAAACTTCGAGTAACTTGGAGACAATAAGCGGAATTATGTTAAGAAGATAGACAAGTAAGAACTCACGTAGGTCGAATAGTATGCGAAGGTGGCGACTGTGGTTAAGACGTAGCAAAACGTTTTGCGGAAGGACAAATATGATAAGCTCGAACTTATGTGCTCGATGAGGCAATACTAGGTGATGTACAGTTGAATGGAAGAAAAGTTGATTGTGATACAATGCAAATAATAGGCCTAAGTAGCCTAAAGCAGAGCCAATAAAGAATCAGGCTGTCCGCAAAAGCAGATGGATAAACTGAGCTGCTTGTTATTTGTTCTTTGAGCGTATAAACAAAGCTGCTTACATGGACTTTTCTTTCAGGTTTACCGATAGGTCATATTTCAAGGAGAATGGGTTGCTTTTCTCCTTTTCCACTATCATATTTTCTGTGTTACTTAAAACTGCTAAAGCCGTTCCGGTTCTTGTTCTTGTTGTGCTGTCGTGTTCTTGTTCATTTAACGTGTTTTTGGCTTTTCCATATCATTTCTACACGCTTTTGTTCAGTTTACGCAGCTAGATTTTTGACCTTACTTTCTGTACGTTCACACGAGTTTTATACTAGCTTGGTGGCGCATTTAAATCATTTTTATCCTTTTTTTATCACCTTAGACTAATCGCCTCAAATTGACCTTTTAAGCTATTAATCAAGCCTGTTACCTTAACAATCTTTTTAATTGTTTTTCTTAATAGCTGATTTAATGGGTTTCTGCAGACGGTCTCAGCCCATCTTAAACCACAGTTGCCTTACAAAAGCTAATATCATATACGCGATTTACGTACAAAAATTATCATAAAGTACGCTTTCATTGCTTATACACAGATAATATTTCTTCACGGGATATAAACTTTTTATAATGTAAGTTTAATTATACTTACGTGATACAAATATAATATCTCATTTAAGAATACTATTCAAGTGATAACAAATTACAAGAATGTATGTACAATCTCGTTTATTACTTGACACTTTACACACCCATTGCTAAGTCGGTATTGAATGTAAACAAAAAAAGGACGGGCATCAAATTTTTTAATTATCCATCGATTAAAAAAACCCGCTCCTCCCGGGTGTGTGCCACTGTTGCTGTGAGGGGGGCACAAATTTTGCACTGGCTTTGATTAACATCTTCAATGACCCATTGTCTATTTACAAAAAACAACCTAGAATGAATAAAGCATCAGGGAAAAGCACCAACATTCAATGAATGAATACGAAACTTAAATTCAGAAAATTACTTTCTCCGAATCATTTTAAACTGACCAATGGTCGCAAATGTTTTTAGTTTAAAATGTAACTGATGCAAAATTCCGAATATGATCAAACGAAATTTTGTTTCAAAACTCCTGATATCCCATGTAGTCCTATGTAATGAAATAGTCCATCGTTACTTGCATACCTCTAGAAAATGCACACGATTTTTTAAAAGTAAGATAAGTAGTATAGGGACTAAAAGTCGAACTACACAGCATCTGCCTACATATATGACCAACCCATGAAGAGGAAGTGCAGGTGTAACTTTCGGAAAAAGTTAAAAAGGTACAATTCTAATTTTGTCTGAAAGCTTTGATATTTCCATCAAAAAATGGTGGTGAATCATAGGTAGCGCGATAGTGCTACCTATAATAACCTTTAATATACTTATGTAGCAGGAGTGCTACTACATGGCTAGAAATGCCTACTTCGAAGTTTAACCCATGACGTTGATGTTTCATTGTTTCTCAATATTATTCAATACTTTGCGCAGTTGTGAGCAAGAGCCTGAGTAGTTGATTAGTACTACATACGCGAATCAGAGCAGAAGATTTGGGAAACCGGTGCAGGTAAAATTTTGCTCATGTAACGGTGGGAGGCGGCACCCCCGTTACATATTGGATGTCCCAGAGTTCGTTCTCTAGACTTGTCTGCACTTACGCTTTCTCCTAGAGTTGGAGGAGTGTAGCAGGAGTGCTACTGTGTGGCTAGAAGTGCCTACTTTGAAGTTTAACCCATGACGTTGATATTTCATTGTTTCTCAATATTATTCAATACTTTGCGCAGTTGTGAGCAAGAGCCTGCGTAGTTGATTAGTACTACACACGCGAATCAGATTGGAAGATCCGGGAAACCAGTGCGGGTAAAATTTTGCTCACGTGACGGTGGGAGGCGGCACTCTCGTTACGCTTTAGACACTTTTTTCTTATATGTTTATCACAGCGAGTGCGAACTTTGTGCCCTTCGCTCTCACAGCAACAACGGCACACACCTTTGAGATGCGGTTTTTTTAAACAATAGATAATTGAAAAACTCGATTTATCATTTTTTTGTTTTGTTCACACTCAATACCGAGTTAGCAATTAGTGTGTAAACAGTAAACCGAAAAATCAAATAATTTGCGGAGGACCAATTTTTTTAAATGTTGCCCCAATCTGTAGATTACGGATCTGACCGTAAAATTTCTTTACACTCAATAATTGTTGCACAAAACTGTTAAGTATACAGGTTTTTTACTCTTTGTATGATTTCAGCTTATCTAACTCAATTTTGGTTTCTGTGCAGTCCAGTTGGTGTTATAATGTGCAGGGTTACAATATCTCAAGGACCAATTTTTTTCACTTCTAGCGCAATATTTCTTGATCTGTGATCATATTAGTGTAAAGGGTTTGAGACGAAAAACAAAAATTTCTTTAGCTACTCAGCTAAGTAGACGGAACATCTTAATTAGGCTCAAAATGTGCCGTGACCTTAGCTTTACAGATCCTAGTCTATTTTGTTTCTATACACCCAATATTGCGTCATTAGCACAAGTGTAAAGTTTCCACTGAGAAGCACTTTTCCGCATAGAGCATTGGTTAACAAACAATTTGCGGAAGGACATTTCCATTTTTGAAAATGTTTCCTTCTTGTTGTAGATTACGAATGTGACATTAAAATTTCTTTACACTCGATAGTTGTAGCACAAAAGTGTAAATTATATGGGTTTTTCACTCTTGGCGTGTCCTGAAGCATATCTATCTCAATATTGGTTTCTGTGCAGTCTAATTCATTTTATAATGTAGAGGGCTACAACCATAGGTGGGCGGCACCAAAGTTCTGGGGGTGGGGGCGCAAGATTTTTTCAAAGGTCAAAAAATGGCCCTAAAAGTGGCGGTATGGCGAAAAAACTATTTTTCAACGTTTCTCATTGAGCACTATCCATTGGCATCAAGAAATTGCGGAAAAACGGGGGAAAAAATCAAAAATATAAATCTGGAGGGGTATTTTGATTTCTGGGGGGTATTTCGGTTTTTTTGGGGGGTGCATACCATACCTGAGCCTGGAGGAGTTTGGGGGTTATGCAGCCCTCTCCCCTTGCGAACCCAAAACACCCCCCCCCCAGAAATCAAAATACCCCCACCCCCAGAATTCAATTTTTAAAAATTTTTTCGTTTTTTTGCAATTTTTTGATGCCCATGGATAGTGCTGGATGTAAAACGTCAAAAAAATGGTGTTTTTTTTCGTCATACCACCGTTTTTAATGCAATTTCTTGACCTTTGAAAAATCTTGCACCCCTCAAGAGTTTTCTTGCTGCCCACGTATAGTGCATACCCCCTAAACCCCCTACGCCCTGTTATTATAAAACATCTAATAAGGTAAAATTTTTCTCCCTATTATACTTTAACCAAATATTTCTTGATCTATGATCATTTTAGTGTAAATGGTACGAGACTAAAAAATAAATTTCTTCAGCTACTTCGGTAAGAAGGCGGAACATGCTAATTATACTCAAAATGTGCCTGACCTTAGCGTTACAGATCCTAGTTTATTTTGCATCTATACACCCAATATTTCTTTATTAGCACAAGTGTAAAGTTTGCACTGAGTAGCACTTTTCCACCCAGAGCATTGGGTATCAAAAATTTGCGGAGGGCCAATTTTTTTAGAAAATGATGCCCCTGGCTTGTAAATTACGAATGCGACATTAAAATTCCTTTACACTCGATGGTTGTTGCACAAAAGTGTAAAGTATATAGGTTTTTTACTCTTAGTGTGTCCTGAAGCTTATCTATCTTAATTTTGGTTTCTGTGCAGTCCAATTGGTTTTATAATGTAGAGGGTTACAATATCTCAATACGTGAGATTTTTTCCTCTTTTAATGCAATATTTCTTGATCTGTGATCGTTTTAGTGTAAAAGGTTCCGGACGAAAAGCAAAATTTCTTTAGCTACTCCGCTAAGTAGGCGAAACATGCTAATTATGCTTGAACTTTGCCTTTACCTTAGTGTTACAGATCCTAGTTTATTTTGCTTCTATACACCCAATATTTCATTATTAGCACAAGTGTAAAGTTTATACCGAGAAGCACTTTTCCACTCAGAGCATTAGGTATCAAAAAATTTGCAGAGAGCCAATTTTTTTAGAAAATGATGTCCCCGAGTTGAAGATTACGAATGTGACATCAAAATTTCTTCACACTCGATGGTTGTTGCACAAAAGTGTAAAGTATATGGGTTTTTTACTCTTGGCGTGCCCTGAAGCTTATCTATCTTAATTTTAATTTCTGTGCAGTCCTATTGGTTTTAAGCAAAAAATGACATTTCTTCAGCTACTCCGCTCAATAGGCGGAACATGCTAATTATGCTGAAAGTGCACCCTGACCTTAATGTTACAGATCCTAGTCTATTTTGTTTCTATAAACTCAATATTGCTATTAGCACAAGTGTGAATTTTACACTGATAAACGCTTTTCCGCCTAGAGCATTGGGTATCAAACAATTTGCGGAGGGCCAATTTTTTTAGAAAATAGTGCCTCCGAGTTGTATATTACCAATATGACATTAAAATTTCTTTACACTAGATGGTTTCTGCACAGAAGTGTAAAGTATACGGGTTTTTTACTCTTGGCGTGTCCTAAAGCTAATCTATCTCAATTTTGGTTCCTGAGCAGTCCAATTGGTTTTATAATGTAGAGATTTGCAATATCTCAATACGTGAGATTTTTTTCTCTTTTAATGCAATATTTCTTGATCTCTGATCGTTTTAGTGTAAAGGTTTCGAGACGAAAAGCGAAATTTATTTAGCTACTCCTCTAAGTAGGCGAAACATGCTTATTATACTTAAAATGTGCCCTGACCTTAGTTTTACAGATCCTAGTCTATTTTGTTTCTATTAACCTAATATTGTATTATGAGCACAAGTGTAATGTTTCTGAGAAACTTTTCTGCCCAGAGTATTGGGTGTCAGACAATTTGCGGAGGGCAAATTTGTTTAGAAAATGATGCCCTCGAGTTGAAGATTACGAATGTGAAATTGAAATTTCTTTACACTCGATGGTTGCTGCACAAAAGTTTAAAGTATTTAGGTTTTTTACTCTTGGCGGGTCCTGAAGCTTATCTATCTTAATTTTGGTTTCTGTGCAATTTAATCGGTTTTATAATGTAGGACCAACTTTTTTCTCTTTCAATACAATATTTTTTGATCTGTGATCGTTTTAGTGTAAAGGGTTCGAGACAAAAAGCGACATTTCTTAAGCTACTCCGCTAAGTAGGCGGAACATGCTAATTATTACGGAAAGCCGGAAGGATCATATGAAAAATGGTTGATTCGCTACAAAATCCATACTTTCAACCAAACTTTTCAAATAAATCTTTTAATACGCTCGGCTGATATAACCTTTGTGCTGTAATATTCACGTTCGTGTTTAATAGTCAGATTTGAATAACCGATTTACCGTTTATTTACTAATGCGTGTAAAATGACGCCGTGTCTTTCATGTAAATTTTTGGTTAACATTTAATGGTTTGACGTTCATTTTCGTTAGTGTTAGTGAGTCGGACAATAAACGCTCGTACGAACCAGCAGCTATTCGCCACATGGTCCGTGAAACCGGATTGTATTTTGGATGAAAACGGTGCCTTACGTCAGGCGTTGTTCAAAGGATTTGCAGTTGATATAGGATGCTTAGATAGTTACGACGAGCCTCTTAAGCTACATGGTGTTGATTTAGCAACATACGACGAGACGCGACGTTGATTTAGCGACATATATACGGCGGACGCTACATTATTTTATTGAGTAAGTAAAATGGTGCTTGTTACAGTTAGTGAATTGTGCTGTCGTCGTTCGTACCCAGTAGAAAATCTTAGAGCCATTCTTCAACATTTAGCTTTAGGCACTGAGGGTAAGAGGAATGAGCTGGAAAATTGTTTGAAAGATTATGTTAAGGGCGAATTGAAAACGGCAGGCGTAAAAACGATTAATTCTAGTAGGGTAAACAAATATGGGATTGAAGTGCCCGAAGAATTAGTTTCTAGCCATAAGGATAATAGGTCAGATAGTGAATCTAGTGATTTAGCCTTAAATAACGTACTTGAGTTACCGGAGAATGATAAAAACTTGGGTGAGGATGAAAATCGTAAAAACGAGTTTGATGGTTTTGCTGACTTAAGAAACTTGATAAGCGATAACTTCGGAAAATTTGGTGATCATTTCGGAAAATTAAATGATAAAGTTTCTGGAATCGATAATAAATTCGAAAAGTTAGATGAACAAGTTACTGGAATTGATAATAAATTCGAAAAATTAGACGACAAAGTTGATCAGAAATTCGATGTTTTAACTTCTAGTATTGTTAATCTCGAATCGAATTTTACGAAAAAATTTGCTGATGTAGAAGCTTCTGTAGTAACACTCGAAGTGAAAACACATACGGACGTTTTACGCTTAGAACAAGAAATAAGGCACAGTGAATCACAGGTAGCAGATTTGAGGCACGATTTCAAGAAATTTACGAACATTACGGAAAATAGCGTTGCGAAAAATTCTGAGTATAATAAGGAAATAATAAATGGAATTATAAATGAAGTGCATAGAGTAAGAGCTAAAGTTGATGCGCTAGGTACGTCACGAGAATTGTTTATGGACGGAGCCCATAATAATGTAGCTAATTTTGAATCTATCCGAGAAACGAAGGAATTTGAGCGGAAAATCGGAAAATCTGATAATGGTTCTCAGACTTCAAAAAAGGGAAGGGAAGGAAATGTTCAGTTAGAAAACTTAGTGAAACATCTGGGTCGGAAGATGAGGGTTTGGACGAAGTGAATTCGTTTAAAGTTCCTCGACATTTTGGTCCTTGTGACGGGAATAATGAAGAAATTTTTCTTGACTGGTTAGCAAAAATTGAGAGAACGGGCGAAACTTCCCGGTGGACAGATAGGTACAAATGTTTTATTATCGCAAATCTTGTTGAAAAGCGTGCCGCTTCAGCTTACGATAAGATACCTAAGGCTAAGCGTTTTTCGTGGAACACTTTAAAGCAGACTCTTGTTAGCCATCTTGTTCCTAAGCAGCATTTTGAAAGATTGCAAACTGATCTAAAACGGCTTAATCAAAAGTTTAACGAATCAGTCAGAGATTTTAACATGTCTTTTCGAGAACGCGTTAGAAAAGCTTACGCATCCGAACCGGCAGGTTTTAATGAAAAATTTTTAGTCGAAATCTACATTGACTTGTTGAATAGTGATGAAATTCGTTTGGAAGTTGCACGTCAACATCTGCATACATTAGATGAGGCAATGAATTTTGCTGAAAGTGAATCCTCTTTACGTGAGAGTATAATGCGAAAAAAATCGTTTGCACCTAGGATAGCGATGCTAGAAAATCCTGAACGAAGTTCGGAACAAACAAATAGGTCGTTGAGTAGATTTCCTGTAAGATCTTTTTCTGGAAATAATTCTCAAAATCAATCACAACCTATTAAGTGTTATTTTTGTCAAGAAGTAGGGCACATAAAAAGAAATTGTCGAAAATTTTTAGCTGGTTCTGGCTTACCGTTTCAACGTAAATCAGCTACGTACGGTTATAAGTTTTGCGTTTTGTGTTCAACTGTGGGGCACGAGGCTGCAGAATGTTCTCGTTCAGCTATGCATTTGCAAGCTACTTCGAGCCAGTCTGCTGGGCAATCATTCATGGTTCCTCCTATGCCTCCTGTGAATCAGAATGCAGTCGTTAATTCAGCGTCTCCTGTTTTTACTAATTCTGAGCTCCCTACTTGCCTTACAATTAGTCGTAAGCGTTTTAGTCATTTAAAGCCGTTGATTAGCTTGATAGTAGGTTCTGCGCATCCTTTTAATGTAACCGTTTTTGTCGATTCTGGTAGTTCTTGCTCTTTAGTACATAGAAGAGTAATTGATGAGCTTTCAAGTAATGGTGAGAAAGTAATAGAAAAACCATCAGACATAAAATCTATTCGATCGATTGATGGTCGTCCAATTAAATTCGATTCTGAGGTAGAACTGTCTTTAAGGTTACCGGACGGAAATCCCCAGACGATTTTTGGCAGTTTCTTGGTAACTGATTTAATGGAATTTGATTTTCTATTAGGCCAAGAAATAATGGATTATTATGATATCTTTGCTCGTATTCATCATAGGCTAGTATCGGTAAAAGGCACTCATGTCTTTTTTATGGATGAAAACATAAAATCTGTCTCTTATAATGCTAAAATAAGTGTCGATAAAACGGTAGTGATTCCACCTAGGCATGTAATGTATTTAGATGGATTTTCTCATTTAGATGCGGAAGGGGACGACGTAATTTTCACCCCTAGTGTTTCGGAAAAAGAACCTAAAATCGGATCTTTATTAACTGAAAGCGTAACTCAAATTGTTAATGGACGGATAAATCTGCATATCGTAAACGTGTTAGATGAACCTGTTAAGCTATTTAAAAATCAGGTCGTAGGGTATATAGAACCATTCATAGAACCACAGCAGGTTACTGAAAGTAAGGAATGTGAGGAAAATAAAGGAACACAAGCAGATACGGTATTAGCTGGAGTTGCGCTTAAGTTGACAGACTCGGTTTTAGCAGAAAGCGAAAAATACGAACTTATCGAATTACTTCGGAAAAATGGAGACGTATTTTTCGAAATTTCTGGTAAATTCGGTAGAACGAATAAAGTTAAGCATAAAATCGACACTGGTAAAAATGATGCTGTGAATCAACCTCTCCGTAGATTTCCAGAAGCCCTGAAAAATGTAGTGGATGGGGAAGTTGAAAAAATGAAATCACAAAATCTGATTCTGCCTTCTCAGAGTCCTTATCGTGCGAATATTGTTTTGGTGCCTAAAAAAGACGGTACACTTAGGCCGTGTGTAGATTTTCGTGCTTTGAATGCTATTACGAAAAAGGACGGGTACCCTATTCCGAGAATTGACGAAACTTTGGATTGTCTCGGTAAAGCTAAATTTTTCACCACTCTTGATTTAGCTTCCGGTTATTGGCAGGTTGAATTAGAAGAAAATAGCCGAGAAAAGACAGCTTTCGGGACCAGGAAGGGCTTATTTGAATTTTCAGTAATGCCTTTTGGGCTATGTAATGCGCCTAGTACTTTTCAAAGGCTAATGGATTTAGTTTTGTCGGGATATCAGTGGGACTTTTGCCTTGTATATCTTGACGATATTATAATATTTTCCGAAACATTTGCCGAACATATTGAGCATTTACAGAAAGTTTTTGATAGAATTCGCGAAGCGAATTTGACGCTTAAAATCGCTAAGTGTAAATTCGGACGTCAAAAAGTATCGTTTCTCGGGCACATTGTTTCGAAAGATGGTATTCAAGCTGATCCAAAAAAGGTAGAAAGTATTCAAAATTGGCCTGTTCCAAAAAATAAGCAAGACGTTGCTAGTTTCTTAGGTCTTTGCAGTTATTATCGGCGGTTCTCGCAGAATTTTTCTGAAAAAGCGACTCCATTGTTAGACGTAAGTAAGCCTAAGGGTAAACCATTTAGTTGGGATTTGGAGCAACAAGGATCATTCAAGCGATTAAAGCAAGACGCTATGAATTATCCGATTTTAAGGTATCCCGATTTTAATAAAACTTTCATTGTTTATACTGATGCATGCGAAAACGGTCTTGGTGCGGTTTTAGGGCAAAAAGATGAGACAGGTGAGTGGGTTATCTGTTATGCCAGTAGAGTTTTAACTGACGCCGAAAAAAGTACCACATAAACGACAAGGAAATTCTGTGCGTTTTTTGGGCAGTACATAAAGTATTCAGACCGTATTTGTATGGTAGATCTTTTGAGCTCGTCACTGATAGTTCAGCTGTTTTCTGGTTTAAAAGCTTAAAAGACGGAAATGCTCGTATCATGCGTTGGCAGGATACTTTAGCTTCTTATAATTTTACGGTTACTCAGCGGAAAAGTAAAAATCATGGAAATGCTGATGGTCTTTCGAGAAAAGCTGACATAGGGAATTTGTCTGAAATACCAGAAAATACTGAGATTGGCATAGCTTGTCTAGAATCTAACGTGATTATAAACCTAGAGAAGAATATTCCCTCCTGGAAAACCGAACAAGCGAATGATCCATTTTGTTCAAAACTTTTGGAGTTTTTGGCCAAAAATACGCTACCAAATGACGTAGAAAAATCCCATGAAATCCAAGTTTTAGCGCGGGATTTTGTGATGGATGAAAATGGGCAATTGTATCGCATTCTGGAAAACGTTGGGCAAAAACTTTTCTACCAGTTAGTCGTTCCAGAATCTAAAAAGAAAGATGTATTATGATTCTATCATATTGATGTTTAGAAAAACTAACACACGTCAAAGTCGAACGCCTACTGGCGCGGACACTGGTGTCACGCCCGATACGCTTTTGTTCGCTAGATCGACATTCGGGATTACTTGCGGTTTTTGTGACGCAACAATTCGCTCGAAAGGATTTCAGCGAAACGGACGGCGTCTGATTTTGATAAAAAATGCGCCTGAACTTTCGCGAATAGTTGTAAATTTTTTTGACAATAACAACATTCTCATCCGTGCGAACATATTTTTCTCTATTTGTTTATAATAAAAATATGATTATTCGCTGCCTCGGCGACCGACCGCTTGCTGTTCACTTTTTATTTATTTTCAGTGCGATTCACCGCGCCTTGCGTCCGTACAACGAACGAATCCTGAAAATTCCCGCATACACAATTCAACTTATTTATACATACTAGGTACTTACATGGAAACGATGAGTTTTATTTGTGTACCTAATAGATAACGCAGATTGATAATGAATGAGAAAGAAAAGTTGTTCTTTTTATCAACGTCGCACCTTACGCCTATAATGCAAAATCCTTATACTTCGTACATAATAACGCGCTTTTGAGCCGAGTCTAGAGCTCAATTTCACATTAGCCCTTGGTTAAAAAATACGTGCCTGCCCGAATAATGTACGTTTAGTGTTTGTTCGTTTATTTATTTATTCGTAGGAGAACTGCAGGAATTCGAGTAGAAAAAACAAACAACAGACGCCGACCGGCGCACTAAACTTGCTATTGAATGTCATCGTAGCACAAAAGTTTCTCGTTGCTCCGCATTTAGTACGCGTTGTGGTCGGATTATAACGTTGAGTACACAACATCGCGACGGCTCTAAGTTTTATTCGTGAATCACCTTGAAATATTCGTCTTTCCTCCATTTTTCCTCTTTCACACTCAACGCCTCCACGTCCATTTGAACCGAAGAAGGGATAGGAAAAGTTTTGTCCCTTCCGATCTGGCGACCCGCTGAGCCGAGCCGGTTATTCCCCCGACTAATAATAACTAATAATAATACGATAACGCATCGCGAGATTCGTTCATTATGTTTAATTTGGGCGAATCAGTTTGTGAGAAATTGATTTTTATTTTACCTTAAGAAGAATATGATTCTGTCGAAATTAAGGCCGATATTTATCTTAGGCTTTCTACTTCAATGGTCACTGCTGTTTTTGACGGCAGTTGTCGACGGAGTAGGCGTTACGTTCCTCAGCCCGTCGGCGACTCATAACGGCACGGTTGGTCAAGACGTGATACTTCCTTGCAGGATCAGTTTATCGAGTAAACCACTAAAAATCTTCTGTTGACCGTGATGACCATACATGAGCGTGGGGGTCTGAACATTTAGAATTCGGCGGACCCCCATAAATCGATAGACCCTCAGCATTGGATTTTCGGTACTTTTTAAACTTAGCCCCATTGGACCCTCCCCCAGATTTGGCAGCCGCCTATTTATGGTAATGATGACTGTTAAGTTCAGGATTTAGATGATAGATTGTCCAACTTTTCCATAATTAACTAGTTTTTGGAACATTTATTTCGAAATAGTTTTGAAAATCCTGGGAATCGGAAGAGACGACTATCCTTTGTACAACAGATTTTTTCTTCAGGCTGCATACTCTCTAATATTTGTGAATCATACTCTCCAAGCTGTAACGCTTTGTCTTTCTGATCTTGTGATTGATGAAACGTAAAAAATTGTAGATTATAGATTGAAACTCAGACATCTTTAAAAGAAGGCCTTGTATAATGTCGTTAATCGCCAAAAGATTTTGATTTTTTTCCTACGATTTAGATTAAAAGTTTCTTTTCAGCTATTCATGGTTTCTTATTTTCGATCAACAATCAAACCATCTGGACTGAGTCGACTTGCCATTAAACTTTGAAAATTCTTATTTGCCACTTTTTAGAATTATGCGTTCTGTACTGTATACACAGAGAGCATAGGCGTTCTTAATCTGATGCGTTCGTAATTAATTTTCGATGGTCACTCTTTCTTCAATTCTGGGTAAATCATAAATGTCTACTCTAGGACGTCGTCTAAGCATCTGTCTTTGCAAGATAAGTGGAACTGAACGCTTAATGATGTGCAAATAAACACAAAAACCGTAATTCGATACTTATACTCTTACATGCGGTTAAGAAAACGCTAGTCTTAGCTTCTTTACAATAATTATAGCATTAGCATTTGATAATTGGTTACAGGGGCAGCTGCCTTATTTTGTTTGCATCATATTTTAATTATGGATGTGCTGTAAATAATGTTTGATACGAATTTCGTGCGGTAAGCCCCGTGAATCTGAAAGAACACTTGAAATTTCTTAAAAAGCAAACCGTATGATAAATTAGCAAGCTCACTGATTATTGATAGGCAATGCAAGGAGAAATTCGGTCATAAAAGAGCATGTAAAGCATTTCAGTTTGAAAAATCATCTGAAAATGCACCTTGAAAGTTTTTATAAAGAAAGCCTGAATATCACGGCGCATTTTGTTCAGGAAAAGTTACGAGTATATGCGTTTTATTTTATAAGATCTTCGTTTTGAAGAACCGTGGGCACAGGTAAGTGAGGTCCACTTCTCGGCTAAGCTAAAACACAAAATTCTCATCAGATATTCCAACTGTCTAAGCGTTGGCATCTTTCTATTAAAAGCCGCTCGGAATCCCAAATTTAACTTCTCTATAACAGTTGAAAAAGATTTGATGAAGTTCAAAAATTTGTTTCTAAATGATTTGATCAAAAGTGTAGTTAAATGGCAAGAAACATTAATGCATCGATAAGGATCAATAACCGAAAGTAAATATTTTCCTTTGGCCATGGAAAACTTAGCGACTTCATAGTTTAGATACCTAGATTAGAATTAAATTACTTATTTTCTGATATAAAAATTAATTAATCCTAATAGGCAGTGAGTATGGAGTTACTTGGCAAAAAATTAATCCGGATGACGCGAATCAAGAGCTTCTTTTCGTCGAACGTGATCGAATGACGAGCGATACTCGAGTCGAGCTAGTCGCTCCCAGTGACCCGTCGAACTTTGACCTTCGAATTAAACGACTCGTGCATTCAGATGCAGCCACCTATATTTGTTCAGTGACGACCGATCCGCCGCTCAATCAACAGCAAGTTTTGCACGTAAAATGTAAGTTTGAGATCTGCCATATTTTTTATATTTATTTGCATATTTTCGGTCACAAGAAGTTTTGGGCATATATAAGTTCTACAATTTGTTGCGACAGCCAATTTGTAATTTCAAATTTCTGTCGATAATTTAGTTAGCTAGTAACCTGTATGGTATGAGTGTAAGTGTACGTTATTTTGGCTTATAAATTATAATTTTCTATTGAATTAGGAAAAACAAAATCGGTGTTTCATAAGCAAAAGTTGTTTGGAGGGTGGGAAATGGGAAGATGTTTGATATCGGTATCATCAAGTTTTTATTGGATCAAAAGTTAAAAAAAGCGACATTTGTTATTTTAAGCATCAGTCGAAAAAATTTCGATTTCTTTTTCTTACGCGGCTCCTCACAAGATATTTTTCACTCCCGGAGTGGTCTTGTTGTTCAAAAGTTTCAATTTTTGGTATTTTGCGTCAAACAACCAGTTTTGTTGAATTTTCTTATGTTTTTATCGTATGAGAGAAAGTCGTCGAAACGCCAAAAATTGTGTCGTTGATGCGTATCCATCGTTTTGGAGCCCAAAAATACAATTAAAAATTTTTTTCTACCTTTTATCCAGAGTTCCAGTGTGCATACACACTGTATTGACTCCGTTTTGGTCAAAAAATTTTCAAGCAAGCGTTGCATTAGTCAATCTCTCACCCGAGTCTGAATTCTCCTAAATTTGAGTAAAACTGACTTGTTTTCCGAAGCGCCGAAATTACTGCCTCATTGCATTTTTGTCATAAAATAAATACTAACTAAACAGAATATTCTAGATGCGGTCAGCTATTTTTCCAGTTCATGTATTTCATTCATGCTTTTGCTAATCTTTTCTTATTTAGAATGTTTTGCAGTCCTGTTGCTGTTTGCGCAAACATCAATCGCGTCTCGAAATATTGATTTAAAAAAATGTAAAATCGTGAATGACAAACGGAAGTACAGTTGGCTGTAGCATCGGGAAAACTGTTTTTTCGGTTCGCCTAGTCTTTCATCACCCTTAATTTTAGTTTGCGCAAGATTGAGCTTTTTTTTTAATTCTCGCACTTATTTTCGCGGGAGCGTGTTACGCTTCGAAAGATTAATTAGAAAAATCGTAGAAAATTCGTTTTTATCAGTAAAATTTGTACGAAGCGACGTATCAAGTTGTCATGGCGACCAAATTATCCCCGAGGCATCATTTTTTATATTGATCATTGTTTACTTGTTTACGCGAGTCTTCTTGGTTTTTTACTATCTGTTTGCTCAAGACCACTTCAGATTGATATATCGATGAAATTATTTGTCAATCAGCGAACTAATACGTATAATTAATGATCGACTTGCGTGCTGCTATTTTTTTCTAATCACTAATGCTGAAGGATCGTCGCTTGTAGTTGATAAATCAATATCATTAGTAACTGTAACGGAACGCTTGATTGCCTTTTAACATTGAACAGACAAAATTATTAGCGCGTGCAATAAATTTTTGACAAATTTATTGTATTACTTAAAAATGCTGGCGATAGGACGATCTAGTTTTTTCTAATTTTATTCAAAAGCATACTGATTTCTCATGGTATTTTCTTGATCATTTGGGAATAAGATTTTTCCTTAAATTTGAGACCTTGAGTAGCTCGCCCTCAAATCTGCAGCCAAATTTAGACGTTGTCGAACATTGAGAAAATGCTGCTTCGCACATAATTGAATTTTCGGAACTTTTTTAATTACCACGCCCTTACGAACATTCGGCATACACTATTGCTCAAGAGAAATATTTACGTTTCAACCCCAGAAATGCTATCAACCGTCCCTAGAATTCTTGATTTTCCAAAAGATCGAAGAAAAGGTGCCGTTTTAAGCGTTTTTTTGCAATTTTTGGCACAAAATTGTCGAAATTTCGGCGCTTCGCGCCAAATACTCATTTTTTGCTTATATTTTGTTCAATTTCCTCGATTTTTAATATTTTCAACTCGAAATTTCTAGTTTTTATGTTTTAGAAACAAAGCATCATCAGAAACGTCCAAAAATGGTTTTTTTGGCGTATACCCGTCGTTTGTGAGCCCGAAAAAGGCACTTTAGAAAAATTTTTTGTTCCTCCCAGAATTCCCATACTGTGCAGTATGATTAGGACCAATTGTGCACATGCACTTTTGAGACCTAGGATATGGATGCATAGCGTGACCGGTATGGTTGATCAGTCGGTCTGGAGGTCAGGCGGAGAATTTTTAAAGTGAAATGGTCTCGAAAAACTGGTAGCAATGCTATAGCGCAAAATCGAGCTTATGTTTTCTGATAATTTTAAAACAGTTTTGCAGAAAATTCTTGCTATCATCAATTTTTAACCTTAGCTTTGCCCTGTTCCGCCCTGAAAATTTTCCATTCCTCCATTCGACCCCAAGCAGGCAAACGTGACATTTTCTGTGGAAAACAAAATGGAGGCTCGCGATCACACATTCCCATAGGGGGTGAGGGGGTATTACCCCCACCTGAGGGTCCGAGACTTGAATCACTGTCGGACGATTTTGAGCTATCAAACATTTTCTGCATGATTTTCGGGTACAAAAGCAGCGAATATATTAAAAATTTTTTCGGCGCTTCGCGCCGACTAATACATTTCTGTCATGTTTACCCATAAAATACCTAAAATGAACTTAACATGATCTGAAAAATCAAAATTTTTGATGAACTCTTATATTTTTTACTTACAAGAGTGACGAAACTAGTCAGAATGGGACAAAAAGTAGTTAAAAATGCAGTTTTTCACATTAAAACATGCTATATATAGGATATTTTATCCATTTTTCATATTTGACCTGCAAAAAAGGCTTAACTCTAAATTTTGTGGTCCTAAATTTTGGGATTTCACCCCCCTGAACTTTCGACCTTGGGAAACTATGCTCGCGATGTATATGATAATCAAAAAATCCCTTATAAATTGCTTGAAGTTGATTGTCTTCTTTTTCATCTAAAATTTTGTAATTGATTTATAGCTTGATTAATATGCAGACTTCCTTGGATCATCAAAGCTAAGAAACTCGCAACTAACAAAAACCCTTTCATTATTGTTCACTTTGATACAATGAAATATACTTCAATATTTCTGTTTTGCTAATTATCCTGTCCTGTTTATTATCGTAATGTAAAAAGTGCAAATCTCATTTCAGCACCTCCTACTGTTAGCACCATTCCCGAAAAATCGCCCACTGTTGTCGAAATCGGTGGCAATTTCCGCTTAACTTGCCTTTCTAACGGAAATCCAAAACCGATAATTACGTGGACGCGATTGGTAGGTTATCATTATTTAAATGGAAAACATCGAGTGAACCTTGACTTAATGACTAGTTATCGTTATTATTTCCGTTCTCATTGA
Organism: Mermis nigrescens; assembly: GCA_036768485.1. Classification (NCBI taxonomy): domain Eukaryota; kingdom Metazoa; phylum Nematoda; class Enoplea; order Mermithida; family Mermithidae; genus Mermis; species Mermis nigrescens. The sequence goes on along the minus strand of JAVLUZ010000271.1, from coordinate 3,755,839 downwards.
CTTGCCTTTTATGTCTTTGATTCTATCTTATTTTTTTACGTCATGTTTACTTATTGATACATTTTTGTTACTTCTCATCGAATAAGTGCCAAAGCTCTTTTAACTTGCGGTTCATTTGGTCCGCTCAATTTGGATACTTATAATATCATGCATACATCCATTGGTTATTCTAACTGGTATATGATTTGATTTATTAACGACTTCTGAGCAAAAAGTGGAGAATCGGTACAAAATGCGAGCAAACCTGCGATTATAATTAAATTATTTAAAGAAGTACGAGTATAATAATGTAGTTTTATGCTATTTAAGCATTTATACCGCTTTTTGAGACGATCTTTGCAAAAAATAGTTTCTTGACCCCAGACCGGCCGCGATGTACATATATGGTCTGAATCTCTGATGGCGAGCGGGAAAAATTTTTTTATGGAGAATGATGTAGAATGAAGGCTTTGAATTGATAAAAATCAAACGTTTTCTGGAAAGAGTTTGAAATTCACCGAAAACCATGAACTACGGTTAAGTATCACTTGTATTTTTGCCAATTTGAGACTATCTTCTCAATAAAGTTTGTTACTTTCCGTTATTCGTTGAACTTGTACTCATAATAGAGCAGAATTAAGTAGAGCGCATAAGTGAAAATTTTTAGATGAATAATTAATATTGCAATTTTAGTTCAATCAACTTGAAAAGGTGATATTTTTCTCAACGCAGCGCATAAATGGTTAAGTCACATATTCACGAGATTCGAGTCCATGTCTATGCCCACTTTCTCTTATATAAGTCTTGTTAATAATTTCTAATTTTTGACATTTAATCGGGTAAACCGAGTAGGCCACTGCACTTTTTAATAATTGGTAGGTGGGAAGCTTATTAAATTCAAGAACAGTTCCTAGAGCTTATGCGGTGCAGGAATCTGCGCCAAGCAAGGCGTACTAATTTAATTTATTTCAATATTTATCTCAGCAGTCCTTTAAATAAAACGAAAGACTTAAAAAAATCATTTTTGTGCACGCCAAAACTCTGGATTAGTCGATCTTTACAGCCGAATTATCATTAAATTTATTCTGATTTTTAGGACGAACCCTTACCGACCAACGTGAAGGTTAGCTCGGATTCGGGAGATTTATACTTCGAAAATGCCATTGCAGAAAATGCTGGCATTTACAGGTGCACGGCGAATAATGGAATAGGAAATCCGATTCACGCTGATATAGAAGTTCAAATTAATAGTAAGTGCATTATTTTTGACCTACAAAAAGTCACTTCCAAAAATTTTTTCTAGCTCATATTACAAAATTTCAACGCCGTGCAGGTGTACTAGTAAAAACGTCGAGATTGTAAAGTTTTTCTTTTTTTTGCACTCATTACTCGTAAAAACATATAAGATCTATCGCATATCATGGTTCACGGACGATCTCTCGGAATCGGCCCTAAATTTGCAAGGATTTTTTCGATTCTCTATTCTTGGGATGACAGCTGCAACACCCTGGGCTATCCGCGCATTTTTGGTTTTATACAGATTGTAAATAAAGTATTTTGATCGTTGATAGCATGCGCGAATTTAGAGGGGCGGGGGAGGGATTGTGTCCCAACATGGCCACCAGTCCCAACACGGCCACTAAAATTCCCAACACGGCCACCGTCCCAACACGGCCACCGAAATTCCCAACACAGCCACCGTCCCAACAAAGCCACTGTCTCAACAAGGCCACTACCACTGTATTTTAATCAGTTAAGTAGGTATTAATAGTTAATTACAGGAAGGTAATTAGGCATGAATATAGATGTGGCAGCAATTAAATTGATGACTAAAGTTAGTTTTTTACACGCATAAATCATGCAGTTCAGATATGATAGAATACTTATGCACGTGATGCCTTTGTCTACTACGTAATTCCAGCGGAGAAGCTTGCTACACAATAGAACAGCCTGCCTAATTTGCCGCCTCGCTGAGGTACAAATCTACGTATCAAAACTTATCAATTACCTTCCTATACTATTAATACCTACTTACGGATCCACTGATTAGAATAAATTGGCGGTGGCCATAGGTGGGCAGCACCGAAATTCTGAGGGGAGATGCAAAATTTTTCAAAGGACAAAAATTGTGGTATGGCGAAGGAGACACCATTTTTCAACGTTTCTCATCGAGCATTATCCAATGGCATCAAAAAATCGCGAAAAAAGCGAAAAAGAATTTCAAATATCGAATTCTGGCGAGTATTCGAACTTCTAGGGGGGTGCATACCCCTAAACCCCCTACGCCCACGTGTGGTGGTGGCCTTGTTGAGATAGTGGCTTTGTTCGTACGGTGGCCATCTCGGGACGGTGGCCGTGTTGGGACTGGTGGCCATGTTGGGACGTTACCGGGGAAGCGGCCCCCTGTCATGAAAAAATATTTGGGCACAATAGAGAATGATGAGTATTTTTGATGATTTTAGTCATTTTTTATCACGATTTTTAAAATTTAGCGCTATAGCATTATTTTTACGTCAGAAGAATTGTTTATGTACAGAACAAGGATTTGTTAGTTCTTAAAATGGTTTCTTGGTATTCTTTCGACGCTTTGCGCCGGTTTTTGTATTTTTATGCGTTTTTCATACGAAACTTTCGAAAATTTCGAACGTTCTTCAGATCAAATGTGATCCTGTCTATCAGAAGCTGGCAAAAATCGATAGTTGAAGCACAATGGATAGATTGTTTGGACAATTTTCGACACTATTAGGAGAATTTTGGCTTCCGCCCCCTGTCAGAATATCCTGGATCCGCCACTGGTTGATATTTAAAGTTCTGGGGAAATGATCCGCATACTGTTGCTTTACTGGCGATAACGATTTGTTTTGCTTAAACGAAAACTTGTCATTCAAAAGTGAAGACTGAATAATCTGCGAAGTACTGTTGATAGACCGCTTCTGAGTCACTTCAGATGGAAAATTCCCCGGAGTTTTAAAATTTTTTAATCTCTTGAAATTCAGCTGTTGAATTTTCGGCAAGTTAAATGACCTTTTCTTGTATACGACTGAGAAAACTCTAATATTTCTTAGAATTTAAGCTGGAAACTAGTTTGGATTGAAATGAATGCTAACTGTCTCTCAACGAAATATCTAATTTGTTCCTAAATGTCAAGTCATAATTTTACAGTGGTTGCTTAAATTAGAAAATGAAAATTTGAAAAGAAAATTTATTAAAAACGGCAGTCGAGTTTTTATAGCGAAATGTATAAATGACTAACATTTGCCCTTGTGAGACGCAAACAATAAACGTTTTTCCTGTGTATGTTTCAATTGATCGATGATCGTGACAATGAGAATACGTGGTTTAGCAATAGATTCGAGGTTTTAAAAAATAACATAACCGAAAAAGTTATTCGTGACGGCGATTATTGAAACCTCATAACAAACGTGGGAGGTTTGAAAATAGAATTTATGACCTTTTACGCTAAAACAATGATTGATTAATTCAGTCTGGTAGACAGACTAAAGCCTATTAATAAATGCTAAACAGAGACGTAGCTGTGGGGATAGTAAATAATAGTCCCCAAATTATGGAAATCGAGTTTTTTTCGCAAGGGTCCTTCCATAGGAAAAAATTGGAAATTCTTGAAGCGCGCTTGAAAGACTTGCCTTGACTGAAAGACCTAGAATTTTTGACTCTTATCCCAGGACGATATGAATCTATTGTGATTAATGATTTACAGACAATATCCAATCCGAGCCAATTTTCGTCTTTGAAATTTTTCGCCTCCCTTTTCGGGTGTAGAAATTCACGCAACTCTTTTTTATTCGCGTTTAACAGACGTCCAAATTTGTGGTACAAATTCCTAGAACTGTAGAAAAAAGAGAAGGTGGGAAAATAATTTTGCAATTTGTTATTTCAATGACGCATTGATGCTAATTTTCGACTAATATCTGTGTAGCGATGGCCTTCTTGCGTATTTTGAAGCTGCTAGAAGCGATTTACTTAAAATCGACGAAGATTAAACATAGTATCAATTATGATGGCAAACTGTGGCAGAGAGAAATTAATTCAAGAGCGAGACCTTGTGTAAACCTTATCACTTGTGTAATTTTGTATTATTTCAAATATAACAATACGCTGTAATTTATTTATTTTCCTTGAACACTGCGGATTTTTACTATTAGCTTGACGTGTTTTTAGTTTTTCAAATCATTATGGGGCTGCGCATGCTGTTATTGCATTTCTTCGATATTTACCACGCAAAATGCATGTATAAAAAATATTGTCTAGCGATATAATGATTCTAAATTTCAAGTCCCATTTTTTTGTTATCTGGTTCATAGGTACTTTAAGCAAGCTTAGAACAAGATCTTGGATGCCTAACTCATTGTTGAAAGATTTCCGCTTTGAAATAAAAAATTTTGAACCAAAAAGCTAAAAAATTAACAAATTAGTTTTTATGGAAACGTTTGGATAAAATAGGAAAATTCAGCATTTTCGAAGGCTCTCCTTGTCTATTTGTTGCATGCGATCATCCCTTTGAAATTTAGCATATCGTCGCTATTCTACATTTTTTGTCTCTGATGTTTGTTTGCTGTGCAATTTCCATAACTTTTATCTTTTTTTCAGGTCCGAGCTCAGCTGCCTGTAAGTGTGCATTTTATTTTCGTTCTTCTGTCATTTAGCATTTATTCGCTTAAATTTTATTATCTGTCTGCTGCATCTACCCTAGAATTTAAGCCCGCATCTACTCTCTTACAATAAATACTTGATTGCTGATTAGCTTGCTGTTATACAAAAGTTACACTTGTGGAATGCATATTCAGTTAATTAACATCGAACAGATGCGTTGAGTTTAGTGGGTTCAGATCCACAAATGGAGAGAAGGAAAAATTTGGAAACGGGGTAAAATTACGACTAAAAATGAAGAAAAATCACAATTTTTTCGGAAAAGTGATTGAATTAATCAGAAAGTTATGGATATGGGTCTACCTAGCTCCCTATAGCTTTGTATGACTCCTAGACCGACGATTCTATGATAATGTTGTGCAGGAAAGTAAGGCGGACTCGTTTTCAGCATGGCTTTAAATGGAAAAACCAATCAGAAACATTGTGCTTACTTATTTCGTTTGCGCGCACGAAAAATAATTTTAGCCCTTTTATACATTGCGCATTGTATTGACGAACGACCTGATATTATTTTTTATTCTCTTTAAATTTAAAAAAAGTTAGTTTTTATTGTTTTTTTAGCGTGTCAAAAAATCCCTGTCATTGCTAAAAAATGTGGCGATCTTGAGCCTTGCACAAATGAGACTTCAGTTTCTTATGTCAGTAGCTGTTTCTTGTTAGCATTTTTTGTTTTGTTGGCGTGTAGAGTTGCTTGAAAAACATTGCCTAGCGATCTTGAGTCGAACTGGCACGAAAAAGGGCTTCAGTTTAATATTTCAGTAGCTGTTTTTTGCCGTAAAGCTTTTTTGCTCTTTTACATTTGTCTGTTTTAAATTGTACTTATCCAATCGCATAGTAAAGCATGGCATTGAACCTGACGCTTTTGGCTTGCCTCGTTTTCTTAAAAGCATTTTGGCTATTTTTAACTAGGCTGCTACAATAATACGCTTTGCTCACACTGAGCCGGTGTAACTAATTCATTATAAAAAAGGACGCGTGTTATGTCTGGTAAAAAACCGCAACAGCCTCTGTCTTCGAAATTTGATTAATAACGCGTGTGCTTCATGTCTGTGTGCTAACTTCGGCATTTAACGTGGGCGTTTTTAAGCCGAGAATTTGACTTTTTTTGTTGTCAAAAAAAATTTAGGTTAATCTCACCATTAAGAGCTGATGTAATGAGACGCCGAGTAAGGATTACATCAGAGATTATACGGTACAACAGAGACGACGCGAACAGCTGTTTATTGTTCGAAACGGCTTTTTACGCATGCATTTAAGCGATAATCGTAGAATTTGGATAAAATTCAACTAAAAAATGAATATTGGCGATACGAATCTTTATGATTAATGTAAAAATTAAAGGACGAAAAAATAAATGAAAAAAGTGTAAATGGACGACGAGAAAAATAAGGATAAAAGCTTGAAAAATATTCTTAGCGTTATTAACTCTAAAATTCAGAGTAAGAATCGGATTAAAAATTCTTCATATAAATTACATAATCAATCGCGACAAATAAATCGGAGCTACCAAATCTGTATCAATTAGTTATGCATGATCTATCGATTTAATGTTGTGAATAAGGCTTAATACGGAGTGAATTCAGAATCGTCTGAGCGTCCCTATTGTAATATGAAGAAGGGTCAAACGAAAAAATGCAGAACAGGATTATTTATTTTGTTTTTTCTATTTTATTTTGTTTCGTGATGATTAGGTTTTGCATTATCTGTGTATTCTAAACAAAAGCTAAACCAACAGGATTATATCGGCATTTTTTAGCTCCTCCCAGGGTAACCGTCACTTCGCATAGCATTGACATCATGCCCAACGAATCTTTCAACATTACATGCACTTATCACGCTAATCCTGCTCCGAGCGTCGAGTGGTTCTTTGATGGATACAAAATCGAGGTATAATTAATCTCGCTAGGTCGGAGGAACAATTTGTCGAATTGATTTTTCTCTTATGCATTTGCTGATATTAAAACTCTGGATTTTCGCATGATTTGGACATTGTCTGGGTCAGACATGCAAAGCTTGAAAATTCTGGGGGGGTTGAAACTTTAAAGTTCTTTTTTGAGCTCAAATATGGCGGATACGCGTCAAAAACATCGTTTTTCGTCGTTTCTGACGGTGCTCTATCGTTCTGGAGCCCAAAAACATGAACAAATTTTAAAAAGAAATTTAAAAAGTTTGAATTAATTGAAGCAAATATAGTCGAAAAATGAGTATATGGCGCGAAGCGCCGCAAAGTTGACACTTTTAAGCAAACAGATAGCTAAAAACGCTTAACACAGCACCTTTACGACGAAATTTTTGAATTTTTTACGAAAACTAGCCAATTTTGGGGGGAGCGGAATGAAAAAGATTTCTGGGTGGAGTTAAACTCCCTCAGATGATGTATGGTCTCGATCAGGGAAATCAGAAATCATTGGGAACTACTCCGAATGATAAAGCTAGGCAATTTTGGATTTACTACCCAAAATTCTTAGATTTTTATAACAATACGTAAAATCTTAGCGCATTTTTCTGGCTTTAATATAGGAAGTTGCTTTGATTACTAAGAATAATCACGTATGAAAGATTCTTTTATGTCTTATTGTTCTTTATACGTATCTTATAATTATATCTTATATCGTTTTATTATATCTTAATTTATATCTTGCGATTGTTTGATTCACTGAATAATTATCGTGGCTAACGATACGATTGTATTTTCTTGCTCTTCGTGGAACTCGTAGATTTTCGATGGAAATTTGTCAAAATCATCTAATTGACGCAACTCCCTCATCATTTGGCTTCCTTCATTGCACCTTCATTTTCAGAAAAATTCGATAATCAGGGAACTGAACTCTTTAATTGTCACTCAAGCGTAAACTGTAAATTAATTTGAACAAGCGTAGCCTAAACTGAAGTTAATCAATCTAAAAAGAGTGCGTTAAAAGTAATGCACGTGCTAGCTTAATTGTTTTACTTCTTCATGAACTTGAATTCTTTGCAGGCTAATGTATCGTATCTTTAATAAAGTTATTTATTTTACGTTTTTTGAATAATTTTTATGATTTTAACCGCCTTCCCTTCAATTTATTTTTTCTAGCCGGACGGGTCACGAAGATTAGTGAGAGTAGACCGAAAGGCGAAACCAGCCACCAGTACATTGACAGTAAGGAATGCAATGGAAGACGATTTCGGGAATTATACTTGTCGCATTGTCAATAATCTTGGTAAAGCAGAGGCGACCGTGTCCGTAACAGGTTTGCGATGTTTAGTCTTTTTCCGTTTCTTGGGACCAATCTATGTTTTTATGCGCATGTGGGATTTGAGGGACTCAAAGTCTCTAGAAGAAAAAAGGAAAAATTGTGGGAAAATGAGGCAAAATTTTGAACAAACCATATAACTTCCCGTTTTTAACTTTACAATTTTTCGACACGGAAATTTTCGATTCCTTCAAAATCTTTTCAATTTTCCCCCTTTTTTCCAATTGTTCGACAGGTCCCCAGAATTGAATTTTTGGTGCTATTTTTGGCGATTTTGCTCCATCGGACCCCCCTCCCTAGAATTAGGATGCTGCCTACATATGAGCTTCACCCTATACATATAATCTTTTCATACGAAGTTTACATTGATTATAGTCGCAAAGTTAAGACGACAATTTTAAGAGGGATGGTGAAATTATATTCAACGCTAGACAATATTTATTTATATGCCTATCAATGAAATTTACGTTCAAGTGCGTACTTGGTCATATTTCGTTACCTGCCATTTACTCTTCATGTTTATTCCTTTCACGTGACTTCATGACTTTAAATCGTACAGTAGCATGTAAGGAAGTCCCAATCCCCAGCCCCGGTGCCGGGGCTTATGCCCCGGGCCGGGGCAAGACTGCCCCGGGCTGGGGCTAGACCATTTGTAATCAACTGCAAAACTCTAAGATTTTCTTTCAAAATCAATCTTGGAAATTATGAGGAACCAAAGAATTGGTATATTTCAGAATACTTACGAATTCAAGTGGCAAAATTTGATCGTTAAATTGTTTCTATAGCTCAAATGTAGAATTGGACGTAACTAAAGCAATTTAAATTCGGCGCATTCGCTTTACTTTCAAATTAGTTATTAATAAGTCTATTAATATTTATTATCAATATTACTATTATTATATCACTGCTATATTTTTTGATTTATTTAATAATTTTATACTTCATCTCGAAATAAATAGCCTAAATCGGATGACGAAAAATTTTTCTGGACGGAATGCATAAAATTAATTAAAGGATCCGCTTAAGAAGGAAGCGAGATTCGATGCTGTGATCGCAGTTCTTGGTGCCCTGGCCTAAAATAATATATAAATATTGTTTCGTACTTCACAATTTTAAGGAATATCTTGAAAATCAAACTTGTGCTGTCGGGAATATTCATCGCATCAGCCAGAATCTTGGCAAGAAAAATATATTTAAAATTTGCAGCATCCATGATTTTTATGGCTTAGTACAGCTTGAAGCATCCAAGAGCTTGGGGGTTAGAGGGTATTATTCCCCTGAGCTTTGAAAAACTGATAGCTGTACACATACATGCACAGTATGGGAATTCTGGGGGGTGAAAACCTAAAGTGCCTTTTTTGGGCCTAAAAATGGCCGGTACGCGTTGAAAAAACATCGTTTTTTGGCGTTTCTGACGATGAAATCATGAAAAAAAAATTTCGAAAAAAGTCGAATAAATTGACCAATATATCGCTGAAAACATGAATGAAAAATTGGCGATTTTGAGCAAATAGATAGCCAAAAACCCATAAAAAGACACTTTTGCTACCAATTTTCAGGTAAGTTTAGGAAACTTTTTGAAAAATCGCCAATTTGTGGGGGGTGAAAAATGATTCTGCGGGGGGTGAAACCCCCCCTCGAACCCCCCCTCCAAGATCATGTATGGCTGTACAGCAATTTTGGCCGAAAAACCATAGCTGTAAAGCCTTTTTTGGCTCAGAAACTTAACTATATAGACTTTTTGGGCCTAGAAAACTAGCTAGATAGTCTTTTTTGAGCTCCAAAATGCTATTTAGTTGCCTTTTCTGAGTTTCAAAAGCATATATCGAGCTATTTTCTCGGCTCCAAAAAGGGATTAATTTCTATTTTTAGTCTAAAAAGGCTCTATAGCTATGTTTGTGAATCCGAAAAGGCTATATAGCTAATTTTCAGAGGCCAAGAAGGCTATATAGCTAATTTTCTGATCCCAAAAGGACTATAAAGCCGTTTTTACGAAGCACATAGCTATCTAGAGAGTTTTAGTTTTCACCCCCCCCTGAAAGTTTGTCCTTGCGCACCTGTGGCTGGAAGACACGACTAATTCGGAATAGAAAATGTAGAATCGGTAGTCTTAAATACAAGAACTGTAATGCATATATTAACAGATTTTTACTGAAAATTAATGAACTTTTAAAGTGGAAATTGGAACAAAAATGATAATGTTAAACATAGAAAGACATGCTTTGAACTGAAATGCTTATACTTTATTTGGCTTTTCAGCGGAAAAATTAATCTTAAGAGATATGGGTATTTTATTTCGAACTTTAAAACTACCTCGTAATTCTTTACTTCCCCAGAAATCAGTCATGAAGTTTTGAAAATCTGAAGACAGTCGCGAATTTGTAATTTATCGCTAATAATTGTCATTTAATTGGACTGATTCAGTATCATGTACATCATTGATTTTTTTCAAACCGTTTTTTTACCTTATTAAGCTTTTAAAGGTGAGCCGACACTAGAGCGCACGACATTAGAGCGCAGCGACACCAGAGCGCGCGACATTAGAGCTGCAGCCATAATAGATGTTTTTCACGTAACTTTACAAAACTTTTATGCTGATAAATGAAAGAATTCGCCGGTTAAAGCTTCACGGACAAAACGAGCATGCCTTTGAAAAAGTCCAACTGTATCTCACACTCGAGACTATTTGCAACGATTCATATACCTACTTTTAGATTCAGAGTTGAATTCGCTTTCTATTATAACGGGGCAAAGTTAACTACCTACGCATGAATATCTCGGTATCAGGTAGTGATAAATGCATGCGGTATCTTTTGTTTTGTAAAGCAATTTTTAAGCTTTTCTGCACTGTTCGGGCTGCTCCTAATTGACTTTTGATGTGAAATTTTTTAAAGTTTCTGAAAAGTTTTTGACATAACTTGTTTGTCACAGAAGTTATCAAAAATACATTTTGCCTTTTAATCTGCACTTAAAATGCCAAAGCGTCGCTATACATGTAGTAGCAGATAAATTTACACTTCTGGCAGGGCTGTAAAATGGTCACGTATAGGACGCGAAGCGCCCAAGAAAATATGATTGGGGGTTCAGGGGACGCGCTGAAGGACCGCTTGACGGGGTCTGAGGCGGAGCAGCAGAAAATTTTGATTTTTCAACAAATTTTTGGTCTCAATGGGGCCCCTTAAATCTGACAGTGCATATACGCTCTAATGTCGGCGTTCTAATGTCGTGCGCTCTAATGTCTGCATGCCGCTTTTAATTTTTAAAGCCATTATACGTTGAGAAACCTGAAATTAATCCTCTTTCCACAGTTATATGAATAAAGTACTAATGTAAAAAAGTACCGTAAATAATTTTAAGTGAACACTTACAGGGTCAGCATACATTAGTATGCATAACATATTGCCCCGGCTAAAAAGCCTGCCCTGTGACATCCCTAGTAGCTTGATAAAGTGCTTAAGACCTATGCAGATAAAATATCGGAAGTATATCGACGAAAAACTGTTTCTGATTCAATGCCTAGTATTATCATTATAGCGTTAATTTATCTAGATGTTATAAGCCGTTTATTTAGCCACAATCTTACGGTCTCATTATGCGTAAATTGCGAATGGTAGAACAGACGGTCGTATGATGTAAATCATCTTTCGTCAGAAAATTTTTTTTCAATATTCTTGTATTCTTTCTTTTCTCGACAATTTACTGACCTCTTATTTTGGACGCTGCCCATATTGCGATTTTATTGCTTAGCAGAATGTATGACTATAAATTTCGTTCCAAAAACGAAGTGAAATAAATATGGGAAATATGTGTAAATGGAAGTTGCTCCGTTAAATTTTGTAAATGTTCAATCAAGGATTGGTATGATTTCTTGACTATTTGTACCACTAAAACTGTAGTTAGACCCGTTACAGCTACATATTAGTCTAATTTTATTACAGTAAGTCGCCGACCGTACTGGCGTGACCAGACATGCACAACGTGGGAACTCTGGGGGTCATAGTTTCCCAAGGTCGAAAGTTCAGAGGGGGATGAAATCCCAAAATTTGAGACCACTTAATTTAGATTTCTAGCCTTTTATGCAGGCTGGTCAAATATGCAAAACGCTTAAAACATCCTATATAGCATGTTTTAATGTGAAAAACTGCATTTTTAACTAACTTTTTATCCCATTTTAACTACTTTCCTCACTCTTGTTAGTAAAAAATATAAGAATTCTTCGAAAATTTTGACTTTTCAGATCAGTTTAACTTTATTCTAGATATTTTATGGGTAAATAAAACAGAAATGTACTAGTCGGCGCTGCCGAAAAATTTTTAACATCTGCGCTGCTTTTGTACCCAAAAATCATTGCAGAAAACGTCTGATGGCTCAAAATCGTCTGACAGTGATTCAAGTCTTGGACCCTGAGGTGGGGGTAATACCCCTCCCCCTCACCCCCTATGGGAATGTGTGTGGGGGTGAAACCGAAAATTTTTCTAAATGTCTTTTTGGGCTTTAAAACTGTGAATACGCGTCAAAAACTTAATTCTCTGGCGTTTCTGACGATGCTCTGTCTTTCCAGAACGTAAGAACGCAAAGAAATTTTAAACAAATATCGGAAAAATTCGAATTGAAATAGGTCCTGTAGTTATAGTCAAAAAATGAGTATCAGGCGCTTAATGTCGAAAATTTGACACCTTTAGCAAACAAATAGAAAAACGCTTAGCACCTTTTCTGCGAATTTTTCGGAAAATCGCGAATTCTGCGGGGGAGAAAAAACTTCTAGGAGGTGAAACTCTTTCTGGGATGATGAAACCTCCCAAGCCTCCCCGAGATCATATATTGTCGTGACTGTAGTTGCACAGAGTGGCCGATCTGGGAGGTGGGTCAAGAATTGAGCTTTTTTGGGCCGGAATGATACGAAAAACTGGTTTAGGCGCTAATAGCGTTAAAACTGTTTTATTACATAGTTTCCGGTCAATTTGAAGCGTTTTTGTGGAAAAGTTTTAATCTTCATCCGTTTTTCGCCATCATTTTGCCTCATTCTCCCTGAGAAAGTTTTTCTGGTTTTTTCATTCTGGGGGTCTAAACCCCCCTCCCCCCGTGCATGTGTAATCCTGACTGTTTCCTTGCTTAAACTTCATTTGGCTTGGTTATTATTTAAAGGACTGCCCGAGCAAGCCAGGTTGAAAGTTGAACCGAATCAACACGATGGCTTTTTACTTCATTGGTACGTCGATTCGGCTCAACCGATTTTAGAATATCAGTTGGACTACAAAGAAGTAAAACAATTATATTGCTAATATTAGATTACACAAATTGATAAAACAGCTATTTATAATTTACAAACATTATGTGTTACTTAACATTGTCGACTATTATTATTTGTTACTGCAAGACGGCTTTAAGGGTCTCTGAACCGCCAGAATCCAGAAGACCTTTCGGAGTTTAAATTACTTCACAATTAAATTTCTCAAATTTTTTTCGCGATTTTTCAATGCCAATGGATAGAGTTCAATGAGAAACGTTAAAAAATTTTGTTTTTTGTATCTACCATCAATTTTCGGAACTTTTTGGTCTTTGCCTTCCCCCAGAATTTAGGCACTGCCCATGTATGTCTTTTACTATCATTAAGTAGAAAATCTTTTCCCAATGATTTTTAAGTGTATAAGTTGTAAAATTTACTGAATGTAGGCCAATCAGCCGTCAAACTAGGTTGGACTATTTCGATAGTGCACAGGCGCATAGCTGACTTTCTGCGTTTGGGGTAAACTAAAATTTTAAAGTCAGATATCTCAACAACTACTTGGAGATAGGCGAAAATAATGTTGTTTTTGAACGTTTTTCAGCGAGCTCTACACAGAAGAAAACATTCAAAGAAATTCAAAAAATATGACTTCAATTCAATCATATCGTATTGAAACAAATATGTACAAAATGGCCACACAAACGATTTCTCAACATTCTATCATAATCCGACCTTGTTCAAAAATTGTTTGAATTGTTTTATACTCAATTCCGCTGCATTCCCAAGAGAAGCAAAACGGAAAGTAAATTGTCGTTCTGAGCGAAGCGTCAGAAAATTTAGACATATTCACTATGCCTTCTTACTCAAACTTAGGCTGTTTGGACGAAAAAGATTATGCAAAAATATTAAATCTGACTCGAAGCGCCCGAAAATTTTAGGATTATTAGCTCAAAGACAGACATGTAACTGGGGGATCTTCCCACCCAAAGTTAGTCGTCCCCCATCCTTGTAGTCATTTAGCCCCTTCCCCCTGAAAATGGCCGTGGACGCCCCCCCAAAATTTTGAGCCGTTATATGTATGCTCAAAGGTGTGCCTAAAATCTATTTTGTCGATCTTTCGAATACGTTTTTCAAAATTTTGAGGGACTAGTCCCCATATCTCCGAACAGCTATGCGCCTGGCAATGCAGCGTTGTATCTTTGTCTCCGCAAGTTCCCGTCCCGTGCATACTACCAAGAATGAAAGCATTTGCACGGGCTCAAGGATATGTACGCGACAGTATTTCAGTCTAAATTAATTTAATCAAGTTTTTAATGGCTGATAGCTCAAACTGGAACATTTCCAAATGCTCTGATGGGTCGGAAAAGGTTAGGACCCTGTAACACCATCGGGAAACGCTATTTTAACATACGAAACTCAATCTGCAGGCATTGTTTGTGATGCTTCCATACATGATCTTGCGTGGGAGAATTTTCATACCCCCCAAATTCTTTCACCCACCGCGAAAAATTTTTTTCCTTCATAGAATTAACCGATTTTTTGGGAGTTCCTAAACTTTTGTAAGAATTTGTAGGAATATGTTCTTTTTTAAGCGTTTTTAGCTATCTATTTGCTCAAAAGTGCCTAATTTTTGGCGCTTCGCGCCATTACACTCATGTTTTGACTATATTTTGTTCAATTTGTTCCGACTTATTTATTTTTTTGTCGAAATTTTTATGTTTTTATGCTCTAGAAAGGTAGAGCATCGTCAGGAACGCTTAAAAATGTTTTTGACGCGTACCTACTATTTTTAGACGCAAAAAGGCACTTTATAATTTCACCCCCCAGAATTCCCATGCTGTGCATGTATGGATACATCTTTTATACAATGGGTAATTCGAAATAGGTACGCTGCTAAAAATTTTGAATGTGCATTCGCGATTTTTCCGGCAGCCTGCCGGTCTTACGCCTTATGAGTACTCGTAATTATGCAGAATATTGATATTATAAACCAAAATTTGTTTTAGTTCGGCCAGTCGGATTATCAAACTATCAGAATACCAGCTGACTCAAACGGTGAGCGCGTTTGCTCTTTTTTAACAAAAACTAAAAAGTACGCTACAGTGGCCATAAAATGGAGTATTTTTAGTACTCGTGCTGTTTATTTTGCTTCGATTGCCTTTTACGTGATAACCGGTCTTATGTGCATCTACTCTATTATTACTATTATTTATGCGTACGATAACAAGGAACATTTTTTAGTCACACATATACATGTATCGGGGCTTTTCTGTTAAAAAACGCATCACGAGTGTGGGCTGTGTACGAGTATGTGTATAAAATCTTTTAAGGTTACTGTCTTAATTGTTAATTTTTGATAAGCTTAACAAATCAACATTTCTAATCATTTTTAAAAGTTTGAAAAATGCTTAAGAAGCAAAAAATTATTCCTGCGATTTCTTTTTGATTTCGTTTCGAATACATTCTTTTCCAGTATTCGAGAGACGAAGAAATGAGTCGAGTAGTTATTTGTAATTAAGCTGAAAACTAAGTATTTCCTCACCGTTTGAAACCCAAATTTAAGGCTTTCTTAAAATGAATTATTGCAAATGGCCGTAGTTTTCCAAGGTTTAGAGTTCAGGGCGTGGTAAAATTCCGAAATTGGTGAGTCATTAAATTTAGAGTTCGAGCCTTATTTGCTAGTCAAATTTGTAAATGATCAAAATAGCCTAGAAATGCTTTTTGTAGTTGAAGCGCTTTTTTGGAGCTTTTTAGCACATTTTGACTTGTTTTGTCCCTTTTATCTATCGAAAATAGAATAATTCATCGAAATTTTCAACGTTTTAGATATTTTCAACATCATTCTAAACCTTTTTTGCTTCTAAAAATGTTCGATGGCTCATAATCTCCCGGCAGTAACTCGGATCTTGGACTCTGGGAGATAATGCCCACTCACCCCTATGGGAATGTATTGAATTGACCTAAAATTCGCATCTTGACCATTATGTTCTGACATCACGTTTTGTATTTACAATGAATTTTGACGTTATACTCATAGAGGCTAGCAGTATAGAAAGATGGAAAGTAAATTCGATGCTAAGAACCGGAAATTTTTTTAAATTTTCACAAATTTTTTAAATTTTCCATGGCCGTAAAAAATCTTGCGACTGCAATATTTTTATTGATAAGATAAAAGTGAATAATAAATAAAGATAAAGGTTAAATAGATAACAAAAAAGGAGCCGCTATTGGTTATATGACTCCTTCCATTTCATAATGACCATTTTCAATTTTTTATTGTTGAAAATCCGTTAATTTAGCCATATTGCAATATATATTTTTTAAAGTGTTGTTGCCTTATGAATAAAAATATTTCTTTTATCATTTTAGCAACTTCTCTTGACTTGAGTGCTATTTTCAATAGCTTATATTCTATTGGAAATTTGATAAATATCGGTAAAAGATATAATAAACGGAAAAGTTCCGTTAATGACAATGCATGAATCGTAAATATCAAAATTGCATCAAACTGGTTAAGGGCGAGGATCAGACGTGCGCGTGGGGTTTGGAAGTCTAATAGTAGATCCCCCAGAATTGAAAAATAAGAAAGTTTCTACGGAAAATAAGAGAGCGAAAATGCATGAAAAATAAAACATTCACTGGAAAACTGCTTGAAATAGACCAGAGGCTGTGGATTAAGATAGTCCTTAAGCTATTTTAGCATTTACAGTTTTTAAGGCCATTTTGCCTCCAAACAGCTCTCTAGTGACCGCTCAGACCGACCATGCTGTGCATCTTTGGTGAAGACTGCATAATGACGCATACATTTCTTTCGTTTTGCCGTTGTCTGCATTTTGTGATAAACTTATTCGGAAAATAATAAAACGAATAAATACCGATTGAAGATAGAATCAAATTCAGTGCAAGCAAGCATTTATATGATATTGGTACATTCCTGCTATCTGTTCTAAGCGTTTCTTGATGAATTATAAGAAATTACACGAAAAACAAATTTGCTCATCGCTTTTCGCGGTTGACCAGCCAGGTTTTCCCTGTTGCAGCGTACCACTTTTTTCGCTTTGAGTAAATATCATGTGTTGTATAGAGATGTGTACGATTTAGCAACGCCGATTCGAGGTAAAACGTACGAAGGCCAGTACGACGTTGAAAAATTGCAACCGGAAACGCCGTACGAATTTGTCATTAGAGCCAAAAATAAAATCGGCTGGGGAAGACCTATTCAAGAAACTATCTCAACCGGTAGGACGGATCATTTTTTCAATCGAATAAATATCCGTTTATACCTTATTGTGCTCGTTTTATGCCGAAATATTGATCGAGTATAATTTTTCATTTCAGGAAAATTACAGTCACACGTACGACAAGCGGATACTTCATCCGGCATTACCACAGGTATTTAATCATAAATAGCGCATTAGCGCGCACCTGTACTATACTTGGGAACCCCCAACAAATGTCTACCCCCTACAGCAACACTGAGACACTTCTGTATTGTGCCGTTTTTTGAAATAGATCATGAAAAATTCAATTTAGCTTTTTTCTACTCTTCCACCCGTTGTGTACACAGCACGTAAAGTTTTACTGTAACGTATAGATAACGTAGTTTTTAAAAATTTTTGGTCGGTCACACGACTTTTCTAGTTCAGTTTGGCATTCTCTCTAGACAATTGAGTAAGCTCTGAACATTTTTTAAATTTTCTTCAAATGACCGATTCCCGGGGGGCAGTGTAAAGAGTGTCAAGAATCTGAGGGTGAAAAGACGTATTTTGGCCTCTTTTTGTCTTCCAACAACTCTGGGTTATGAGTCCCGAGAAATTCTTTCCAGCAAAAATGCACTAAGACTCAAGGGCTACTTTCGGCGTACAGGAAACTGGTTTAAACTCAATACGGAGTTGGATCTAGGGGTTTAAACTTTACACTCTAGTAGATGGTGTAAAAAACAGGTTTTGTCTAAGATTTCTCCGCCAACTTCTCCGGTTATGAGTAATTGAATAGAACAAAAATACAACAGCTACGCATCGCAGTAAATCGCACTTAAAAAATTTAATATTTACTTACTTATGGAAGATTTTTGAAGTTTACAATGTGATGGATGGTGGAAAAATACGTTTTTGTCCCTTTTTGTCTGCCACCTTCTTCGTTGATAAGTCGGAATAGGTCGACTAGAATAAAAATAAAGTACTTTGTAACACGGATTCATGTATTCGGCAAAGATTTTCACCGATGTACAAAGACTTTTCGGGACCGTCTTTGTACATGTACAAAGATTTTTGGGGAGAAAAACTGCAAAGAAGGTCTGAAATTCGCAAAAATGAGTAATTGAGTGTTTTATATACCATTATAATGGAAGAAATTGCATTTCGAAAGGAAAAATGTCAACTTTTTCGGCGCTACGCGCCGTTTTTAAACGATTATTAGTGATTTTTGCCCCCAGAAACCCAGAAATTAGCTAAAATACACTACTAAAGGTCGAACAACTCTGTTTTTATCACACTCAAATCGCCACTGTACCATATTATAGTGCCCAAAAAATTTGTGTGTACAAAATGCACAAAGACTTTTGGGGACCATCTTTGTACATATTCAAACTGACCTTGTAAAGAGAAAACACTGCTTTGTAAGGGGTAAACGTTACAGCAAATCGCGTTTGTTTAGATAAATATTTAGGTTTTTCGAAAGGTGTAAAGTCAAATTTTGGGTGTGTTAAATGTGTTTCTGTCTTGCTTTTTTGCCGTTTTTTCATAAATGTTAATCGTAATATCAGAATAATATCAGGTAACGAATCCGACTAAAATCTGCTTTACACTCGGTGGTTGTGTAAAGTTTACACTGCAAATTAACTTTAGTTCTTTAGCCTTGCGGAAGCTTAATTTTTTTTCTAAATGTTCTACGTAACGTCAGAATTACGAATCTGACTGTTAGTTTTCTCTACAACCAGTAGTTGTGTAAAGCTTGCACTATTAATTTTTTATTAATGTGTATACTTTACACTACAAATTTATTTTACTTCTGGAGCGTTGCAAAACGTGAAGTTTTTTCAAAATATGTTTCATAGGGTCATGATTACGAATCTGACTATATCTTTTCTTTTCATCCAGTACTTGTGTAAACTTTACACTGAAAATTAACTTTACTTTCAGAGCGTTGCAGAGGCATAATTTTTTTCAAAATGTTCCATTTAACGTCAGGATTACGAATCTGAGTTTAAATGTTCTTTACATTCAATAGTTGCGTAAAGTTTATGCTGAAAACCTCTGATAAATAAGGTAAGGTTGTCTTGTTTAAAAAGATAATGCTGATGTTCAGAACAATATTGTTTTCCGCGTTCTTGGACTGCTGTCATTATTGTGGCATGTTGCCGTATGTGTTTACTGATTGATTTACTTAAATCATGCGTATTAAAAGTAGGGCACTAGCAGAGAAAAATGCTCCGATGGAACAAAAAAGACGAATATGCTTGGGATTACGGATTATTAAGGATGTAAAAGGAGGGGACTAGGAAAATGCTACTAATGTATATGCCTCAAGTCGCAAGATATGTTAAAAATCAGACTTTCGCTAAGCAACGCAAAAAATTAAAGTATATTCTGCGGCCTCTTAAAAATTGTAACCTTTAAATAATTTTCAAGCTTCACATAAGAGAAGAGTGTATAAATATTCTTAAATTTAAACTTTCTGTGAATTGCTTGCAAGTTGCAACGCACTGCTTCGTATCGTGGTGATTGACAGAAAACTAAGTGCAATTGTATTTAACGGTGTTTTATTTTGTTATCAGTAGCATTATAACAAGCAAACCTGCCATCAATTGGTTAGTGCACACAATCGTTGCGGGCATGCAAGTATACTTACACGTAGTCTGTTTTACGTAAGCTCGCGCGTTTCCCGCTGCTTTAAATCAACAATTTCTTTGATTGTCTTGAATGCAACGATGTTTGCTATTTCATTTGATGGCTCAAGAAGTTGCTCCTAATTCGGTTCATCTACTTTTCCATAGCTACTGCATAGCTAACCTGCTGCTTTTTCAATTGTTTATTGGTTCAATACTTTATTTCAATCTGCAGACAGCAGAATATACTTCGATTTTTTGCGTTGCTTAGAGAAAGTGGTTTTTAGCAAATTTTGCGACTTTAGGCATGTACAAAGGTAGCTTTTTCCTAGTCCCCTCCTTTTACATCCTTAATAATTCGTAATCTCAAGTATATTCGTCGTTTTTGTTCCATCGGAGAATTTTTCTTTTCTATTTAAATCATGATCAATACAGAAATAAATATATTGATCATTATTTATCATTATTCTACTTCAGGAATCACGACACTTTTTGCATTCTGGTCATTGTTAAGTTAACATGATTTGAATTGACTAAAACGGTTCGATCATCCCAAAACAAACAGCGCATAATTGAGTGCATATTTGAGTAAATTTTATCGGGCGAAATTATTCCATTGCCATCATTGTACTATGAAATTGCCATGGCACTATTTTAGCTTGTCTATTGACCAGTTTCGTAGCCGCTGTGAGAGATTTACATAGAAAGCCATTATACACTCACGTTTTTCTGTATACAAAATTGAAATGAGCTACAAAGTACAATACTGCGGTATGTACATATGCTAAAACTGCATTTTTTATCTTCAGCAAATATAATCTAATACTCTTTCGAGCACAATTAGCGCTTTTTAAATTTTTATGACAAATAGTACAGAAAATTGACAAAAAAATTAAGAAACTTATTGAAGCAATACAAAATGATTCTCGCGTTTTCATCATGAGGTTCAAGTCAAGTTTACACTTGTAACAGACAATAGTACTTCGAACTTCTAAATAAACAGGAAAGTCTAAAATATTTCTGCAGATTTAAATTCTCACAATGCTAGAAAATTTTGACGTTTTGTCTTTTGGAATTTCCTTCTCATTATAAAGGTATGCGTGAGTAGTTGATTATTTATGATAAGCAATAATTAATTAATTAGTATCACTTTAGCATTTCTCAATTTTTTATCCAGTTCCTAAGGGTAGTAAAGGTGGTAAAGACGGCTCATCCGCGATTTTCGCCAGTCCACTGCTTCTCCTAATCGCCATTGTTTCGTCGCTTTTGTTCGTCGAACGATCCCTAGTGCTTTAGAATATCACTCAGTCAATTACCGTGCTGATGGCTCATAGTAACGTTAATTTTTTCTACGAACATTGATTGACCAAGCCGGACGAAGTCTAAAACTTTTGTCGTTTCTCATCGGCTTTCGACAACCAAAAACCGTGTGATTCAATTGGTTGAATGGATGTGCATATTCGAGCGTTTGTTTTACGTTTTACGTCAGAATTTGGTCGGTGTAAACAACTTTAGTTTCTAATCGATAACTTATTTTAGGCTCTCGTCGTTATTTTGTCAAGTTTTACGTTTTACGTCAGAATATGGTCGGTGTAAACAACTTTAGTTTCTAATCGATAACTTAATTTAGGCTCTCGTCGTTATTTTGTCAAGTTGTACGTTTTACGTCAGAATTTGGTCGGTGTAAACAACTTTAGTTCCGAATCGATAACTTATTTTAGGCTCTCGTCGTTATTTTGTCAAAGAGGCGCCTCTATTTTGCTAATTCCAGTCGGTTCGCGTACATGTACGGCATGGGCATTATGGGGGTAAGACTCGAAAAGTTGTTCTAAAGTGATTATTTGGGCCTTAAACGATGGGTACAGGCAGGGGCGTAAGAGCCATGAGCGGCGTCCTGCCCCCATTATCTTGGAATGAAAAAAATTTGTATATCCTTAACAAAGGTCCCACTGAGGGTACAAGTAAAACTTGTCGAAGTCTATCAAAAAGGCAGCCCAGAACAGGTTTTTAGTACGCTTATAAGCTACTAAATTCAAAATTTTATTATATTCCTTCTCTTAGAAGCCCAGAATTGACTTAAAAATGGTGAATATGTCAAAATTTTCCGTATATCCTTTTTTCTTTGGCAGGCTTTACAATTGAATGCGAAAAGACACGAATTACGAAATGTGTTGGAGATATAAGACTTGAAAAATTTCTGCTCCCTCATGTGTCACAAACACCATTTTCCGACGTTTCGTCCTAAAAATGCCTTGAACTATATCAAAATACTTTTCGCGCCGACAAAAATTTTATTGAGCCAAAAGTCGCCAAAACGCTCATACACATTTTTTAGGTGTTCTAGAAAATTGGAAATTCGGGTTATAAAACGTTCCCCCAGAACACATATTCACATGGTCATTTCCGAGCTAGTTTATAAATCAGTAACCAGTTGCGATTTATACGTCTTTCAAAAGAACGCAATACATTTCACTAGGATAGAGATAAAACTAATTTTGAATCTTGAATAATTCACACCAAGGATTGAAAATCTTTGTGATATGTAATTAGTCTTCAACTTAAGAAAATAATTCTTTTAATGTGGTATGCACACAAAAATTTTGAATGAGACAGTGTATTGCCGAATTATTCTCTCATTCGTCATAATTCAAAAGCGCAGTGTGACTTCCAGACACGTAGCTCTGGGGAGAATGAAGGGGCCTGGACCCCCCAAAATTCAGAAAAATCGGGAAAATATGACTTTTAAACGTTATTTTGGTGCAATTTTTGGGCTCGGTCCCCCAAAATAGGACGGCCAGCTACGTGCCTGGTGACTTCGTATTTATCGTACTTCTTATTCGAAATAAAGGAGCCTTCGTGTAAACTTTGTACTCGGATATCAAAATCTCGCGTTCGTCTCTTGTTTGTCTTTAATGACTCGTTATTTTTCTCCTGAATTCAATTTTTGAAATTTCACGGATTTTTGGGTCTCACTCACTGTAGATACATGCCAATATCGTAGTCAGTCTTGATTTACCTACCTATTTTTCATTCAACTTAAACTTTTCGTATTAGTGTGTGAATCAAGAGCGTTCCTACTTATCAAGATAAATCTAATTTTTATACTTCCTGACTCGTTCGATATGCTTCATACTCCGTATATGTAAACTTCAATCACTCAAACTTTCTGTACAGCTTAACGTTGAGACCTACTACGATTCATTTTTGTTTTAGCAGGTACCTACTAATAAAAAATGTATATTTTTTCGCACGTGAAGCGTATTTTCGTACATGAATGATGTTATATCATTGCGTATTTTGTCTTTGCTGTCTGTTCAAAGTAAAATAATTGTACGATCCGGAAGTAAGCAGAAGTCCTCAAAAATTTCTGGAGCTATAAATCACTAGAAGCCTAAAATTAAAAAATGCTGATTGATGTGTAGAAAGGACGCTGGTTCAACAGAACGTTCCACACACATTTGTGCCTTTCAATTTGACGTTTAAACCGTTATGGCGATTGATTTGCATTCAGAATTCTGAACCTTGTAGTTCTTGCCGCAAAAATATATTGTTTGCTTCAGTATATTTACCTACCTGGAGTCTATTTCACACAACTTGGGATACATTTTTAAAACCATGTCGAGAATAAGCCGACAGATTGCGATTCGCTGAAACCGTCGGCTTACTTTCGAAAAAATTCTTAAAATTTATGTCCAAACTTATATGAAACAGACTTTAAGTGTGTCTAGAAGATTATCTGAATTGATGTAGATCGCCTACAGAAGCGATTTAAACTGAATCGACAAGTCACTTCAAGCACTGTCCAAATAGTTTCGATCGGACATTCACGTAAGGGGGTCCAGCCAGACCAAACCCCTGAATGGGAGAATGAATGAATTAAAATCGAAAATTTTCATTAAAAGTGCTTGAAATAGACCAAAACTACGGAATAATGTAGTGTTGAAGCTATTTTAGCATTTACATGAGTTTTTGCGGTCATTTCAGCCCAGGCAAAACAACCAATGTTGTGCAGGAGCGAAATCTTTTATTGATTGATTTGCTTTTGTAAACTGGTTTGATTTGACTTTCGAATTAGAAAAGTCATCTGTTAAATATGCATTTAATCCTCTTTAGCCTATTTCGTGCAACGTTGGACTTATATTTCGAGCATTTTTATTTATTAGCATATTGTCAGTCATAGGTCTCAGAGGTTATGCCAAAATTTATATGACAGACTTGAAAGCTCGTGAATTCCGGGGAAAAGTTAACATAGAAATGCCTCCTCCGACCTGAAACGTGGAATTATTTAAACTGAAGATTATTTTTTCGATTTAAACATTTTAAAGTTCACAAGAGGGTGCTGTCATTGTGTAAGCCAACTAAAGCGGGTTTGGCAGGGACTCATTCATTTTTTATGCACTTAACAATTCTTCCTTCGCGCGTATGTATTGGCAAATGCAGCAACAATAATACATCTATTCTTGATCAGCTTGCACAGTTGTAAGTGCGCTTGGAGAATTTTGTCTGATACATTGGCGCAGATAATTGTACCAGATCAAAACTGATTGTTGCACGAAATGGCCAGCAATAAAGCAGTAAAAGGAAAACCGACTGCGCGTCTATTCACGCGTAAATTCTGGAATAAAGAGTTAGCGCGTCAGTTAAGTCGTTGCATGATTAAACGCAAGGACGTTCATGTGACTTCATTCCAGATTTACGTAGTCCTGCACGAAATGGCTGTGGTCGATGTCGAGCCATTTAGCGTCCAGCAGATCACGAGTCAATTGCTATCCACAGATAAAACGCTGGCAGCTGTTTCTCACCGTGTGCTCACGAAAGAAGTTATGAAGGTTAATTCAAATTTTATACGCGAGTGCGATTAAACTTTTCGTTGTTAATGTAACTTCAGGGCAATCTGCTTACAGTCAGAAAGAATAAAGATTTTTCAGAAGCGCCATCAAATCCGAAAATATGTACCTTTGAAATGTTACGAATAGCGGAAGGAATTTAAATTTGCGAATGGCCGCTGAACCATAATCATGAGTATTTTAGACATAAGATATGATGACTCTTAGGATAGACACCTAAGCACTGGGACATTCGTTTCATTTATGTATGTGCCGAAAAATAATTGGTGGGCAGCGGCCTAATTCTTGGGGGTCCGACGGGGCAAATTGCCAAAATAGCACCAAAATTCAGTTCTGAGGGTCTATCGATTTGGGGGTGCGCTGGATTCTCGGGGAGGGGGTCCATCTAAACCCCTTTCCTACGCCCATGTGTGGTTGGTTCCATTCAGGGCGGATTTGAAGGGACATCCCCCTTGTCCCAACATAGTTGTCCAGTATATCATTTATTTAAAAAAAGAAAGAAAGAAAAAATTTTATTACTACATAATACCAACTGATAAAATACAAAATGACAAGATACATAATAGAGGCAATTACGATTAGTAAAGGGACATGCGAGTCAATGGAATGACAAGTTTTACGCGCGCCACACAAGATATCTAGATAAATCAAAGTTTGCTAATCTAGATTTAAATATGTTTAGGTTAGGAAAAGAAACAATGAGGTCAGGAAGATCGTTCCAAAGTGCGATGTATTTGTAGAAGAAATCGAACTTTTCTAAATTAGAATGTACAATAGGTATGACTAATTTAAATCTATTAATGCTACGGGTAATATTATAATTAAATACGAAAAAATCATCAGCTTCCAAACATGATTTATGACAAATAATTTGATACATCATACACAGACAAATCTGCAAGCGTCTTAATTCAAGTCTGCCCAATTTAAGTTGTATTAAACGATCCTCGTAAGAAAGAATATTATTATAACCAAAAATATATTCAGTGAATCTACGTTGAACAGCTTCCAGTCGATCTATATCCCTAAGATAAGGGGGGTTCCATACACTGCAACAGTACTCTAATAAAGGTCTAACATAACAACTAAAAGCTTTAACAAGGTTACCTTTATCACGCGAAAAAATGATTTGCGTATTAAAATACATCTAGAGAAAGCTTTTTTAATCAACGTATTATAATGTTCCTTAAATTTTAAATTTCGGGTAATCGAAACTCCTAAATCACGGACAAACAGATCACTAGAAATTATTTCCCCATTTAGTCTATAAACAACTTTTTGATTATTACTACCCAAATATAGAACCTGACTTATAAATATTATTATTACCGTACTATAAATATTATCACATATATCATTTAAAAAAATCGAAAAAGGAATAGGTTTTAAAACGATTTAATGGCAAAAAAGCCATTTTAGCATAGTTTTCTTCTATTTCCATGCATAACTTTTGGGAATTTCCGAGGTTTTGCATTAAATGCTACAAATACAGGGAATCGATCAGTAATTGAATCGTCTACGTCCTTCCGCTTGAATTTCGCGAATTTTCCGGCGCTTCACGCCGAATTTTCAAAGAATTTAATGAATGTCTAAAATTTATAAATTTTTTGAAAAAAATATAAATACGAGTTCTGTAAAGTAAAAATAGACAACGCGAAACGGAAAACTATTCTGCGCGTCAACAATAAATTTTTAGACCCATTTACGACTGTTCTTGGAATAATTGCGATACCGATACCGCCCCTTCCCCTTAGAAAAATCCTAAATTCGCCACTGAATATGAAGTCGGAAATTTTGGAGTGGTGATCTTCTAATGCGCTGGAAAACGATTTAGGTAATTAATAGAATTTTCTGCCATTTCTTATACTGCACTAAAAAGTTTCATTGAGTTTTGTTCGCTATTGCCTTTTCGGTTTACACTTTTGTCGACACAACTTTTTTGATAAGTTATTTGCTACCTAGTGAGTGGTGTTAATTAGTAAATCTCCGCTTGAAACGTCAATTTGAAATTTTTCGACAGTAAGAGCCACAACAGCGTCGTTACTCTACTGTTTAATGACCTTAGATTCAGAGTTATTAATTTTAATGTTCGTTTTAGTTCAGTTTTGTGGGTTTTTCATCACCTTACACTTTAACTGCGTTTATATTCTGCAAAAAAGTGGGGTTCGCAAAAACTCAATACAATAAGCTAGTTTTAAGAAAGCCAGAGTCACAAAGCTAAGATTCTTTTAGGCAAAAATTTTATCTATCAAATGATATAAACCGGATTACTCAAAGTTAAATAGAGCAAAAGTTATAAGGAAAAGTATATGTGCCTTTTTTGCGCTACTCAACAACGTTTTCAGATTGCAACTTACCAAAAAAAGGATGTTTACAAAAGTGTAAACCAAAAATGCAATATAGGGACTAACTCACTGAAACTTTGCAATTTTGTTGCTCAATGCTTGATCTTTTAAAAACCGATTCAGTTAGAAATTTAAATGTTCGTTTCAGTTCAGTTTTTATGGGCCACTCTGTAGTTTATATATATGTGCTCTTTAGCTTCTTGCGGAAGGCATAGCGTTCGGATGGTTTAGATACGTCAAGGGCTGCCTCTTCAAGGCTTCGAATGTACCACCGCCAAAAGCACATTTGGATAAAACTAAAAGGTAACACTTATTTTACGGAACCTCGCGTAGGGATTATAACTTTTGATTACAAAAGTGGCTTGAACTGAGGCAACAACCACGATACGTACTGTGCTAAGCAATTGATAAACATTTGAAAATTCATGCACAAGGTTCCGTGAAATATATAGGTATACATAGATCTGTTGCACCAGTAGGTATCACACGTGGGCGTGGGTTCTCTGGACTGGACCACACGTTGGAGGGAGGAGGGGGAGGGGTCGTGATCCCATAAGTTGAAAAATCCCTCACAGATTACTGTAGAACCCCACATTTCTATTTTTAGTAACATTTTTAGCTATTTCAACCAACCAGACACCCAGGATTTTCTTGCTGCCCATGTATGGTCCGGGAATCTGACCCCGAAAATCCGGCGGACCACGCATAACTGAATTTTTGATGCTATTTTTGGCAATTTTGCCTTAACGGACCCCAAAATTTGGTCGCTACCCAAGGTAGGTACTAGTACTACCTACATATAGTTGAATTTCTATCGTAGATTTGAGTTGATTAGTTAACGAGTCATGTGTTTTAGAATCAAATTTCGTATAAGTCCAAGCTCAAGGATTCCACATCGAACTGATCTGAGAAAGGTACCAAAGAATGTAGTTTTACATGGCGAGGTATCAAATAAATTAGAAGTGCCTGGTTTTTTGATAACCGCTGAAGAATTTATGGATTTTATGAATCGTGTGGGACCGTGGGCAAAATATAAAACATCCGTCGTTGGACCGCAACATTAATGAAAATAGTTTCACTGTTTTTCGACTATGTTACCACCGTTTTATCGTAATCCACTCATCTTTATCTGTTGATACATACGAGCGTACTAATCAGATGTCAGAATTCAGTACCGTTTTATGTTGATATTTGAGTACGTTTACAATGATAGCACGCATGAGTGTGGCTACTTTTTATAACATTTTTACAATTTTTGGCGATTTCCCTCAGAATTTTCTTGCTGCCCATGTATGGTCTGAGTCTGAACCACACATGGGCATGGGGGTTAGGGGTGCACCCCCAGATGACCGAATACACCTTCCCCATAATTCAATTTTTGAATTTTTGTTCAATTTTTTGATGCCAATGGATAAGGCTCGATGAGAAACGTTGAAAAATGGTGTATTTCGCCATATTACCATTTTTAAGACCATGTTTCGATCTTTGAAAAGTCTTGCACCCTCTCCTAATTTTGGTGCTGCCCACCTATGGTCTGGACCCCCAGAATCTGTAAGACCATCCCCCAAAAATCGATAGACCCCAGAATTGAATTTTTGGGAAGGCCTCATCGTAAGCCCACAAAACTTTGTTGCTGCCTACCTACCTAGTCCGAGACATAAACGGAGCCCCGAACTCCAAACTTCTTCAAACATTCGCAAACAAGGTCACCTTGGGTCATTCAAACTTGGGCAAACATCCACAAACTCTCGCTATGTCGTAAATCTCGGCTTGTTAGGCAGGGTTTCTAAGTGCCTCATATTAGTCACAAACATCGGTCTATGTATACATAGTAGGTACCTATGTAATATAATGTAGGTACTACCTATAGGAGGTAGGTACCTACCACTATAAGTGTGCAGCAAGAAAATTCTGAGGGAGGGGGGTGCAAGATTTTTCAAAGGTAAAAAAATTGCCTTAAAAATGGGGGTATGGCGAAGAAACACCATTTTTCGACGTTTCTCATCGAGCACTATCCATTGGCATCGAAAAATTGCGAAAAAATTTTTAAAAATTGAATCTGGGGGGAGTAGTGTTGGTTTCTCGGAGGGGGTATACCCCCCAAACACCCACCCACGCCCAGGTGTTTGGCCCAACACGTAAACGACATCGTCTTCAAAACGATGTCGTTTTTTTGTTTCTGGTCGGGCTCCTGAACCATACATGGGCAGCACAGCGGCGGATAAATCAAGTTTTACATAACTTCGGTCATAAATTTTGAAACTCATCTTCGACAATAAGCTGACAGATTGCGATTATTGCATTGATCTGATATATGTATATATAACCATCGTAACCCTCGGCTTACTGTCGATGAAATTGCTTAAAATTTATGCACGACGAAGTCATGCGAAACATCCAATAAATCCTGGGGAGTCTGATCTGAATGGGCGGAATCGCAAAAAATTACCGTGAGTTAGATTTCGCGGGTCTACTGGTTTTCGCGAGACCCTCACACCCATGTGTGGATCGGATTTTAAGATTTAAAGCTTTTTAACGAAAATGTTTTGATTTTTCGAAATCTCCGTGGATTAATAGTCTGTTTCACATAACTTCGTGCATAAATTCTAATAATCCTCATCGACAGTAAACCGAAGGTTACGATAATTATATATCAGACAATGCTATAATCGCAATCTGTCAGCTTATTGTCGGGGAGTTTTACAATTTATGACCGCACTTTTACAGTGAAACGGACTTAAGTTAATGTATGCTTGTCTTTTGCATGTATCGATGTACATAATGCATACATATTTTGGATTGAATTCTACGCATGATGGTATGCAGTGGTGTAGCTAGGGGGGACTGGGGGCTAGTCCCTTCAAATATTGGAAGCATGAATATTTCTTGCAAGGGTCTTTATAGAGGAAAAAATCGGAGATTCTTAAACCATATCTGAAAGAGATCTGGTTGAGGAAAGCTCAAAAACACCATTATGTTTGCTAGTGTTGTGAAAGATATCTTTATCTTTTTAGCAAGATAAAGATAATGATAAAGATATCTTCATCTTTATCTTTTTGGAAAAATCACAGGCTATCTTTATCTTCATCTTTTTGATAGGAATTTATCTTGCAAAAGATAAAGTATGTACATAAGTCAGCATGCAATCCAAAATGTAGGTTTGACGTGAAATACATTTTAGACGCATTCAAGTTTTATTGTAATACAAGAAAAGAAAAGAAAACGATTGTTTAAACCCTATAACGTGCGGCCCAAACTAATGCCTGTACATCAACCTAAAGGCCCTGCTATACTTCGCCGCGCAGCGCCGCGTGGCGAGCAACTATACTTCCAACGCGGCGCCGCGTGACATGGGTTGTGCTGCTATACTTAACGCGGCGCCGCGCGGCGAAAAAAATTTATTGATGTTGCAACTGCAGTAAAGAGCAAAAAAGTAAAACATGTGTAAACTGTATACTGTATTCTGTGTCAAGAAAACAAGTGAAAAGGGTATAGGTCAACGATTGTGCACATTAAAAACTACTCATTTTCGGTTTCAGCATCATGAAAACACGTTTTGAAAGGCATAGAGACACACATTTTCGCACACAGACATCTTAGGAATCGATTATATATTCAATGTTCACGCTTCACGATGCATAAACATCAGTACATCATAAAAATGCTAAAATCAAGCTTTCCCTCATAAATACATGATAAATATAGGCCGTCGTCCCTCATGGCAAAAGTTTGAACACTGTTCAAACTTCGATTTATCTGCCACGCGGCACCGCGCGGCGCCCCAGATGTGCTGCTATACTTCCGCGGCGCCGCGTTTTGAAATATAGCAGCACATTTTGTCAACGCGGCGCCAAGCGGCGGAAGTATAAGAAACAAGTCGTTTTCACAATACAATAAATAATTTGGAGGTTTTTGAACTTTCCTGAGCGAACTAGAAGGATTCAGACAGAACACAGACATGCTCATTAGAAACAACATTAAATTTCTAGCTATTTACTAAAAATTTTAAAATATGTCAGAAACTCACAGAATAATAGCTGAAAACATCAAAAGCTACAATATTACAGACTTTCTGGCGGCCATATTGAAAAACTGGAATTCTGTAGTAAATCAGGCAACAGATATCATTCGAAAGCTTTTTTGGGATTTCTAAATGTGCTTAAGAGAAAAAGATGAAAAATACGCGAGTAAAATGCATAACGACGGAGGCAACTATATTAAAAAACTTAAGTGAAATTGCAGGACGAACTATTCAGAAACACGAAACAGAAAAGGGTGAAATTAAGGGCACAAAACATCTATTTTGCTATTTTTCAAAAAAATGAAACTCAACCTGTATACTTGGGTGACGAAGAAAGTTTGAGCACTTTTCGAGCCTACTGTAAACATAAGCTAACACTTTTTTTGGCAAAATAGTTGAATTATAAAATTGTCTATCTAAAACACTTTATTTCATAAAAATCCGTTTAGTGTCCTGAGTTCATCTCAAAATACCTCACTTCACGGAAATGAGTTATTCAATGGAGAGCAGGTTCATCAGTTTTGACCGACTGTCACACTGCAGGCGTTTTATAACATGAAACATGGACTATGTTTTGAGCAGGCTGAATGAATTGTGATCATTTATTGTATTTATTTTATAACAAATACCAGCTGATCAAAGTTATATGCTTAAATGCACCATAATTCTCGAATTATGTGAAGTTAGGGAAAGATACCGATCTAAGCGGAGTACTACTAATAGCAATCACGTTAATCTAAGTCCAAGCCTAGAAAACAGAGAAGTTTGAAAAATCAATAACTGTTGCGACTATACTTTATGTAGGCGCACAGAGCAAGGTTTTGATGCTTAGAAAAGAAAGAACCGACTTGCTGTCTGCCAGTAGTAAAAGGTCAGTCAGATACCGCAGGTAAACCCCAAAGCCGAACTTTATGCGTGCTTAATGCCTATCACCTCTTGACTAGGCGTAAAAATTAGGCATCCAGCAGGTAGGATTTAGAGAGATCAGCCGCACCCCATTGGCTCAAAATAGCACAAAATTAAGGACTTTGCCAAAATACTAATTTTTCCGCCCAAGTCATGGTTCCGCCCCCCTTAGGGGTACCGCTCCCCCTTAGAAAATCCTGGATCCGCCACTGGCATTCAGTTGGCTGCTGACATTTCCCACCCAGTCCCGTTTATTGCATTTCACAAACATCATTCTCCTGAGTCAGGCGACCATATTTACATATGTACACTTTCTCTTTATCTTTTTTGGTTCCTTTATCTTTTCATTATTTTAACCTGCTTAATTTATCCTTATCTTCATCTTTATCTTCTAGATTTTAAAGTTTCAACTTTATCTTTATCTTTTGTCTTGCAAAAAACCTTATCTTTACAACACCAATGTTTACCTATCCTGAGTAGTTGTTGAGATATCTAACTTCAAAATTGTTGCCCCCCCAAATCAGAACGCCAGCGACGACACCGGTGGTATGGGTATTTATTTATGTAAATACGTATCAGTATTTAAACCAGTGCATACACTAATATAGGTTCAGTGCGCAGTAATAAAAAACAAGGAACGATGCCAAACAAAGAAAAAATAAAAATGAACAAAAACATCAGTGATTCGCATCAGAGTAGTTTGAAATGTCCGGTCAGTCGGGCAACATCGTTCAGTTCACCAAATACACAAGTGATCAAAGGTTCCTCGTTCGTTGTAGCGTTCGTCTTTTTGTTCTGCGATAATGATGAGGAATGGGATCCAAAAGAAGTTACTGCATCGTTGTGATAAATGGTCAAACAACAGACTCCACATTTTTTGGCCTTTTCCGAAACGCTAATCAAATCGGCGCCATTGTCCGACTTCAGCACAACTTTCATTTGCCCACCTGCGCGCCATTTTTCCAAGAAAGGCTTCATCGCATCGTCTCTACTTAAAATGTCGTAGTTTTTTAGACAGGCGTGCGATACCAGCTGCAAGATTTTCTGCTTATTATTCTTGAGTATAGCTCGGTTAATAACCAACACCATTTTGCATCCTAAAAGTGAAGTAGAAATAAATTTTTTCTAAAAAATCTGCGTTAAATAAATTAGGGTTTGATGTAATAGCAATAATCTATTGAAACAAGACAGCGTCTATAGTCTATTTCAGGAAACATTTTGCCAGTAAATTTGCCCAGTAATGCTTATCAATTGCCACCACACGCACAGTTCCGCATAGACCGCCTTTGTAATCGAACACAGATTCGAAAATTGCGAATCAGGCATATGCTTGCAATAAATTCAGCTAATCACTTGCTTCATTTCGAAAAACATTTCAAACCAATTGTCCCATTGAATCGTAAATGTAAATATGAATAAATCTAATTCATATACGCATATTTGCCTAAAAAAACTGGTACCTATAAATACTAAAATAGCGTGCAAAGTACGAACTCAGTTTCTGGTCAATCTCGAGCATTTTTAAAGACAATTTTTATTTTCATCCGTTTTTGGCCATCATTTCGCCCTATTTTCCCGAAAAAGTTACCATTCTCCATTTTATGTAGGGAACCCGAAACCCCTACCTTCTCATCTGCATGTCTGTGGACGAGGAGGCTGACTGAGTTTAGAATTCTAATTGAAGTAGAGAAAAAATAATAAGGCAATATTATAATTGACGTTTTTTTCGTGAAAATAAGAAAATTTGACCAGGATTTGTAAATTAAGGTCGTTTTCACACTATTTAAAAGTTTACACCAATTTTTGAGGCATTTTTAGGTGCAATAAAGCCCTTGGTCATTCGTTGAAACCGGGCATGCTGAGCCTCATACTATTTTAATGCATACATTCTATAGTCCATTTCACGAAACCTTGTGCATAACAGGCAAAATTCAATCGATGTAAATCGGATACACGAGTAGTTTAAATCGATCCGATGAACATGACATTGCACGCAATAAATAGGGGCCAGCCACAAGTGGGCGTGGGGTTGGGGTATGCAACCCCAGAAGTCCGAATACCCTCCTCCTGAAACCAAAATACCCAAAAAATTCAATTTTTGAACTTTTTTTGATATAAATGATAGTGCTCGATGAGAAACGTTGAAAAATGGTGTTTTTTCGCCATACCATGATTTTTAAGACCATTAAAAACCTTGCACCCCCGAATTTCGGTGCTGCCCACCTATGGGGCCAACGCAATAAACGGTGGCCAAAGAAAATTTTATTATACAAAACTGCATTACTATATAGTCTGTTTCACGAAACATTGTGCATGGATTACAATTCTTGAGTCGATGTAAATCGATTACAAAAGCAATTTAAACTGAAAAAAGAATCACGATACTGTGCATAGCAATTGATAAGTGTTTGAAGTTTTTACTATGCAAAAGTGTATTACAGTAAGCTGCTTAGAAACCACTTTTGTAGCTGCTCGCTAGTCCGCCGAAAATTGATTTTCATGCACAAGGTTTCGTGAAATAGACTAGGTACCTTAATCACTATTGTAAGTAGTAAAAATATATTTCCACGCACAAGGTTCCGTGGAATTTAAAATGCATTTTCGTCAGCCTACAAAAAAGGAGACAACGGTGAAGTTAGGGATCGACCGGAGGTCAATTTGCTTACCTCCGGGCCAGAGCCTGAGCTCCGCCCATTCACACCTCCGGCTCCGGCAGGAGCCGGAGGTGAGCATGGACTATTTTCACATTGGTGTTGACATCATGTAAATTTTAATGTTACGTATAATCAGATACTTGGTCACTCTTAAGCAACTTTAGATAAGAGGAATGTGAAGGTGCAAGTGGATTCACGGCGAGGGTGGAGGATGCTAACCGTCCGAATATCCTTACTTTATGGTTGAGGTGTGTGGGGAATAGATGCGCAGTGTGTCCACGGTGATGGGTCAGCTGGTCGTGGAAAGGGACTAAATCAGAGAGCGTTTTTGTACTAAAATAGCTTCAAAAACTGGTATAAATGATACAAAAAGTCGAGCGAAACGTGCATTTTGTAATCAAAACTGATATCAAATAAATTCAGTTATGAATCAAAGCTACTACCATTTCTGGTCCATTTAGCAGAAAAATGTCAATTTTCACGCGTCATTTTGCCTCTTTTCCCCAAAAATTTTCCCTTATTCCCGTAGATACTAAATCTGTTCAATTTTTATGTCTGATTAGGAGTGTGTCAGGGTTCAAGACAAGACCTTTCTTACTCATAGGCGATTGTCGTCTATCGAGTATTTTCTGACAAGATTTTGGGGACGAAAGTAGTACATACACCAAAATTTTAAGACTATATATTTCTGCTGTATACTTATTGCATAAATGCACACGATCAAAGGCAATGGGAGGGCGGTTAATCGACTTTCCTTGAGGCAGGAGTAATTTTCGTCTCATTTAATGTCACTTTTTCGCGTTTAATTAGCCGTGCTTGATTTTTCATGAATATTTATGGTCAAATTTGCATTAAAACAATAACAGTTAGGGCAATGGAATGATCTATAACATCAAATAAGTACAAAATAATAAAAGAAAAGCGTCTGAATGAATGAGCTGAACTGTTTACTGCTCGAAAAATAATATATGCACTAGAAATTACAACTGTTAGACGTCATTTGACGCTCTTTCACAGTTCAAGCAATCGGTTTTGGTTCAAAATGGCCTGAGGGGGGGGTATGCTCTCCAAAAGTCCTGGTAGGGGGCACACCTGGGCGTGGGGAGAGGGGTTCGGGGGAGGGTTTTGGGGAGGGTTTTTAAAAAACCACAGAATTCAATTTTTGAAATTTTTTTGTTTCTTTTTCTCGCAATTTTTTGATGTCAACGGATAGTGCTCGATGAGAAACGTTGATAAATGGTGTTTTTTTCGCCATACCACCATTTTAAGGCCATTTTTTGACTTTTGAAAAATCTTGCACCCCCTCTCCTGAATTTTGGTGCTGCCCACGTATGGTAGGGGAGATACCCCCATACCCCTAAACTCAACATTTTTCGATGGAATCTTGTATTTTTAATAATAAAAGAGATGAAAAGAGTCAACATAGGCTAAAAGGCTCTAAAGAGTGGACTCTTACTTGAATAAAGCGTTTCATTCCGGCTATTTTGATCATTTTCGTATTTGAATTGCAAAAAAGACCGAATCCTGAATTTGTTGTTCCCGGATTTTGGGGTTTTGCCCCTTACTCAACTATGAACCCCTGGAATGCTTAGAAACCATGAATTAAGAGCGTTTAAATATTTGGTTACGTTTGAATCTAGATCTAATAACTTAAATATGACTTTAAATTTACCTAAAAAAAGTAGAATACTACGAATTTTGAAGAAATCCGATCAGAAAGAAAACTAATAGATGTTGAAAAGGCTGGACAGAAAAGGGCTATCAATCGCATGCATTGTTCAGGAACAGTAGGTTATCAATCATGATGGAATCACAAGACGAATTGTTTGGGACTGGAAAAGATTGAACAACAAAATATGAGCAATTAATTCTTCTTATGATAAGGAAACAGAAAGTCAATGTTTAATGGAAGAGTAATTTAAATAAGTCCTGAATAATTGTTAATCCGGAATTTTTATGGAAGAATGAGTAAAATCCAACTTTTCTGAAATATATTGAGAAATAGCGTCAAAAATATCTGTAGTTTACGCCCAAACGAATGGATCTTTCAGCCAGAGCAGCTTACTGCATTACAAATTTGTTAAAAAATCGTTTCTGGAGCAAAAAGCGATCAAAGCAGTCTAGCTTTTTTTCGCATTTCAAATAATGGTTCAAATTTTTCGTCGTCATTGTTTTAATAAACGTTCCAGAGTTTGAAGATTCTAAGACCTCTTTATATAAAAATGTCCAGGATATCAATAAAGTTGTATCCTGCATGAAACACCAATATTTTTGAAAATTCAGCTATAAAAGCAACAACGCCACTTATTTTAATTTTGCAAACCGTTTGGCCATCGGGACAGCTACATACCGCCTCTGCACTGAATCAACGCTTATTTCCGAGAACACTATTTATGTTGGTTTTAAGCGTAAACTTATCATCCACCCATCTACTGCTCAATATACAATTTTGCACAGCTATAAAATCTTAATGCTTTGTTATATTTTGAATCATAGTTATTGCTTCAGTTTAGACCGTTTTTGTAATCGTTTCGCACTGATCCGAGGTTTAAAATTCCTCCGGCCTTCCGGTCCC
Organism: Mermis nigrescens; assembly: GCA_036768485.1. Classification (NCBI taxonomy): domain Eukaryota; kingdom Metazoa; phylum Nematoda; class Enoplea; order Mermithida; family Mermithidae; genus Mermis; species Mermis nigrescens. The sequence continues at coordinate 3,718,558 of JAVLUZ010000271.1, read as the reverse complement.
TTTTTGTTCCTCCGGTTGACGGAGGTCCAAAAAACGGCCAGAGTCGGAGCTCCGGTCGATCCCTAGGTGAAGTAATAAAATGAGCTCGAGAAAAAGCAAATAGGTAGACACTAACCAAACTTCTTGCCGCGTAGTTGAAGAAAGCGCTGCTTTAAATGAAGCTGACTGGGTAGCTCTACGTCATTTGCAGCGACTATCGTTGTCAGCTTAAGAAAATTTTTCCACTTCTTGTTATAAAAATACATAAACAATGCAGAGCTAGCAACTGCTGCCGATGATAACAGGAGTGGATGTGAAGCGAGGAAAGAGCTGAATATGCCCATTGAAGTAGGTAGTACGGTAGTAGGTACCTGCAAATAACAATTAGTTGAGCTGGCGCCTTAAATGCAATAGGAGGGATACACTACGCCCAAATCGGTCGTTCCAAAATCCCCCGGTTAGAAAAAATTTGATTCCCATTTCTTGGCGACGCTTGCTTTTGGACCATTTTAGGTGTTTTCTCTACCATTTTTGACCGAAAATTAGAGGCCATTTATTCCCCACCCCCTAAAATTGGCCGGAAACCCACTCCACAAAGTTCGATCCGTTACATGTTGGCTAGCACAGATAGCAAGTAACAAACTATAGTTTGTTTCACACAATGTCGGTCATAAATTTTAAAACTATCTAGGACAATAAGCTGACAGATTGCGATTATAGTATTGATCTGTTATATAATTATCGTAACCCTCGGCCTGCTGTCGATGGAAATTATTAGAATTTATGTACGAAGTTATGTGAAACAGACAATAAACAAAGGCGAAATAGCGTGATTGCTTTCCTCTATTTCCATAAACCTTAGAAATACCTAATAAATTTTACTGAAAATTGCAAAAATGTAATACGAATTTTAATGATTGCGACTTAATTTGTCTTTAAAAGGCGAGCGAGATTTTGCTAAAGCTCACGAGTAAGAACGGGATTGACTTTCAAAAATAACCTCTCATCATTTATTGAATCTTTAGTACTTGTTTCTATAAGGTATCGAGTCGAAATAAAACGAAAGCGTTCACTATAGTTTATCGTCTGTTTCACACAAGTTTGGTCTTTTATTTTAAAAACTATGCCGGACAATAAGCTGACAGATTGCGATTATAGCATTAATTTGATGTGAAATTATTCCGTTGGCGTACTTTCGGAAAAAAACTTAAAATTTGTACCCAAAGTTATGTGAAACAGACTATAGTTAGATTTGCCTAATCCCTCTTTAATCTTAGTGTATATGTGCCATAATAGCAAGCAAACGAGTCTTTAATTTTTTCTCATAATTCAAAGGAACAATTTTTAAAATCAAAAAACATAAATAAAACCCCTTTTATTCCAGTTATAGATCGAAATCCACTTTTTAACATCAAAAGAAAAATATCTCAACTACTATTCAAGAAGAGCTTCACGTGGTCAAGCGGAGGATGAGAAAAAACAGGTATCAAATTACATTATCCAAAAAAGTTTGTAAGCAATTTTTTAGCCAATTTTTACGATTTTTGACGCCAATTATTTTAAAACCCTCCATTTTTTCAAATATATTGTTCAAGCGCAATACAAGCGTAAAAGACTTAAGTCCGTCAACTCCAAAAGAGAGTTGATATAAAACCTGAAAAATTCGTGGTCTGCACGAGAACCGCATTTTCATGTCGTGACGACGACCATGCATGTCCATCCCCCGCAAAATTTTTTTCACATAATCATAATTTGAACTTTACGATAAAATAGAAAAGACGATGTTTTATGCGATCTTTCGGCTCTAGAGTGAAATTTTTGGCGCTTCGCGCCCTATACTCATTTTTCGAAAATTAATTGTTCAATTTACTCGATGTTTTTCATATCTTTTAAAAAGTTGTTATAGAATGGAAGAATACTGTTAGAAACGTCAAAAATGGTATTTTGACACATATGCACCGCTTTCGAGCCAAAAAAGGTACTTTATAAAAGATTTTCGATTTTATCCGCCGGTAAAATGGAGAAATGAGAGGTAAAACGAGGCAAAATGGAGGCCAAAAATTGATAACAATTGAAATTTACCTTCAAAAGTGCTTGGAAGTGGTCATAAACAGTAGAGTACGTAGTTTTAGCGATTTTTTAGCATTTATACCAGTTTTTGAGGTAATTTTGGCTAAAAAATCACCCAATTTTTGACTCTCCCAGATCGGCCATGCGGTGCATCTATGCTGACAAGTAGGATTAGTGGTAGCTCAGTCGCATTTTATCTTCGTTTTCACAACGCCCTAATATGAAGCAAAATTAAAAAGTTCAGAAATATTTTTGAACTTATTATTCAGCGCATTATGTATATTTCTTATAAATCCGAAAGGTTGAGGTGAGGGCTGAACGAAAATGACAAAGTTTGTACCACGCAAAATGAAACGATGTTTTGTAACTATTTTTCAATTCGAAAACCGCTCAATTTTTATGCCATCAGGCTTGCATTAACATGTAGGTATATAAACTCCGTAATGCATAGAATATTACCATACTAAACAAAGACTTGTTAATTTTATTCGGAGATGATCATAAAGAAGACTACAGCGAAGCAAAGATATCCGCATTTATTTCGACACTATCGAAAATTCGGCGGTAGCAATGCATGTAACGGCACAAAATTTTTGGAGGGCACGATTGTTTTAACAATACAATGAAGACTGATTTCTGATTTGCAAGTTAAAAATTCCCTGAATTTTGTAATGAGATTACAGCCTGAACCAAAAGTAATTGGAAGCTGAACAATAGCTCAAATGAAAGAGCACAAAATGATCTAACTTTTTTGCTATAAACCAACTTATTTGGTCTAATTGGTCAAAAATAATGTTTAAAAACCGGATTTCTACAGTATGCCATTAAAACGTGCAAATTTGTGTCTTCAAACATTAATGACTTTACACGTTCTTAAGATAGAAACGTGAAACCTAGCAAAATAGTTGCATTTTAGAAGGTTCTACTTGAAAAATACAAATTTTGATTATAACAGTGCGGTACTTTCTGCAATCTCAAAGGAACCTCCAATTTATGGCGAAAATCTTCAATGGTTTTTGAATTTTGCAAAGTTCTCCCAGTTTTCTGTATGTAAAATAAGGTGCTTTCTATTTTAATGTTACAATTAAGGTATCATCTGAAAGCTCATAAAATGCTGATTTTAGTAAGCACAGATTTATTATAATTTTCGCATTAAATACAGAATTATCTTTCTAGGAACAATAATTCATATAGTCTAGCGTGAAAACAATGTATCGGTCATGGGGAATTAACCTATTATTTTTGACCAACAAGGCAAAAACACATGAAAATGGCCTGGAGACCCAAGTTTTCGCCAAAATAGGTTACATGTACGGCGATAGCTGAATAAAGTTAGAAAGCGTCGTTAAAATTATGAAGATTCGAATTACGCAAAGTTACCAAGCAAAAATTTAGATATGTACCTAATGACATAAGGGATATCTCTGAGCACGAAATGACGTAAAAGCTACATAATTACGCAAAAGAACGATACGCTGATGCAGCGAGCACATAAAAATCTTGCACAAATTTGACCAAAAGACGCAACGCAATGAAATTTGTTTCCGTTTCGCTAACTTGATCAAACGCGACCAAATCACGCAAGACTACATTTTCAATATGGCTAATGCACGATGGGTTGGGAAAATACGGATAAAAGGCTAAGCTTATGATTTGATTACGGTATCGAAAGAGAGCTTCTAAATTAAATGCGAAAACGACTAAAAAATGGAAGCACATGAACGACATTTAAAGACAATTCGAATCGTTTTCCACAAATGGTAACGGTTTATGTGTATTTCTAGCGCTTGAGAATATTTTTTCATCTTTTTAACAACAAAGACGCAAACGGTCAAATGTTCTGGGAGGGGTAAATTAATGTTCCTTGGGGAGGAGAGAGAAGTAAACGATTAATTTTTACGGCTTATTAGCGGTAAAATTATGAGTTCTCAACGATTTTTGAATATTTTTGTTGTTCCTTACCCCCCCCCCGGTCAAAACCCGTAAAAATGCTTTAATTCGTCATATTTTATCTTCGTGATTATGTTTGCATGAAAACAAATGATAATAAGAATGATGGCACGACTTGGACTATCACATATGCACAAAATAAAGGACAAAAAATGTCTGAATGAACAAGTGGACAGAGTAATACCATAGGTGGGCGGCACCAAAATTCTAGGGGGGGTGCAAGATTTTTTCAAAGGCCAAAAAATGGCCTTAAAAATGGTGGTATGGCGAAAACACACTATTTTTCAACGTTTCTCATCGAGCACTATCCATTGGCATCAAAAAATTGCGAAAAAACCAAAAAAATTTTCAAAAACTGAATTCTGGGGGGGGTTTTTGGTTTCTGGGGGGTATTTTGATTTCTGCGTGGGGGGGGGGGGTGCATACCCCAACTCCCAACGCCCATGTATGAGTACTAATCGGGAAATACTTCCGATTATACTGCTGGGCATCGTTTGGCGCTCTGTTATAATTCCAACAATAAGTCTTGGTCCGCAAATGGCCTGAGGGGGGTATGCCTTTCAGAAGTTGTGGTAGGCAGGATACCCTCCCATACCTCCCCCGTGTGCATGTGCGTTCTAAAAATAATATTATTAAAAATGTTATTCAAAATACGTAAACGAAAAGTAGATAAAAATGCGCCAAAAATTAGAATATTTTCACCCGCTCTCCGGTTTTTAGGCAAAAACCGAAGTTTTTACTTAATCTTATGGGTTTCTTGTATTATTAAATTAAGCTCTAATTATGAAAAGGATAAATTCATACGTACACGTTATCAGTTCAACTCAGATGATGAGAGGCGCGTAAAAAATATTGTCACCAAAATTTTTAAAAAAGAGCCACTTTCCCATTAAAATGAGATTCGGGGGCCCGAAAATTCAAGCATTGCCAAGCCGAATCGTAAAGGAAGTCACGGGGGATTAGTTTACTAAATTTCGAAGGTAGAAAAGGCGCAAAAATTCGGTAGCATGAACAAAAAACTCACTTGCTCATGTTCCTCATTAAAATCTATCCACTAACGCCAAAGAACCGATGAAAACAAAGAGCTTAAACATGGAATTCCTGACGGTCTCATGAACGTGGGGGTCTGGCTCATAAGGTGGGCGGCATAAAAGTTCTGGGTGGGTGCAAGATCTTTTCAAAGGTCAAAAATGGCCTTAAAAATGGTGGTATGGCGAAAAAATACAATTTTTCAACGATCTCGTCGAGCACTATCCATAGGCATCAAAAATTGCGAAAAAACGAAAATTTCAGAAATTAAATTCTGGGAAGGATTTTGGTTTCTGGGAGAGTGCATACCCCCTAGCCTAACCCCACGCCCATGCATGGTCTGGTTGGACCCCCAGAATTAAGCTTTAAGAGTTTTTATCTCAGCAATTGGCTGGAGCGCGATGAGAAATGTCAAAAAATGGAGCTTTTTGCCCGTGTATCCAAAAAAAATTTTTGTCGCTGCCCATGTATCCCCGCAAGCGTCACTGTCCAGTCCAATCTCCCAAACTTTTGACCCCATGTCTATTTAGGGCCGACTAATAATGGATAGGACGGAAATTCTAAGGGATTAAAAAATTTTCTGTGATTAGCAAATTCAAGCGTTAATTGTGGAGGAAGAGCTGCTTTCTAAAAGAACTACTTTTAAAAAACGACCCCTTAAATTAAAAAATTGATAGTAAATAGAAAAAAGACTCCATTTTCGACGGTTTTTATCAGGATCTACCGATTAGCGTACAGTCGCTAACAATTGGAAACTTTTTCCAAAAATTGAATTCACACAGGTGTGCGAAGGGTTTCCTATCAAACATGTACATATCAGCTCAAGCTTTTGGATTCGAGCAGTCGATCAATTTGGGGAGGGGGTGAATGGACCTTTAATTTTTGGCCAAAAATGGTAAACAAAAACGGCTAAAAAGGCCAAAAAACAGAAGTTTTCGCCATAGATAAAAAATCGAAGGGGAGGGGGGTCAAAATTTTCTGATTTCGGAGATCTTTGGGTGAGGTAGGCGGATCCACGCGTGGGCGTGGGGAAAGGGGTTTGGGGGTGTGCACCATACGTGGGCAACAAGAAAATTCTGGGGGGGGGTGCAAGATTTTTTGAAGGTCGAAAAATGGCCTTAAAAATGGTGGTATGGCGATAAAAACACCATTTTTCGACGTTTTCATCAAGCACTATCTTGGCATCAAAAAATTGCGAAAAAACGAAAAAAATTTTCAAAAATTGAATTCTGGGGGGGGGGGTATTTTGATTTCTGGGGGGTATTTTGGTTTCTGGGGGTGCATACCCCACAAACCACGCCCAGGTGTGGTATGCACCTGCAGAATTCAATTTCTAAATTTTTTTTTGTTTTTTTTCGCAATTTTTTGATGCCAATGGATAGTGCTCGATGAGAAACGTTGAAAAATTATGTTTTCACGCCATACCACCATTTTTTACCTTTAAAAAATCTTGTACCCCCAGAATTTCTTTACATAAGGGCGGATCCCTCAATTACATTTCATATCATCTCTTATTACAAGCGCAGTAACAATCATACTAAACACGATGCGCGTAAGTACACAATTTGAACACGTATTGTTGCACATATTTATTATATTTTAAATACGGAAAAACAATACAAATACGACACTCCGATCTCAAAAATTAGCGCAAATGAAAGGAAATTAATTTAAGCAACAATTAATTAAAACTAATTAATTAATAAGTCAATAAATTATACCTACCAAATAAATATGACTACAGTATGATAGAAAAAAAATGTCAAAGTGCTCTGGGAGACCCGCAATGCGCCTGCCAAAACGGTTCGGCGACTCTACCACTGACGCATCGTTCGCTCGTTATCAATACATCAAAGTTATTTTCCGCGTCGTAAGCTAATAGCAGCTCCTGCAAAGCTTGCTCCTCGACCTGCAATCAATGAAAATATCTGTCATTCATTATCATGTAATTTGTAATAATAATTATAATAATAACAACAACAATAATTATAAAAATAAAAATAAGAAAGAATAATAATAATAATATATAATAATAACCGTGATAATAATAATAATAATAATAATAATAATAATAATAATCATAACAGTAATAATAATAGTAATAATGATGATAATATTATTAATATTAATAATAATAATAATAACAATAATAATAATAATAATAATAACAATAATAATAATAGTAGTAGTAATAGTAATAATAATAATAATAATAACTAATAATAATAATAAATATGACAATGATAATAATAATGATAACAACAACAACAATAATAATATTATTAAGAAAATTTTAAAAAATATATTAAAAATTTGCACAGATAACCCAGAAATGAAATATCAGGGAAATATACAACAAAAGCAGGAAATCGATAAAATCATCAATAAAATACTAATGTTATAATAGATTAGCATTGAATTCTAAAAAATGCCGAATGCTTAATTGAATGAGTTTTGCTAAATGGAAGTTAGTATCCGTAAGTTATTTCATTCTTATCAATTTTCCCGACGAAGCTAGCACACATGCACAGCATAAGAAATCTGGAGGGAAGAAAATAGCCAAAAAATTCTCAAGTGCCTTGTTTAGCTCAAAAATGATGGGCACACATACATACGTCAAACACCATCTTTTGACGTTTCTAACCATGCTCAATGTGTCTAGAGGATAAAAACATAAGTTTATACGCTAAAATATGAAAAAATCGAGTAAATGAATAACATTTAGTCAAAAAATGGTATCGAAGCGCCGAAAATGTGACACTTTTGAGCCAAAAAATTGCTAAAAACGATTAAAACAACACCATTTCTACTATTTTTCAGAAAATCCTAAATTCTTGGAGGATGGGTGAAAAAATTTCTGATGGTGAAAAAATTTTTGGATGCTAAGCCAGGCCGTCCCAATTCCTCAAGGGCTGATTTCTAGAACCAGTATCCACACGGTCTTCGGATGAGAATTTTTTTTGGTATTTTGCCATTTTTTCTTTCAAACTCTTTATGTATATCATTATTTTTTAAAAACTTGGCCTTTTGGGGTTTTGAATAAAATTAATTCAATTCTTGAAGACTAAGTTTTCGCATTGTTAAGCCAATGGGTAGAGCTTAATTTGAAAACGTCGAAAAAACGGATTTTGCCCCTACCATCATTTTTGGCACTTTCTAACATTCAAAAGTTCTAGACCCCAACAACTACCGAATTTAAGCCCCGACCATATAAACTCGTCCAAAATTTTGATTCGCTTCTGGTATGTGTCGAAAAAATTGAGGCATTCGGGCATCTTTGCATGAATGAGTAAAGGGCTTCTTATGTACACTTATCACCACGAAATTTAAACAACTGACATTACTTAAAGGTCTTTCAAGGAAGAACTTGCCTATGTTATAGCATAGGAAGCCGTCGTATGTTTTAGCACAGCAATGCAGAACATACGACAATGTCCCGCGTTATAACATGGACACTAGATCCTTGACAGAATTTTAAGGACTGTTAATTTTCCACATTTCGAGGCGAGAAGTGTTTTGTGACATAAATGCATGCACATGGGGGGGGGTGAAGGGCATAGGTGGGCGGCACCAAAGTTCTGGGGGAGTGGGTGTGCAAGATTTTTTCAAAGGTCAAAAATTGGCCTTAAAAATGGTGGTATGGCGGAAAAACACCATTTTTAAACGTTTATCATCGAGCACTACCCATTGGCTTCAAAAAATTGCGAAAAAAAACAAACAAAAATTTTCAAAGAATTGAATTCTAGGAGGTATTTTAATTTCAGGGGGGTGCATACCCCCAAACCTCCCACGCCCAGGTATGGCGAGGGGCGTAATACCCATGGTGAAGGGTCAGACAAGCAGGTACAGTCCGTTTATCTTGAGCTGACAAAACATTTTCTGCAAAATTTTTCAGGCCGAAAGCAGTAATAATGTCAAATCAAAAACGTTTTGACGCCCCGCATTGGATTCCTAATTTTCGGTAATCTTAAGTCGAAAAAGCGGCCAAAACTGTGTAAGTCTGAAAAAACAAACAAAATTTGTCGCCAAATTAATCAATTTCTAAACTTTTCAGTATTAAAAGCGAAATAATGCTGCCAAAATGGACTAAAAATGCTCGAAAGCGCGGTATAACAACTCAAAAGCATTTAATATATGCTATTTGGACCATTTTCGTCATTTGATTATCAAAAAAGAAGTGAACGCCATACATGTAACAGGGGGAGGGATGGGTACCCCCCCACCCAAGTCGAACGTCTCCCATCCCCCAAAGCCAGAAAATTTTTGATCCCTTAATTTTTTGAAGAAATCAAATTTTTGGCTGTTTTTAGGCATTTTTGGCCGTTTTTGACCAAAAATTGGAGATGGATAACCCCCTCTAAAAATGCCCCCCAATTTCAAGCCGTTACATGAACGGCGAACACTAAATCGACTGGTACGGATTTCAGGGATTTTACCCCCCTGACGACCCTGACCCAGCGCATCTATGACGTGTGAAAAAACCGCCGAAAAAATGCATAATAAATCAACGAATCAAAATTTTCGCTTTTAAATACAGAAAAAACCACCTGAATGTATTTTAGGGGCTTATTGAGAATTTCTTGCCGATGAACCAAACTGCGTTCTTCTTCCAAAATTATGTCACATAATGCGGGAGGCGCCGGTTGGTAAGCTGAGCTAGTAATTTTTGATTTCTGACCAAGCGTCGGTGTTCCGGATACGTTTTTACGTTCCGGCTGCTTTGAAGCATTATTTGGGCTGGGCCAATCGATTGCCTTGCTTGGGGCGAAAGGAGGCGACGGGAACGTCGCCGGGTTATCCAATAAAGCGGGACTCGGGATATCCCAACTTTTCTTTTTCCCACTTGATAATTTGGCAGTCTTTGTCCTTATCGAATAACAAAACGTTCAGCGTATAAAGAATGTTGCTGAATAACAGAGTTTTTTGTATTCGGCTAAGATTTTTCTTGATGTAAAATGACTTTTCCAGGACCAGTGGCGGATCCAGGATTTTCCTGAGGGGGGGGCGATACCCCTAATGGGGCGGTAACCCTGACTTGGTCGGAAAAATTAGCCGTTTTAACACAAAAATCACTCAAAAATCCCTAATTTGCGCAATATTTTGGGTCAATCTGGGGGCGGCCGCCCCCCGCCCCCCCCTAAATCCGCCCCTGTTCAGGACCGTTTTTGTGCATGTACAACGATTTTTGGGAAAACAAAAACTGTAAAAAATGTGTAAAATTCCGAAAAATTAAGCGAATAATTGTTTGTCCTATATATCTTTAAATTGGCAGAATTTGCATTTAGAATGAAAAATGCCAAATTTTTCGGCGCCTCGCGCCGTTTTGAGACAATTTCCAGTGATTTTTGACATCACAAACCCAGATATTAGCTGAAATACACCACCAAAAATCGAAAAACCCCGTTTTACCACACTAAAATTACTACTGTACCAAATTGTAGTACACAAAAATTTGTTTGTACGAAATGTACAAAGACTTCTGGGGACCATCTTTGTACATGTACTAAACGAACCTTACACAAAAAACACTGCTAAATAATACAAAATTATAATACAACAAACAGGATAAAAGAAAAGAATGGGTCGAAAAAGCGAAAAATTAATAAAAAAGGGAACGTGCTGTTATTGAGAGAAATGCGGAAAGAAACGAGAAATATTGCGGATTCAGGTACCCCCAAAAATTCATGCCAGGGAGGGGTAAAATCGCGATTTTGAGTTAGATAGGGGTAAAATTTAGGATTTTCAATGCAGTAAATTGAGTTGTTGGCTATTTCTACGTCGAAATTCTTTGTAAATCAATATTTTTAGCTCAAATTGCTTAAAAGTACACAACTAATTTGAGGACAGGACCACACATGGGCGTGGGGGGATTTGGGGGTATGCAACCTCAGAAATCAAAATACCCCCCAAAATTCAAATTTTGAAATTTTTTGCTTTTTCAGCGATTTTTTGATGCCATTGGATAGTGCTCGATGAGAAACGTCGAAAAATGGTGTTTTTCACGCCATACAACTACTGTTAAGACCATTTTTTTAAGACCTTTGGAAATTTTTCACCCCCCTCCCAGAATTTTGATGCTGCCCACCTATGGACAGGCCCCTCTCTCACCCCTCTCTATGTGCACGTATGATGTCAACAAGTTCATACACGTCAGCTAATGAAAGGTAAAGGAAAGAAAGATAACAAGTAGCAGAAGAGCAGTTTTATTTCGTTTTTCGATTCCATCCGATTTCCTGGCTCGAATACAATTTTAAATCGATAATTTTAACTAGAAATCGCTTTGAGACCAATAAGCTGATTAAAAACCACTCACGTTCCCGAAACAAACAGTTTTTTTGCGCTACTAATCGCTTCTTGCGCTTTTTCCTCTTTTTCCATGACGTCCTTCAGCGAAATTAATTCATAGCCTTTAATGGGCGAAGTTGGTTCAAAGGACCTAAGAAAACGGAAAAAGTTAAAATTGAGAAGATATTTTAAAAATTCAATATACGGGCGAAAAAAAACGTAGTTCAAAATGGATTAATAATTATTAAAAATACTCTAATTAATTAATTTGATAACTCTTTGGAAGTAAACAACACATATGCGCATGAGTGTACGTAGGGGGGGGGTAGCCGCCACACATGGGTTGGGGATAGGGTTTGGGGGGTATGCACCCCCAAAAATTGAAATACCCCCCAGAAATCAAAATACCACCCCGAAAATTTTTGTTGTTGCTTTTTTAGCAATTTTTTGATGCCATTGGATAGTGCTTGATGAGAAACGTCGAAAAATGGTGTTTTTTCGCCATACAACCACTTTTAAGACCATTTTTTGACCTTTGAAAATTTTTCACCCCCAGAATTTCGGTGCTGCCCACCTATGGTGCTCGCTTCCCATAGCCCAAAAATAATTTTGGAAAGATAAAACATGCATGAAAATTGGCATTTTTTTATTGAAAAATCTCAAAATTTTCGGCGCCTCGCGCCGTAGAATTATTATTTTCGTTAATTTAGGCCCAATCGCGGACGAAACAAGTTATTTTTCGTAGCTTATTTGGTGAAAATAAAATTTGTTCAAAATCTCGAATTTTATGAGCTTAACGGATAGATCATGTTTGGAAACGTCAGAAAATGCACTTTATTTTGGTGCCCCGGCATACATATCCCGTAATATAGGGTCACCGATTCCGGACCACCCACCCAACCCACTCCCCCGTTAAAAAATTACCCGCGTACGCCCTGCATATGCGGAATTTGAAATCAAATAATGAACTCCTAAAATGTAAGCGGTTCAGAAGACCAAAACGATAAATAAAGAATAAATAAGGCTAAAGTTCCGATTGTGAGCTTCAAAAACGTACTAAAACAGGTTTTGACGGTCTCGACAAAAACGGGAGGTGAAAAATCTAAGCCTTCTTTTGGATGAATGGAACTGGAAGATAACCGACTTTGGGTGGTGGATCCTCATCTCATCTGTTATATGTACATAAATGTGGGTTTATGCAGACCCATAGCCAAAATGTTTCAGGGTAGACAATATATCCTCACAACTTTGTGTACTATTATACGAGACATGCACAACATAGGAATCCGGAGGGGAGGGGGCAGTGTTTTTGTACTCGGCAAACATTTTTCCGACGTACAAATTGTTTTCGGGACCGTCTTTGTACATAGTACAAAGATTTTTGGGAAGACAAAAATCGCAAAAAAGGTCTAAAATTCGCAAAAATTTTCGGCGCTTCGCGCTGAAATGAGTAATTGTGTGTTCTAGATATCTTTATAACAGGAGAAATTGCATTTCATGCGGAAAAATGTCAATTTTTCGGCGTTTCGCGCCGTTTTAAGACGATTCTTAGTGATTTTTGCCCTTAGAGACATAGAAATAAGCTAAAATACACTACCAAAAGTCGAACAACTCTGTTTTTACCACACTAAAATCGCTACTGTACCATATTATAGTACCCAAAAACTTGTGTGTACAAAATGTACAAGGACTTTTGGGGACCTTCTTCGTTTATGGACAAACAATCCTTGTACAAAAAAACACTGGGGGAAATGAAATTTTTGAAGTGCCTTTCTTGGGTCTAAAAATAGTGGATACGTATCAAAAACATCGTTTTCGGCGTTTCTGACGACGCTCCATCTTTCTAGAGCAAAAAACAGAAAAATTTCGAAAAACAAAAAAGGTCGAACTCGAACAAAATATAGTCAAAACATGAGAATATAGCGCGAAGCGCCGAAAATTTGTCAATTATGAGCAAATAGATAGCCAAAAACGTTTAAAACGGCATCTATTCTACGAATTTTCAGGAAATTTTGTGGAAACTTTTAGAAGATCGCGAATTCTGGAGAGGGGTTGAAAAAAAAATTTTGGGGGAGGGAATTTTGGCTATGGAGTTGAACCCCAGGATCATGTATGCTGCTTACTCAAAAACCGTCCAAAATTGTGTTAACATGCTTAAAAAATCAAACGTTAGCGGCAAATCTAACAATTTCTATATTTCTCAGTTTTAAAAGCGATATAATGCAGTCGAAATGGACTAAAAATGCTTACATATCAGTGCAGCGTTACCACGCAAAAACGTTTCATGTAGGCTATTTTGACCATTTCGTCAGCTGACTAGCAAAAATGGCGCGAACACCAAATTTACTGGTCTGGATTTATGGGATTTTAGCCTCCCCCTCCTTGGCGAACCTGACCTTGTGCACCTAAGGGAGGCAAAATCATAAAATAACGTTAAACCAATAAAACATTTAGTCTGCCGGTCAAATGACGAAAACAATCAAAACAGCTCATCGTAACATGCTAGTTTGCGGTAAGACAGCGTTTGATTCAAGCACTTTTACTCATTTTGACTGCGTTATGTAACTTTTACGATAAAATACGCAGAAATTCACAAACTATTTAAAGTATTTAAATCATTTTGACATAATTTAATTGGAACATACATACATGGACAAAGATCGGCCTTCCCATTGGTACCAGCTGCCCAATTTATTGGTTGATTGTCCTTTTACAAAGTGGTCGTTTGGTTGGTTGATTGGTTGCTTAGTGGTTGACTAGCTAATTATTGGTAGCATGATTGGTTATTGATTATTGGTTGGGTTGTAATTGGTTGTTCGGGTTGTAAGCATACGTGGGCAACAGAAAAATTCTGGGGGAGGGGTGCAAGATTTTTTAAAGGTCAAAAAATTGTCTTAAAAATGGTGGTATGGCCAAAAAAACACCATTTTTCGACGTTTTTCATCGAGCACTATCCATTGGCATCAAAAAATTGCGAAAAAACGAAAAAGAATTTTAAAAATTGAATTCTGGGAGGGGGGTATTTCAGGAGGTAAAAAAATTTTAAAAATTGAATTCTGGGAGGGGGTATTTCAGGAGGTAAAAAATTTTAAAAATTGAATTCTGGGGGGAGTATTCTTGGTTTCTCGGGGGTGGGTATGCCCCCAAACCCCTCCCCGCACGCCCAGAAGTGGTTGTAAGTGGTTGATTGAATAATTGATAAGTCGATTTCCAAATCATTTACACGCATATTTTCCTAGATTATTCGTTGGGTTGTAATTGGTCGATTGGATAATTGGTTAGTTGATTTTCAAAACATTTATATGCATATTTTCCTAGATTAATCTTCCTTCGTCCAGTTGAGTGATTAAATGGTTTTAGGTCATTTTTATGTATTTCTTTCATTTTCCTTTAATTTGTGTGTCGTTTTGCGAAATTTTCCATCGATACCGATTGATACCGACCCGGCCTCCATTCATATTAGGTCGAATAAAATAGTACGGCTCGTTTATGTATGATTTGGACCTTCACATACAACTAAACACAATAATAAATCATATTTAGGAAAAATTTAGTCATTTTCGCTACCGTTATCCCCAAAAAAGGATTTAGAAATTGTTGTGTTAGTCTGTTTTATCGTTTGGGTGGCCTTACGAAAAATAGATAATAAAACTTTTTCCGGGACGGCGCATGCGCTGCTAACGATTTCTCATTGAAAAAAGCACTTGTCTATTACGCGTAAACGAAACTGAAGGGAATAAAAAATTGCAAGCATAACAATAAAAAAATAAATACGTTGCAGTATGAAAACGAACACGATTTGTAAATAGATTGAAGCCTTTCTTACCACTGAATGATTCAAGCTAAAAAATCGAACATTTATCGTGCAATAATGCAACAATAGACACAGGCACGTAGCTGGCCGTCCTATTTTTGAGGGGACCAACTCCAATTTTGACGGGACTAAGCCCAAAAAGGCCGCCAAAAATAGCACAAAATAACGTTTAAAAAGTCGCATTTTTCCGATTTTTCTGAATTTTGGGGGTCCGAATCATAGGTGGGCAGCACCAAAATTATGGGAGGGATGAGGGAGAAAAAATTTCTGAGGGGTGGAAAATTTTTCAAAGGTCAGAAATGGTCTTAAAAGTGGTTGTATGGCGAAAAACACCATTTTTCGACGTTTCTCATCGAGAACTATCCAATGGCATCAAAAAATCGCTAAAAAAGCAAAAAAAAACTTTCAAAAATTGAATTCTGGGGGTATTTTGATTTCTGGGGATTTAAGGGTGCATTCCCAAAACCCCCTCCCATGCCCATGTGTGATGCGAATCTACCCATTCCCCCTAGAGATACGTGCCTGAATAGATAGCTAACCATGGTGAAATTTTTTTGTTGGATTTCTGCTTTTCGGCTATGCTCAGAGTTGGAGGACCGACCGCCTCTATCGCCAAATTTTGCAAACTGGAATCGAGAACCGAGGCCGTATCCGGCGATGATGGAAAATCTTGTTTTTCGTCTAAGCTTCGACTAATATCCGGAGTAATACTCTGGAAATTAACGTGTAAGAGGTTTAAAAAATAAATAACACGAAATATATACATATATTAATTCTGAATAAAGTTTTTGACCATGTTAGCATTGTCTCTCGACTCAAAAGTTGGATTCACTTAAAGCCTTTTTAAGTGATTTCCTGTCAGTTTTCTTTGCCAAAAGATAAAAATAAAAATAAAGTAAAAATATAAGTACGAATAAACCTTATCAAATAATTAATACGAGCACGTCTCATGCTCCGAGGAAGGATGGGTGATCATCATACATGCACAACATGAAAATTCTGGGGGTTGAGATTATAAAGTGCCTTTTCGGGTCCAAAAATGGTGGATTCGCGTCAAAAACATCGTATTTCAGCGTTTCTGACGATGCTCTATCTTTCTAGAGCATAAAAACATAAAAAATTCGAATAAATCAAAAAAGTCAAGACAAATTGAACAAGATATAGGCAAAACATGAGTATAATGGCGCGAAGCGCCGATGTAGATAGCTAAAAACGCTTAAAAATTATCTTTTCTACAAATTTTTAGAAACTTTCAGGAACTTTCAAAAAATCCGGGATGAAAAAATGTTTGAGGATTGTGAAAATTTTTCTTGGGGAAGGGGGGGTGAAAACCCCCAACCCACCGAATCACATATGATGATCGTCCCCAAAGTCGACCGTTCTTCATCTTCCCCTAATGTCCGACTACCATATACATCCAACAGGGGATGAAAGGATCCCCAACCACACTTGACAATCCCACATCCTCCAAAAGACAGAAATTTTTTACCCTCCCTCCGATTTTTGGCAAAAACATGCTTTTTTGGGTCATTATTTTTGCCATATTTGGCCGAAAATTGAAGGTCGTTTACCCGCTTCCCTAAAAGCCCGGCTACTCCCCTCTCAAAACTTGCTTCTACATGCCTGTCGACCACCATGTCTCAAAACTAAATCGAATTTTAAGCTCTTTGCATGTACGTTACGCTCTAATCTGATTAATCTAATACTAAAGAAATTTAGTTCAATTCTAACAAACCTGCGTGGATTACATTTATTTTGTCACAAAATTTTTTAGATTATCAAATTTATTCATTAGGATAGCTTTTTCAAACTGAACGATGAGATGAATTGTCTGGCTTAAAAATGTTAAGAGTAAAAGATTGATTTAAGCGGGAACAAAATTTAATAAAAACGCCCGAAAGGTGGAATCGAACCACTCCAGCGCTAACCAGCTGCAGGTTTGAAGCCTACACCCCGGACCACCGAGGCTCATTCGGGCAAAATCAAAATGTATAAGATTCCTCCCTCACTTTATCAAACTGTAACAATTAAAACTACGAACTAGCTATGCGAAAATCGGCTTCATTAGCACGCATACGGTCATTTAAGAACAACATATATTGTTTAAAACTTGAAGCATTCAAGGCAGCAGTCGTACTTGTCATTACTTGTCAATTAACATGTTATTTATCATACATGTGCATAGGGTCAAGTGAGGGCCAAGTGACTTGAGGCTGGGGAGTCGACCAACCACGGACCACGCAAAGCAAAATAAGGCCAACTGAGACAAAAGAGTGATTTATGTAACTTTTTAAAAGCTTTTCTTTTTCTAAGTAGCCAAACATTTTCTTACTGTATTCAACCTTTTTATCTTCCCCTATAATTTTTACATGTATTCGTAAGATATTTTAGAAAAGCTCGTCGAAACGTTTTAGCCTCAACGAGTGAGCGAACATGTTACTCAGTCACGTAATCTGTCAAAATACTTGAATCTAAAACTGTACAAAGGCTGACTTATGTATTTTGCAGTCAACAGTCTCTATCGTAAGCGAGTAAAGCCAGAACTATATCAAGTTGCAGAAGCGAATTAAAACGAGGGCCAAACTCAACGCCCTAACAAGGCATAAGCTCCTCGAGGCAAGCTAAATTAAGAAAGTAAGTACAGCGGTAAATATAAATGACGAAAGCTCCGATCGAAGGCGTGGAGAAGTTAGCGAAATAGTTGAGTGAGTAACGCGATCGGAAATCAGAAGCAGTCGGATCAGAGAACAGTTTTTCGGAGCTAAGGAGCGAAATTTAAGCGTTAACAATCGAGACGAGCTAACGACATATGTCTAAACGGTAAATGATTCGCGTTTCGTAAAATATACATTCAAATTAACGTACTTACCTATTTTTTGTTTATTTTATCTCCTAATGCATCAAACCCTAATCGGCTCCTTTCTTTTGTTACAAAGTCGTAACACAACCACGCAAAAATTTGGGAAGAACCGCGTACAAATTCGGAAATAAAGACAAAAATTTTCAAAATTTGTAAAAATGAACATTGGTCCAATGCTAAGTTTACGTGGTTGGTAGCCAACCGCGATGATTTCCTGTTGGCTAGTCCATTTTCTTTAGTTTTACATGTCCAACCACACAACCGAACTTATGATTTTTTAGTCAACAACATTTTTAACATTGTTGGCTAGCCAATTACATGCTAGCCACTTCTGTTAATTAAGCCGTTTTTAGAAAAGCATGACCAACCACGTAATTGAATTAATTATGTGCTGATGTGCCCAGCCAACAACGTAGTTGCTTATTATTGTTGACCAACACAAAACACAATTAAATCGATTTATGTTGATATGTGATTGCAAATGTTTGCATCATATTGGTGTGATTCATATGAGACTGTAGTACAGATATATTATTTTGGGTAAAATATATGGAAGTGATATTAGCATGTATAACCATAGTCTATAGGCAAAATAGGTCAATATTGTGCCCAAAAATTATCCCTAAAAAATGGCTCTGCTGTTTTGGGCGTTCTGAGCAACCACGCAAGCCTGTGAAGGTCACTTGAACCTGGGAAAAATGAGTGTGCCCATGTATGTTATTTACATATTTCCAGTCTATCGCATCACTATTCGTAATTCGTATGCTTGTACATATGTTTTTCTTTTTATCGTTCTTCTACAAACTAGCTAAGCCACACTATTGAAAATTAATGTTTTCAAGCTAAATTAATAACCCACAGAATATTCGAATCAAGAAAATTGAACAAAATATAATCAGAAAAAGAGCATCTGGCGCGAAGCGCCGAAAATTCGAGATTAAAGCCAAAAATGATATAACAACGCTTAAAAAGGCACATTTTAAAACAATTTTTACGAAAAATCGACAGTCCCGGAGGGAGTTGGAGCTATCTTACGGGGTCAGTTCAGTAGCCATTCTGGGGGAGGGGGTCAACGTAAACCCCAAGAATTCGTATGGACATACGGCGCAATAGGTCAAAAATTTGAGAGACGTTTTCCACTTAAAATTGTAACTAAACCTTCTCCGACGTAGAAATTCTGCGAGCTTTGGTCGCCAACGTAAGTGATTTTCTATTTTGTCGTTTGCTCTTATTTTGTTCGAAAAAATGTTGCCTTTCGACCAAAGCCCGAGCGCATTCGTTCAGATCATCGACTCCACAACTTTTCAGCATGACGTAAGACATTTCGAGGTCTTCGGGCGTTACGCCGCTATTCGTAAAAGGCCTGATCGGAGCCAACACCACGTTAAAAATCTAAATCACAATTGGAACATAGGCACGTATCTCTGCGGGGGGATTGAAGGGGGGTTCGGACCAGTGTTTTTATCTTGTACAAGGTCGTTTGTACATGTACAAAGATGGTTCCCAAAAGTCTTTGCACATGCAAATTTTTCTGTACTATATAGTACAGTAGCGATTTTAGAGTGGTGAAACAGGGTTTTCGATCTTTGGTACTGTATTTTAGCTAATTTCTGGGTTTCTGACGCCAGAAATTACTAAAAATTGTCTCAAAACGGCGCGAAGCGCCGAAAAATTGACATTTTTCAATTCTAAATGCAAATTCTGCCACTTTAAAGATATACGTATAGGACAAACAATTACTCATTTCGGCGCGAAGCGCCGAAAATTTTTGGGAATTTTACACATTTTTACAGTTTTTGTCTTCCCAAAAATCTTTGTTCATTTTATACACACAGATTTTGGGTACTATAATATGGTACAGTAACAGTAGCGATTTTAGTGTGGTAAAAACAGAGTTGTTCGACTTTTGGTCGTATATTTCAGCTATTTTCTGGGTCTCTAAGGGCAAAAATCACTGAGAATCGTCTTAAAATGGCGCGAAGCGCCGAAAAATCTGACATTTGAAATGCAATTTCTGCCATTGCAAAGATATATAGAACACACAATTACTCATTTCGGCGGGATGCGCCGAAAATTTTTGCGAATTTTAATTCATCCAAACATGAAGCTATGTAACAAACAAAAATGCATTAACAGTTATATTAGTTAAATTTTTTGTTTTATGAATTTATTAGGCACATACTATGTATGTTATCAGTTCGACTACTGTATATACAAAAACTGAAAATTCCGGACGAGAAATAATTAAGGGAATCCTACGAAAAACGAAGGAGTCGATAAAGTCGATAGAATTTTACGAAGAGGTTAGAGAAGTCGTATGAGGGGGAAGTAAGTCGCATTTTTGATTCAAACCAAAAAATAAAACCTACCTAAAAATTTAGAAAAATGCTTGGACAAGCCAAAAAACAATTTTTAATTTAAAAAATCAAGAAAGGGATAAAAGTTTTATGCTATCTGAAAATCCCGCGATTCGGTCCGATCAGATAAAACGCAAGTCTAATTCATAGGTGGGCGGCACCAAAGTTCTGGGGGGGAAGATTTTTTCAAAGGTCAAAAAATGGCATTAAAAATGGTGGTATGGCGAAAAAACACCATTTTTCAACGTTTCTCATCGAGCACTATCCATTTGCATCAAGAAATTGCGAAAAAACAACAAAAAATTTTAAAAACTGAATTCTGGGGGGTAATTTGCTTTCTGGGAGGGGTATTTTGGTTTCTGGGGGTGCATACCCCCAAACCCCCACGCCCAGGTGTGGTATAATTCAAGCCGACTCACGTTCCGCTTGTAAAGGCTCTCGATTTCGAGCACAGTCTGCCGCGGCAATGCCAAAAATTGCTGAGTCGGCAAGAGGCTAAACAGGTTTAAACAAATGAAATTCTTGCACGATTTATTCAAGCGACTGGCGTTGTAGTCTTCGGAGAAGAGCAACAATTCGCACACGTTTTTCACGTTGATCGACGAGCACAATTTGTGCTCGCACAATTCTTTCAAACGATCCAAAAGCCATTCGTCGGCCAAAGCGATTAATTTGCATAACTGGCTCAGCGGCTCGTTCTGATTGGTCGACGAAAATTCGCTCAATTCCAATTGGTCCGTGTAAACGTAACGAAGCAGGCGACTGGCCGTTTTGGAATCGGCGTTGATGAGGTAGGAAGTTTGAGAATTCGTCGTTTCGACCCAGCTACTCGCTGCGGGCAAAATAAAAGCCTCGTAAACGGGACGCCGCGGGCCAGTGGCGGATCCAGGATTTTCCTAAGGGGGAGGGGCGGTACCCCTAAGGGGGGGGCGGAACCCTGCCTTGGGCGGAAAAATTAGCCGTTTTAACCCGAAAATCGCTAAAAATCGCTCAAAAATCCTTAATTTTGCGCACTATTTTGGGCCAATGGGGGAAGGGGGACGTACCGTCCCCCGCCTCCTAAATCCACCTCGCCGCGGGCATCCCCCCAAATTGGGAAATTTTCGACCCCTCCCCGATTTTTAGCAAAAATTTGCGTTTTTGTCCATTTTTATATGTTGTTTTACCTTCTTCGCACTAGTCTGCGGAATACTGTACCTCTGCATGATCTGGGGGGATTTCACAGGCACGTATGTATCTCTGGGGGAAGGGAACGGAGGGGGGTTCGGACATACCAAAATTCAGAAAAATAGGACGTTTCAAACGTTATCTTGTGCTACTTTCGGCCTTATTTCATCCCTAGAATTAGCAATCTTTCGAAAGTTTTCTGGAAAATTCGTAAAGAAGGTGGTTTTTGATAGAGAATCGTCAGAAACGCCGAAAAACGACGTTTTCGACGCGCATCCGCCGTTTTGGGACCCAAAAAGGCACTTAAAAATTTCACCGTTACACGCATTCCGAAAATTAAAACTGTTACTTGAATAGCAGTGATGGGTGAAAATTAAGAGACCAAATAAAATTGTTGCCTGTGACAAATTTTTAAAAAATGAAATCTGCTCAGATACTCAACTATGAAGCTCAAAAGGAGAAAAAATTTTTATAGGCCTTAAAAGCTTAGAACAGCTTTTTAAGTCTATCCTGGAAACGCGTTAACCACACACGGTCTTGGGGAGGGGTTTGGGGCTTTACTCATCTTTAGAATTTTAGTTTTCCAAAAAGAAACATAAAAATATTCCCTTTTGAGCCATATTAGTTTTATTTTGACTCAAAGGTGTCAAATTTTCGCGCGTTTTGCGCCATACACTCATTTTTTGACCATATTTTGTCCAATTACTCGATTTGTCACATTTTTCCGAATTTTCCATATTCATCTTGTTTAGAAAAAGGAAAAAGTATCGTTTTTGAATCCAAAAAGACAAAGTAGAATAAATTTAGCTCTCACCCTCCCAGAATTTCCATGCCGTGCTACGGTATTCTTTTGTATTCGGCAAAGATTTTTCTCAATGTACAAAAACTTTTCAGGACCGTCCTTGTACATGTACAAAGATTTTCGAGAAGACAAAAACTGTAAAAAGGTGTAAAATTCCAAAACTTTCCGGCACTTCGCGCCGAAATGAGTAATTGTCTGTCCTATATCTCTTTAAAATGGCAGAATTTGCATTTAGAATGGAAAAAGGTCAAATTTTTCGGTGCTTCG
Organism: Mermis nigrescens; assembly: GCA_036768485.1. Classification (NCBI taxonomy): domain Eukaryota; kingdom Metazoa; phylum Nematoda; class Enoplea; order Mermithida; family Mermithidae; genus Mermis; species Mermis nigrescens. The sequence continues at coordinate 3,695,978 of JAVLUZ010000271.1, read as the reverse complement.
CGCCGTTTTGAGACAATCTACAGTAATTTTTGGCATCAGAAACACAGAAATTAGCTAAAATACATTACGAAAGGTCGAAAAACCCTGCTTTATTACACTAAAATCGCTACAGTACCATATTATAGTACACTAAAATTTGCATGCACAAAATGTGCAAAGACTTTTGGGGACCATCTTTGTACATGTACAAACGGACCATGTGCAAAAAAAGCAATTTGCTGTGCATGTCTTGTGCCAACCCCATCATATCAATGTTTACGCATACACGTCGTTTACATATTAGATTAAGCGAGAAACAGATGCTATTACCGAACATGCATCTGAAATAATCGACTCTAGCGAAAAGAACGCATTTATGGCACGATATTTCGACGTCGTCGTTGCACCTTAAGCTCATATCGCAGAATTGCTTCCATTTTGTTAGGTCAAAATTGAAAGTACACCTATAAATAACGGAATTCGAGTTTATGGAGCGGATATTACGCCTTTCATGGAATTATTTCGAATTATGTGAACGATCTGCAATTTACAAATATAATAAGTACACACAATGGCGGATCCAGGATTTTCCTAAGGGGGGGGCGGTACCCCTAAGGAGGGCGGAATCCTGACTTGGGCGTAAAAATTAGCCGTTTTAACCCGAAAACCGCTAAAAATCGCTCAAAAATCCTCAATTTTGCGCACCATTTTTGGCCAATGGGGGGGGGGCGGCCGCCCTCCTCCCTAAATCCGCCCCTGTTTACACTCTTATGAAAGAAAGAGTTTTTTGCGACAGAGACGGAATTAAAACAATACAAATATGGTCAAATTGAAAAAAAGGAAAAATCAAATTAAATAGAATAAAATGACGTCAATGCAATGCAATTTGAACTATAAATTACTGTGATAAAGCAACGTGTAATATCAATAACCTGCGCAAGGACTATAAAGGCGGTTTGCACTTACTTATAGTCCAAGGCAAAACTAATTTTCTCTGAACTCTTATGGACAGGCACGTATCTCTGGGGGAATAAGGGGTTCGGACCCCCCCTAAATTCAGAAAAATTGGAAAAACGGGACTTTTTAAACATTATTTTGTGCTGTTTTCGGCCTTTTCAGGATCAGTCCCCCAAAATTGGTGTTGGTCCCCCAAAATAGAACGGCCAGCTACGTGCCTGCTTATCGATTATTTATCCCTTTAGTATGTACGAATCATAACGAATTGATAGGTTAAACATAAAAAATATCGAATTACTTGCATATGTGCATATTTAGATCAGATTAAATTAATAAGATACTCAAATGTACATACGCGCTTACGCGCTACCTATGATATCGCGATAAAAATAAAGGTAAACCATGCCAGCATAGCACACGTTACATGAATATATATCCGCATACACATAAAAAAAGAGATTTATTCATTTTATGCGCAGCAAATTTCGAATAGAATAGTCGATCAATTTGCAAAGTAAGGTACTTATGTACACATGTACATCATAAATGACTCCCACCTAAAATCAATCTTCTTCCAATGCCCCTAAAAGTCAGTAAACTATTGACCCTCTCCCCCAATTTTTTGCGAAAGCTTGCGTTTTTTGGTTATGGCCAGGGAACATATATGATCCCCCTCCCGCATAAATTTTTCCACCACCACTGAACTTTTCCTAAAAATTCTTTAGAAAAAGTGCTTTTAGGCGTTTGCAGCTACTCATTTGCTCGAAAGCGTCAAACTTTCGGCGCTTCGCGCCATATACGCATGTTTTGACCTTGAATTTTTATGTTTTTATGTTTTAGAAAGATAGAACATTGTCAGAAACGCGAAAAATGATGTTTTTGACGCGTATCCACCATTATTGGGCTCAAAAAAGCACTTCAAAATCTCACCCCCAGAATTTCCAGACTGTGCATGTCCGACAGGGACACCTCCCGAAATTTCGAGCCGTTACATGTACGATGTATGTGGCATGTGCATGCACATAACAAATGGAGTGATCACCAGACAAGTCAGCCGCTCCCCAATCACCGTATTCTGAGTTATAAACCATTCCTTCTACTTTTGGATAAAACTTAGGTTTTAAAACCATTTTCAAAAGTTTTCGCCGATTAGGACCAAACAAGGCTAAAAATGGCTGGCTATTTCTTACCCGAAAAAAATCGAGCCATCGAAGGTTACCATCATACATGATCTGGGGGGTTCATTCCCCGCAAAAATTTGTCATCCTCCCAGAATTTGCGATTTTTCGCAAGTTCCCAAAAATTTTCTGAAAATTTTTAGAAAAGGCGCTTTTCTCTCTATCTGCTCAAAAGAGACAGATTTTTGGCGCTTCGCGCCATTGTACTCATGTTTTGACTATATTTTGTTCAATTTGTTCAACGTTTTTGATTTTTTTCGATTTTTGTTTTTATGCTCTAGAAAGATGGAGCAGCGTTAGAAACGCTGAAAAACGATGTTTTTGACGTGTACCTGCTATTTTTAGGCCCGAAAAAGGCTCTTTATAATTTAACCCCCATTTCCCGTGCTGTGCAATTCCCATGACATGTAACTATATAGAGTAAAAAAGCCTGGAAGTGCTGAAGAAGTAAATATTTTGCCCAAAATAGCTGACGGACAAAATTTCCATTTTTGGGGGTAAGCACGGAGTCCGTCGATCTATCGCCCGTTTCATCTGTTTCATCTTCACCGTAGGTGGGTGATAAGAAAGTACCGGGGGAGGGGGTGCATTATTTTTGCAAAGGTCAAAAAATGGCCTCAAAAATGGTTATATTGTGAAAAACACCATTTCTCAACGTTTCTCATCGAGCATTATCCACTGGCATCAAAAAATTGCGGAAGAAAAAACAGAAAAATCTCAAAAATTGAATTATGGGGGTGGGTATTTTGGTTTTGGGGGGGTGCATACCATACATGCACAGCATGGGAATTCTAGGGGGGGTGAAAACCTAAAGTACATTTTTTGAGCCCGAAAATGGCCGGTATGCGTTAAAAACATCGTTTTTGGCGTTTCTGACGATAATCTATCCTTCTAGAACATAAAATCATAAAAAAAATTTCGAAAAAAATCGAATAAATTGACCACTATATCGCTTAAAACATGAATATATGGCGCGAAGCGCCGAAAATTTGGCGATTTTGAGCAAATAGATAGCCAAAAACCCTTAAAAAGACACTTTTTCTACCAATTTTCAGGTAAGTTTAGGAAACTTTTGAAAAATCGTCAATTCTGGGGTGAAAAATTTTTGCGGGGGTGAGCAATGATTGGTGAAACCCCCCAAGATCATGTATGGTGCATACCCCCACGCCCAGGTATGATCTTAACACGTTTTGAATAAAACACGAATAAAATGTGCAATTAGAAGATTTTCGGTACTTTTTGCTCAGGTTGCTGACGCCGAATATTTTTAAGGCTTGCGTAACGGCCGCATTGTGGTCAGATTTCTTGCCCGATTTGCCCGTTTTGACTTTGTTTTCATTTTTGTCAGCCTTAGCGTCGTGATCACTCAAATATATAATTTTCAACGCAATATCGACGACCTTTGAATCAATGTCGCTTGGGATCGAAAGGCGATTTTTGATATTATTATCGCACAATAGTCTGTAATGCAAGCGACAGGTGAAAACATTCGAAGAATACGAACAGGGCAGGCACGTAGCTGGCCGTCCTATTTCAGGGGGGGCACATCACCATTTTTTTTGAGGAGACCAACACCAATTTTTTTTTGAGGGGACCAGCACCAATTTTTTTGGGGAGGACCAACACCAATTTTTGGAAGGGGGGGGGGCAAAAAGGCCAAAAATAGCACTAAACAACGTTAAAAAGTCTAAGTTTTCCGATTCTTCTGAATTTTGGGGGTACGAGCCCCCCCCTTATTCCCCCAGAAATACGTGCCTGGAACAGGGTGTTTCGAAATAATCTGCTCTCTTAAGAAATACTCCTTGATTAGATGCAAAAAATAAATATACGATCTTGTAAAAAATTAAATTCTACACTTAATGGTGTAAGTTTTATTAAACAAGATTGAACACTTATTGTTTTATTGCACAAACACGGAACAGATTAAAAACATCGAGAATGCCGTAAATTCAATAACTATTTTCATCAACATTGGTATTATAACCATACATGGGCAGCACCAAGATTCTGGGGGAGATGTGCAAGATTTTTCAAAGGTAAAAATAGTCTTAAAAATGGTGGTATGGCAAAAAATTGAGCACTATCCATTGGCATAAAAAAATTGCGGAAAAAAACGAAAAAAATTTTCAAAAATTGAATTCTGGTTGGGGGGTATTTTGTTTTCTGGCGGGTGCATTCCCCCCACTCTGATGCGTGATCAAAACCTGACTTAGTCATTCTAGCATGGAAGACCACAAGTTTGAAACAAATTTCCATCAAATTAGAATTGAGACAAGGCGATAACTGCGCAATTTTTTCTGCAAATTTTATTTATAAAAGGCCTTGCCCGATTTCCTTATGCACGAGTGTCTCGACTCTGTTTTTCAGAATTTCACCCAGAGATCACCTGTTCGGTTCAAGTCAGGACTCTTACCAGGCCCCAATCGTTGCCCGAAAATTCAATAGTCTTATGTAGTTTGAAGAAATTTTGAGTTTGCTGAATGAAAAATCATTTCGGCAGGCGAAAATCGAAAAGCGCAAAATCAAGAGGATAAAAAGTCAAATTCTGAACTTATTTTGAAAGCGTTTCCAAATTTCACTCCACGTTGCAAATAGAAACATTAGAAAGACTTAACTGAACGCAGAATTAAATTCTCTACAAGATGACGTATCTAATTTTTGTACCTACTTTAAAAGTATGACTTGAGAGCAGGTTTTTTTTGTACAAGGTCCGTTTGAACATGTACAAAGATGGTCCCACAAAAGTCTTTGTATATACATTTTGTACACACAAAATTTTGGGTACTATAATATGGTACCGTAGCAATTTTAGTGTGGTAAGAACAGAGTTGTTCGACTTTTGGTAGTGTATTTTAGCTAATTTATGGGTCTCTAAGGGCAAAAATCACTAAAAATCGTCTTAAAACGGCGCGAAGCGCCGAAAAATTTGACATGAAATGCAATTTCTGCCATTATAAAGATATGTAGAACACACAATTACTCATTTCGGCGCGAAACGCCGAAAATTTTTGCGAATTTCAGACCTTTTTGCAATTTTTGTCTCCCCAAAAATTTTTGTTTATGTACAAAGACGGTCCCGAAAAGTCTTTTGTACATCGGGAAAAATCTTAAATGGTAAAGGGGTGCGAAGAATCTCCGGGTTTCAAATATGTAGAGTTGCTTCAATAAATGTTGGAACAATGTTTGGAAGAAGTAGAGAAATAATAGATATACTAGTCCGTCGAAAAATCAACATATGCTGTGTACAGGAAACAAGGTGGAAAGGATCGTCGTGTAAATTTATTGGCGATGGTAACGAGAAGTATAAATTTTACTGGTCAGGTGAAGCCTCTGGAGAGGCTGGTGTTGGAATACTAGTCAAAGCAGACAGGGTGGATGATGTCGTTGAAGTGAAACGAATCAACTCAAGAATAATGTGGCTCAAAATCAAAGCCAACGACGAAATACTAACAGTGGTCTCAGTATACGCCCCTCAACAAGGGAGAGCAGACGAAGAAAAGGAATTTTTCTGGAACACGCTCACTGATGCAGTCAGAGACTTGTCATTAAATGATCAACTGATCATCTGTGGAGATTTAAACGGCCATGTAGGAAATAGTGCTGAGGGTTATGAACAAAAGCACGGTAGTTTTGGATACAGGGAAGGAAACAGTGCAGGGGAAGAAATTCTAAACTTTGCTGAAAGCCTGCAACTACACGTCCTGAACACGTATTTTAAGAAACCAAATCAACACCTCATAAGGTACAAGAGCGGAGCCTACGAAAGTCAGATCGATTATATACTAACTGGGTACAAAATGAAATCCAGATGCAAAAATGTCAAGGCAATACCCGGTGAAGAATGCATACCGCAACACCGTGTTCTAATCGCTGACTTTTTGTTGCCAAATTGTGCCGTAAAGACCGTTAAAAAAGAATGTAGCCCGAAAATCAAGTCGTGGAAGCTAGCTGACAGCAGCACTCAGGAAAAATTTGAAAGATTAATAGCTGAACGACTGGAACCAAATGGGTGCTGGTCGCATTTTTGCGACACACTACTCAACACAGCACAAGAAGTCTGTGGAACATCAAAAGGAAGTCATCAAAAACGTTTTAGAGAAACATGGTGGTTCAGTGAAAAAGTCAGAACAGCTATCACTACAAAGAAAGATGCTTACCGGAGATGGCAAAAAAGCCAATGTGCTGTTGATAAAGAAGTGTACAAAATGGCTAAAACTGAAGCCAAACGTACGGTAGCTGCGAAGAGTGAAGCACTTGAAGAAGTCTGGAGCAGCGGCAGTAATCAAGAAAAACTAAGAAAATTATATCGGCTAGCTAAGAACAGAAGGATTGAAAAACAAGATGTTACTGGTGCTATATGTGTAAAAGACGATAATGGACGATTATTAGTATCTACAGAACAGATATGTGATAGATGGAGGGAATACTACCAAAAACTGTTGAATGAAAGCAATGGAAAAGTTGAAGTAGACGATTGTACAATGGTAGAAGGCCCAGTTGAAGAAATAACGGAAAAAGAAGTGAAAGAAGCCATGAAATCTTTCAAAAACGGAAGTCACCTGGGCCAACAGGTCTATCAGTAGACGTCATAAAGGCAGCTGGACGACCTGCATTGCTTGCCCTACTTCGTATCTTCCAACAATTGTGGAAAACTGAAGAAATGCCAGACGATTTCACTAAAAGCATGACAATACCATTGTATAAAGGAAAAGGCGACCCTCTGAACTGTACATCCTATCGAGGAATCCGCCTACTTGAGCACGGCATTAAAATTTTCGAAAAAATTTTGGAATTAAGGCTGCGAAAACTCATACAAATTAGTGGAATACAATATGGATTTATGCGCCATAGGTCAACAACTGATCCAATTTTTATATTAAGACAATTACAAGAGAAGTATGTTGAGAAACACCAACTGCTGCATCACCTGTTCGTAGATCTCGTAAAAGCCTTCGACAGAATACCAAGAGAAACGATCATATGGGCTTTGAGAAGACAGCTAATCCCAGAAAAGCTAGTAAGACTGATAATGACAACATATCAGTCATCAAAAACAGTTGTCAAGTCAAAGGCTGGCCATGGTAAAGAGATCGACATAACCATAGGCGTACACCAAGGCTCGGTCCTTAGTCCCTTACTATTCATAACAGTAATGGAAGAAGCAACCAAGCAAATATACACTGAAACACCCATGGAACTACTATACGCTGATGACCTTGTGCTCACGGCTAAAAATCAAGATGAGATAAAAGAGCGTTTCAAATTATGGAATGCAAGTCTCAATGAAAAAAGGCATGATCGTCAATCCAAGCAAAACCAAGTATATGGTCTCTGGTGAGAAAGGACCAACTTTGAAGTCTGGAAGATTCCCATGTGCCGTTTGCTCAAAAGGTGTTGGAAATAATTCCGTCCTTTGAACCATGTGCAAGCGATGGTGCCACAAAAAATGCTCAGGAATACGTCAAAGTTTGAACGCAGTAAAAGACAACTTCAAATGTACAGCATGCACAACTGACGAAGTTTCAGAAATTGTAGAGCCAAACATGCTACAAATCGATGAAATGACGGTAGAAAAGGTTAATACTTTCACATACCTAGGCGACACAGTACAAGCCAATGGTGGTGCTGAAGCGAGCGTTAGATGCAGAATCCAGGCCACATGGAATTAATGGAGAGTCATAGCTGGTCTACTGATGCAAAAAGAGTATACCATTACCAACCCGCAGTCAACTGTACCAGCGCTGTGTTCGCCCAGTCCTGCTGTATGGATCAGAAACATGGGCAATGACAAATAGCATGGGAAACGCTTTAAACAGAACTGAAATGAAATTGCTTCGTTGGATGCTTGGTTTGCGCCTGGCCGACAAAATTAGCAACGAAGAAATTCTTAGAAGACTTACAATGGACAATATCCAGAATACACTGCGGACTTGCAGATTGCGCTAGCTAGGACATGTCGAAAGAAGCCAGGACAGTAATGTCATATCAGCCAAAAACCTGGTGGCGCCTGGAAAACTGCCAAGAGGCCGGCCGAAGACAACGTGGATGAAGACAATTAAAAAGGACTTGGCTGCCAAAAATCTACGTATGGAAGACACTCATGATCGGGTGAAATGGCGACATAGCATCAAACGTCCAACCCCAATTGGGAAAAACGACGTGAAACGGGATGAGTGAGTGAGTGATTACAAAAAAACTCTGCTTGCGAGAGCAGAATAGATCATTTCTTAACACGCTGTACTTTATACATACTGTAAGACCTTCAAATTGATAGAAAAAGTGGGGTGGACTATTTTCGCCTTTTTGATTCATAAGTGCCTTATTATTTTTATTAATCTTTTAATCTATACTTACCAATTACCATTTGGTATTACCTTTTTATTTTGTTACATAATTATTATATCTTGTTATTTGTTGATTTCTATATTATTTGTTATTAATTATTTATTGTTTATTATTGAAGCTTCTGCCAGCGTGTTATTTGCATATTTTGGCGAATTACGTTCGTACGTATAGTACGTAAATTTACAGAATAATTGAGGTAGGGAAGGGTAACAGGCACGTATCTCTGGGGGAATGGGGGGTTCGAACCCCTCCAAAATTCAGAAAAATCGGGAAAATATGACTTTTTAAACGTTATTTTGTGCAATTTTTGGCTTTATTGGGCTAAGTCCTCCCAAAACTTGGTGTTGCCCCCCCAAAATAGGACGGCCAGCAACGTGCCTGAAGGGTAAAATAAAGAACTTGCGTACAGAGGAAGATGAAATCTGGATCGTTGTTGTAAATTTAGTATACAACGCATCGCCAACAGCGGTTAAAAATATCTCATTTCGGGCCAACATTTTCCAGCAGTCTCTGACTCTTGGACATATGTACGTAAGCATAGGCAAGAGGTAACAAGTTTTACTAATTTTATAATGCCACATTGCGCCCTTTTATGTACTTTTTCTCAATTTTTCAATTAAAACAAGACGGTCGGCTCTGTTTCAAAATACATATCTTAGTATGTTGCACACATGCACACGGGGGAGGTTGGTATCCCCCTAGCACAACTTTTGAAAGGCATAGACCCTCAGGCCATTTTCGGACCAAAACCTATTGTTGGAATTATGAAATAGCGCCAAACGATGCCCAGCAGTATAATCTGAAGTATTTTTCGAGTAGTACTCTGTCCATTTATTCATTTATTACACTTTCTGTCCATTATTCTGTGCACATTTGATAGTCCAAGTCATTCCATCATTCTAATTATCTTTTGTTTTCATGCAAACTTAATCAAGATTATTCAAGAAGTGTAAAATATAACAAGTTAAAGCGTTTTTACGGTTTATGAGGGGAAAAGGGGGAGGGGTAAGTAACCAAAAAAATATCTACAAAATCCAACATAAAATCATCATTTCAGCGTCAGAATTAGCCGCAAAAATTAATCATTTACCCCCCCCCCCCATGAAAATCAATTTACCCGCCTCCTAGAACTTTTGATCGTGTGCATGTATGGTATGTACTACCTGTATTTCTGATTTTTTTCAAATTTTGATACAAAAACCAAACCAAAAGTCTTAGCCAAAATTGAGATTTTCTAACCCCTTCCGGATTTTAAGGCAAAAAAGTGCTATCATAAGCTTACATAGTTCTAGACGTTACTTCTTACCCTCATTTGTCAAAAATGCCTCAAACCCACACGTGTAACGGCTCGATATTTTGAGAGGGCTCCCGGCCATTTTTCGGGAAGAGGGTGTAAACGATCTACAATTTTTGTCCTAAAAACACCTAAAAACGGCCAAAAAATTTAATATTTCCCAAAAATCGGGGGGGGGGGGGTTCAAAAATTTCAAAAATTTTCCGGCTTTAAGCGGGGATGGGGGGCGGCTAACTTAAGTTGTGCGATCCCCATTCCACCTGTTACATGTATGCTTAAACCCGTCGAAAATTTGGAGCCATTACGCGCAGTGCTTTTTTGTATCCGACAAAGATTCTTCCTGTTGTCCAAAGACTTTCCGGGACCGTCTTTGTACTTGTACAAAGATTTTTGGGAAGACAAAAATTGCAGAAAAAGGTCTAAAATTCGCTAAAATTTTCGGCGCTTCGCGCCGAAATGAGTTATTGTGTGTTCTATATATCTTTATAATGGCAGAAATTGCATTGCAAAATGAAAAATGTCAAATTTTTCGGCGCTTCGCGCCCTTTTAAGACGATTCTTAGTGAATTTTGCCCTTAGAGACCCAGAAATTAGCTAAAATACCCAACCAAATGTCAAAAAACCTCGTTTTACCACACTAAAATCGCTACTGTACCACATTACGGTACACAAAAATTTGCATGTGCAAAATGTTTAGAGACTTTTAGGGACAATCTTTGTACATATACAAACGAACCTTGTACAAAAAAACACTGGACCAACACTAATTTTTGAGAGGAAGTAAGCCCAAAAAAGCCAAAAATAACACAAAATTACGTTTAAAAAGTCCTATTTTTCCGATTTTCCTAAATTTTGGGGGTCCGACGAACCCCCCATTCCCCCAGAGATACGTGCCTGCGTACTTGGCGAAATACGAGCTCCTCGACGCCAAAACGAATTTGTGGGCCAAAAACGTTCTAGATTTGCAAACGACTTCCAGGTCGTTGAAGACGGAAGCCTCGTCGAGCAATTTGCCGAAATCCGAAGCAAACGTCGACTGATGAGTCATGTTCGATTCGCAGGGCAAATGACCGACGCATTTTTGGACGCAAATCATCGAATTTTGGCCATTCGGGCTGACGGCCGACCATTGGGCGCGAAAAACGCCCGAAACTTTGCTAACGTTGACGCGGTAGCATTCGGAATAGTCGAGAAAGTCGGGTTTTTTGCAGTGGAAAAATCCCGACGCCCGATGGTGATTATTTTCGTACTGATTTTCGCGCTCTTTTTTCATTTGACGATTTTTCGTATTTTGGACGCAATTCGACGACGACGACGAAGAGCCGGGCTCGGTTGAAGCTGATAAGGATAAGCGGCCGATAACATAGATTATATTTTCTTATTTTTGAAAAATTATTTTGAAATTAATTTTATGATAATTTTGAAAAAATTATTTTTTGCGTATAATTTCGACTATAAGGTAAGATAAGGTAAAATCCCCGTAAGCACCAAGTCACTTAATTCACCTCTGCTGTGGGTGCAGATGCCTATCCTCCAATACATAGCCCTAGGCCAGCGCGTCCGAAACTAGACTAGAGTCGGGGTCACGGGGCCAGTTCGACTACGCCGAAACACTGTTTACCATCGCAAATTCCATTGCTACCCATTTACCGACCACCGTGGATGGATGGCTGGGTCGACCATGAGCCGGCTACCCGAGAAAGAAACGACTCAGTCGGAGTCGAACCCGGGTCGATAGGTTCAGAGGCAGAAGCAGTTGCCACTGAGCTACCGGGACTCTATACTTTGACTATACATGTATGCTTTATGTTTCTAATATTTTTCCCAAATTTTTAAAAGGCATGTACGGGTACATATTTACGCGCAGCATGAGCGGATTTAAGGAGGCGGGGGTGGCCTCCCATTGACCCAAAACAGTTGGCGAGGTAAAGAATGGATATTTACATAATACGACTTTTGATCGTCATTGATCATAACTTCTCAAATGCCTATTAATGACATTTATTTACTTTCTTGGCAGCCCGGAGGCCATATTTTTGCAGAGAGAATAGGTTTTAAAACGATTTCAGGAGCAGAAACAGCTTTTTAAGCATAGTTTTTTCTATTCTCAAATATATTTTAAAAATTTTCGACGTTCCACGTCAAATGCTACAAATGCGGGAAATTGAGCAATAATTAAAGCTACGAGATTTGATCAACAAAAGCGTACATTTTCTAAACTGCTGATTGCTTGTCAATGCAATGCATCTTGTTGAAATCTGTGTCCATTTTCATGGTCAACCATGAAACTTCAACCTCTTATCTCTTACGCTTCACGAACTATTACGTTATCTAATATAGTTGCTGAGTAAGGAGTCAAAAAATTGGCAAATTAAGCATTGAGCACTTATTCAGCACGAAACAAGTCAATATGCACGTGACATGCTAGCCAAACTGAGTAATCTCTATAACGATGACACCTTAGCGATTCACTCAAGTAAGAAGCAAGTGGCCTTATTCGAGGCCCTTGTGGAGTCTTGTAAAGATAACCACTCCGCTCAAAACACCACCAACGGTGACTACTGATGAAAGGTTCGATGCTGCTTATGATGTTATTATAATAAACAATAATAATTATTATTATCTACTCGGGCTCTTGCTCACTTCTGCGCAATATATTCATTAGGAATATGTTTCACTACAACATCAACCCCACGGGTTGAAGTTCAAAATACACATTTCCATTGATCCGTAGCTTCCCTGCTACACGGATAGCAGGAGTCTTGGGCTTGACGCTGGTCTGGTACTATTCATATTGATTTAACTAAAAATTTAGGTCTTTTCAAGGTGTCTTCCCGCTGGGTACTCCGTTTACCCCTCCTTTCTCATGACAATGCACCGGCTCACAAGGCCTTGTTTTCACAAATAAATTTTGGGACCGCGGCTTTCAACGACTCAATCACCTACTCTATTTACACGACATAGCCTCATCTGACTTCCACATCTTAAGAAAATTGAGTTTAAACTCCAAAGGAACGAAATTTGAGTCAGATGATGATGCGAAACAAGAAGTTATTGCGTGGTTTTGTGTACAAAATTCTTCCTTTTGGTTTGGTGGCACAGAAATGAGCAAAATGTGTCAAATTCGTTAGTTTCAATATGATTTGTGATTAGATTGAAAAAATAAAATACAACTATGGCTATATCTATGTCAGTCCAGAAAAACGCACGCTTTTGTTGAACATCCCTCGTATGTACGCCCTTCCGCTTTTGAATGTTACGAATTTTGCGGCGCTTCGCGCCAGATTTTCGCTAAAATAAAACAAATTTAATGATTTATCGAGCAAAATGCCCAAAAATTTTAAAATTTTTCGAAAAAAATGTCTCGCCAAATGCGATTTTAAATCGTAAAACGCCGAAAAAACGCCATTTTGCACCGGAACGGCATATTTCCCGACTGTTTTTACAAAATTCGGGATACCGTCCCCTTTAGGAAAATCCTCGATCCGCCAGTGGTGCACAGCATAGGAATTTTGGAGGAAGGCGAGTGGTGGGCACAAAGCATTCTTTCTAAAACGTCAAAAACGCCATTTTTCGACATTTCTGAAAACGCTCTTGCTATAAACGTATAAAAAACTTTTAATGAAAAATTTGATGAAATAGGCGAAAATATTATCAAAAATGGCTATTCAGAGCGAAGCGCCGATAAACACTTTCTAAAAAATAGCCGCGAAGAATGCCTAAACAGGGCAGTTTCTAAAATTTTCGAAAATTTGGAAATTCCACGAATGCGCATATACTCTTACTATTAATTCATTACCATAACACAGTAAGTGACAATATAAGCAAAGGCCAAAAAAATTAGAGAGCTGTGGTGAGTGAAGGCAAGATAAGCGTAAGTCGGAAAATTCAAAGCGAAGATCAACGTTTCAATGTTTTCAACAAACAAAAAATCAAACGAATCTTAGTAAAAAATAATGAAAAAACAACCACTATGCATATACCTAGTTGAGGAAGTTGTCACCTCGACATTTCAGAAAAAATAAAGTCAGGTCCGTAAAAAATCTTATACTATATTGATCGGAGTCTTAGGTAACTTAATACCCGAGACGACCATACATGCACAGCTTGGGAATTCTGGGGGGGGCTGAAATTACAAAGTGCCTTTTCTGGGTCAAAAATGTTAGATACCATACACGATCTTGAAAAGAGGGGTTCAGTGGGTTGTGAGGGGTTCCACCCCTCCCCCAGAAAATATTTTCACCTCCAGAACTGACGATTTTTCGAGAGTTCACCGAAATTTTCTAAAAATTTGTAGAAAAGATGCTGTTTTAGCGTTTTTAGCTATCTATTTGCTCGAACGTGCCAAATTTTCGGCGTTCCTCGCCATTATACTCATGTTTTGACTATATTCTGTTCAATTTATTAAGAACTTTTTGATTTTTTTCGTTTTTATGCTCTAGAAAAGATAGAGCATCGTCAGACGCTGAAAAACGATGTTTTTGACGCGTACCTACTATTTTAGCTAAAAGCACCTTATAATTCCCCCCGGAATTCCCATGCTTTATATGTATGGTAGGTACGCGTCGAAAACATCGTTTTTTAGCGTTTCTGACGGTGCTCTATGTTTCTAGAGCATAAAAACATAAAATAATTTCGAAACAAATCAAAAAAGTCGGAATATATTGCACAAAATATAGTCAAAACATAAAACATGAATAATGGCGCGAAGCGCCGAAAATTTGTCATTTTTGGGCAAATAGATAGCTAAAAACGCTTGAAAAAGCATCTTTTCTACAAATTTTCAGAAAATTTCTGGGAACTTTACAAAAAATCGCCAATCCTGAGGGGGTGAAAAATTTGGGGGAAGTGAAAATTTTTTTGAGAAGGGGGTGAAACCACTTCCCCAAGATAATGTATGGAGACGACTAGCTATTTAATAATATACGAATACATCGCTCAGCTTTAAACTAGTCAGAAGCCAGCTTATGCAATTCTAACGAATTCGATCAAAAACTTCCTTCGAATTACATAAAAAAGGCTCAAAAAGCTCCGTCGAAGAACAAAAAATTATAGAATGTAGTGGAAAAAAAGATAAAATCATATAAATTAAAAAAAGACAGAAACAAACAAAATACACAAAAAACGTAAACTAGCATAATAGACGTGTACTCGATCCCTTCGTTATTTCGTTCTTAGATTTGCAACCCGTCTCCGCGAACTCTCCGTTGAACAGATCGCCATTCGACACGATCAACAAAAGTCCGCCGGAATGGCAACTCAAGTGAATGGGATAAATCATTTTTGGAATGCCAAAAAATGCGGTCCTGACGACACTCGAATCACCGTCGCACCACTGATACACTTTTCCACTGGTAGCCAATAAAATTAGGCGAATTCGATTTTCGGCGCCAGGCAATGGCAATACTTGAACCATTTTTAAATCGAGCATTCTAAACAACTGACTATTTGAGAAAAACATAAAAAATAAAAAACTCAAGGGAACAGTAATAAGGAAATTTCAAAAATAAAAAAACTCAAGGAACAACAAATAAGGAAATTTCAAGGAAAAATAATCAGGAAAAAATACTTATAAGGAAAAAATACATTTGAAGGAAAATGACTTAGGGGAACAATTAATAAAAATAAATTATTGAGCAATAAATGACAAACGAATAAAATGAATCAATAAAATAATGAGTAGCGTAGGTGTGCAACGTCAAACTTTCAGGGAGGGGTGAAAATCAAAAACTTGGAGATGGCTATGTAAGTGGCTTGTAAAAAACGATTCTACAGCGAAAATACGATGTTGTCGCTTTGAAACGATCGTTTTCCAGCATTTTCGGCAAATATTTAGCCTTTTTGAACTCATAAACAGCTATTTCGGCGTTTTCAAACTAAAAGTGGAAAAAATGGCTATAAATTCATCTTTCTTAAAACACATAAAAACAACTAAATAGTATTTCTTAAGTTGCACGATATGTTTCTGAGTCCAAAAAAGGCTATGGCTAGTTATCTGAGCCCAAAAAAGCAATACAGCAATGCTTTTTCGGTCAAAATGGCTGTATAGCTATCAGCTTTTTAGAGCTCAGGGATTGGTAATACCCCCTCTCAACCCTCCCCATGCCAATGTATGACGTATAACTTAAAAATATACTCGTTTATAAACTTAATGTATAAAATATACCCATTTATAACTTAACTAAGCCCAAATGATTTGACTAAAAAATGAATACTGATATTTAGGGCATGTAATTTTACGGGATAGAATCCTTTTAGATTCGGTTGTCCACACACTGAATTTGATATTTTCACCCTCTATTCGACTTTTGCAAAAACCTATTTTTCAAAGCATTTATTAGGCACTTTTTTACAGCCTTTGATCTAAAAATTTAGTTCCGCTAGCTCCCCTTCTCGAAAGACAGGCAACTCTCAATAACAATTTTGAGGTATTATACATAATGCTAAAGTATGTAAACGCAGCTACTATATGCATGCATTAGGGTCGTCCCAAGCCCTGGCGCTTATGCTTCGGGCCGGGGCTAAAGCATTTATACTTAAGAGTAAAATCTAAAATTCTCTCCTAAAATCAATCTAAGCAATTGTAAAGAAGCATACAAAGGGTCTATTCAAAAATACTGACGAATTCAAATAGCTAAATTTGATAGTTGTATCTGTAGCAAAAATGTAGACCTGTATTCAACTGAGGCGATTTAAATTTTTTTTGCTTTACTTTTAAAAGAAGTGATAGAAACTCAAAATCTAAGTGCTGAGTAGGTATTTATTCAACCACTTAACATATTCGTAATTGACTTTTACGTTTATATGTACATAGTTCATCTCTCAAAATAAGTAGCCTAAATCGCAGGATGCATTAATTTTTATTCCATTCTGTTAGATCTTATAAATGAAACTCATACGATCTTTAACTCTAGCCGGATAAAATATAGAAATATTGATTAGAGAGATCACTTGCTATGATTGCACCTATTGGGGAATCGTCAAAATATCTATCCTGTTACTATTCTGCGCCAAGTAATAGTTTTTTTGGTCGAAATTCACAATTTTACAAATTTTTCGGAATTCAAACTTGTGTTGTTCAGAATATTTATAGGCCGCAGCCACAATTTTGACATGAAAAAGATGCTTAAAACTCGTAAATCAACATTCTTACAGCGTAGCAGAGCTGGATGGAAGACATGGATAATTATAAATAAGCGGGAGTAAATCCGAAGAATTACCTATGAAGTAATCTGCTTTTTACTTAGAGTTTGGAGGCTCTTCAAAATTTCGCTCTTATAACGGGAAAATTGGAGTAGGAAGGATCTGGTTGAACTCCTAAAATGCATGCTATTAGCTGGATTGTTAAGTTTGAATGATTTTTCTACTTATGGCGACCAATAGCATTACAGAAAACTTTTATTTGTCTGTTAATTACTAATATCATTTATTGTTAGACTGTATAACTGTCTGATATGATTTGTTCTTTCTATGGACTCGAAAATTTTTCTAAAATTCTCGGCCTCCTCGGAAAATGCTCTTAAGATTTTGCGCTAATAATTGTAATTATTCGAAGGACTGATTCCGGATCAGAAGTATCATTGATACATAGTGCTTACTTTAATAATTTAAACCCTTTATAAGACGAGAAGTCTTCAATTAATCTCTTTTCGCACTTATGCTGGTAAACACTATTGCATAAAATACTATTAATGATCTTAAGTGTACACATAAATAGGGACGGCATACATTGTGTACACAACATCTTGCCTCGGCCCCGGTGCCGGGACATAAGCCCCGGCCCCAGCTAATAAGTCTGCCCCGAGAAATCCCTAGCATGTATATAAATATACGATGAGCAGACAGAAAAGTATACTGCACGCATTCACTAAAACTGCAGTGCCCTCTCCCCCAAAAAAAATTTCTGAGTTTCTCGCAAGGGTCCCCTGGAGGGAAAAATAAAAAATTCTTAAAGTGCATTTAAAAGACTGCCAAAACAGTTTTTACTTAATCTTTTTCAGCGCTAAGCGCCAGATTCATCGTTTCTGTTCATTTCTTGTCCATCAAACCGCACAAATTTGAGCTAGACCTGGTGAACATGTCAAGTGTTTTCCCGCCAAATTACCAATTTTCTGGTTGTTTTCTCTGCAAAGCATAAAAATTAAATACAAAGGTCAAAGGTTAGGAAATTTTTCATGAAGTAGATGATAAGAAATCAGTCGCGCAGATAGTCTAAGCAATAGGTATTTTGTGTATGAGTAAGAAATAGAATTTAAAATTATCAAAGAAATTTTCGAAATTTTCCATTACTATTTTTATAGAACTCATTGAGAAACGCTCAAAAGTATCTTTACTTTTTGTCTACCCCTTATTGATTATTGAGATATCTGACTTGCAGTGTTTTTTTGTACAAGGTCCGTTTGTACATGTACAAAGATGGTCCCCGAAAGTCTTTTGTACATTTTGCACATGCAAATTTTTGTATACTATAATATAGTACAGTAGCGATTTTAGTGTGGTAAAACAGGGTTTTCGATCTTTGTTAGTGTATTTTAGCTAATTTCTGGGTTTCTGACGCCAAAAATTACTAAAAATTGTTTCAAAACGACGCGGAGCGCCGTAAAATTTGACATTTTCCATTCCAAATGCGAATTCTGCCATTTTAAAGATATGTAGGACAAACAATTACTCATTTCGGCGCGAAGAGCCGAAAATTTTTGGGAATTTTACACCTTTTTACAGTTTTTTTCTTTCCCAAAAATCTTTGTACATTTTATACACACAAATTTTTGGGTTACTATAATATTGCAAAGTACCTAGCGATTTTAATGTCGTAAAGACAGAGTTGTTCGATTTTTGTTAGTGTATTCTAGCTAATTACTAGGTCTCTAAGGGCAAAAATCACTAATAATCGTCACAAAACGACGCGAAGCGCCGAAAAATGTGACATTTTTCCTTTTGAATTGCAATTTCTGCCATTATAAAGATATATAGAACACAATATTACTCATTTTGGCGCGAAGCGCCTAAAATTTTCGCGAATTTTAGACCTTTTTTGCAATTTTAGTCTTCCCAAAAATCTTTGTACACGTACAAAGACGGTCCCGGAAAGTCTTTGTACACCGGGAAAAATCTTTGCCGAGTACAAAAAAACAATGCTGACTTGTGACATTTTTAATACCCCTCCGATAATAAAATCGTGGCTTTGGGCTTGAATGTCAGTATCCAATCTGACCCTAGTCATTCGTCTAAAACTACAAAATTAGTCAATTCGAATTGAACCTCGATTTTATAAAATTTGTCGGTCTACCACCGTTTTATAATCGAGGAATCTTCTATTTACATTAAAGAGAAATGAAAAATCGTTTTGCGTCACTCATCGACGAAATTATCTGGATTGTTAGGCCCGCTTATTCACAGAATTTTATGAAGCAGTCCCAAAATTTTTTCCTAAAATGCCTTTTGACATGAAAAAGGATGAGACGCTAAGAATCTTTTAAAACAACACGTTTGCTTATGTTTTTCTAGAAAATATGAAATTTTGCAAGTTGGCAGCCGGTCGGAGTCAAACCCGCAAACCATAAGTGGGCAGCATAAAAATTCTGTGGTGTGTTTGTGTATGAGTACAAGAATTTTCTAAGGTGAAAAAATGGCCCTAAAAACGTTAATATAACGGGAAAAACACCATTTTTCAATTTCTCATCGGGCACTATCCATTGGCATCAAAACTTGCGAAAAAGACAAAAAAAAATTCAGAAATTGAATTTTGTTGGGGGAGGGAAGTGTTTTGGTTGATGGGGGTGATCGACCTTCTGGGGTGCATACTTTTCAAACCCCCACGCCCACGTGTGCCGCAAACATTAGGTGGGCGGCACCAAAATTCTGGGGGGTAAGGATAAGCAAGATTTTTCAAAGGTCAAAAAACAGCCTTCAAAATAGGGGTACAGCGAAAAAACACCATTTTTTCAACGTTTCTCATCAAGCACTATCCATTGGCATCAAAAAATTTTGAAAAAAAACAAATAAAATTTCAAAAATTGAATTCTATGGGGTTTTTGGTTCCTAAAGGGGAATTTGCTTTCTCAGGGGAAGGGGTGCATACCCCCCAAACCCCCCACGCCCAGGTGTGGCCGAAAACCCGAAGAAGACGTATATATATATAAGTTATTTAAGTACCTATTGACAACTTTCTTAACGTCGTAATCCTTAAACAAATAAACGTCGCCTTTCTTGGTCACGAGTGCTACGGCACTTTTACACGCCGCAATATGGTCAATATTTTTAACGTTTCCCAGACTGACCTATAAACAATATCGAACAATAAGCGTGATTTTTTAACTTGCCAAATAAGCTTACTGTAAGTTTAACGAGAAACGAAACCGATTGCAATAATTATTCACTCCTTTCAATATTTATTTTATGAATTTATTATGATGTTTTTTGAATACTAACAACATAATAAATAATAAAATAATTATTAAAAGGGTAAATACAGGGTGGGGCGAAAAAGGCTGCGTCTCAATGTTATCTGTTATAAATTCGGAAAATTTAGATATAAAGTTTTGAGTCTACTTTAATAAGCTAGATAAAAATGTCCTCGTTTGAATCGTGTAAAAAAATTTGGCCACCTGCCAGCGGTTCGGGCGCTACACCAATTCGTTTATACCCTACTTTGATATTGTTTAAACATCGAAAGTTTGTTCGGTTTCGTCATCAAGTAGCTCACCCATTCGACGATATTCTGCAGTTTTTACACATAGTAAGAAAGAGGTACCCACTATAGGGTTCGGACAACATGTCCTACTAATACCCGTATGACGTATGCTACCTAGCCTAGTTAATAGAATAAATCTTGAAACATACATAAGCATACATGCATAGGTGGGCAATGCCGCGCCACCCGCGCCATCGGGTGGCGCCAGAAGGCACTTCGGTACCTTCAGAACCCCAGCTAGGTGGCGCCAGAAAAAAACAGTTTTTGATTGGGAAGGGAGGGGGTAGAATTGTTTGACCCAAAAATAAAAAAGTGAGAAAATGATACAACCAGCCTGCTAGCCAACCAACCAACCAACTAACCGGCCAATCTACCAGCCAACTAGCCAACCAAACAACCAACCAACCAGCCGAACAACCAACCAACCAACTAACCAACCAACTAACCGGCCAACTAACCGGCCAACTAACCAACCACCTACGAAACCAAACAACTAACCAACTGGCCAAACAAACAAACAACCAACCAACCAACCATTCAACCAACCATTCAACCAACCAACCAACCAACCAACCAACATCAACAAAACGGGCCCGATACCTTCAGAACCAAAATCCATTGCCCAGGTATGCATACATGTAACAGGGGGAATAGGGGGATCCTCCCACCAAAGTCGGACGTCCCCCCATCCCCCTCCCAAAGCCAGAAAATTTTGACTCCCCCCTCGATTTTTAGAAAAATCGAATTTTTCGGCCGTTTTTAGGCCATTTTGGCCAAACATTGGAGGTCATTTATCCCCCCAAATTTCGAGCCGTTACATGTATATAAATAAGAATGCCTAAAGGTACCTTTCTAGGCGCCACAATATGAGCTCCGTCTTCCTTAGCGTGTCCCAAATGGCCCGCATTTTCACCAAAAGTATGCACCAAGTTTTCGCTCCACAGAACAGATGCGTTAACCGCTGCGCAACAGCCAACGAACTGACAAGCTAATTTATAATTTTTCGGAAACGCTATAAGACGCGGCTTGGTCTCTTTCTCATTCGGATTAGAACTGTGCCCTTAGCAATACAAAATAAATGAATGGAAAAATAGCCAGCAATGAAATAGCACTATATCATTTACGGAGGATTTATACTGATTTTTCAATTTACATTATCATGATCATAGGTGGGCGGCACCGAAATTCTTGGGGGGGGTGCAAGATTTTTCAAAGGTCAAAAATAGCCTTAAAAATTGTGGTACGGCGAAAAAACTCATTACTCAATTATTCGACGTTTCTCATCGAGCACTTACCCATTGGAATCAAAAAATTGCGAAAGAATCAAAAAAATTTCAAAAATTGAATTCTGGGGGATAGGTATTTTGATTTCTGGGGTTATTTTGGTTTCTTGGGGAGGTTGCATAAACCCTGACCCCCACACCCAGGTGTGATCATGATCTCATCAGAAATAATAAATAAGAGCAGGTTGCATTGCAAAACGAATCAATATTATCGTAGCCTTTCTGCAAGTAAAATTTGGTACAAATAATTGAGGTTTCGTCAAAACATTGATCAAGAAGGATTATACATATAAACTCCTACTTTAAATTGCATTGGCGTATGCACAAACTAGGGCTTAAAATCAGGCAATTATTTTTATAATGTGTACGGTTTAAAAGACAAGACACAACGAAATATTAATCATAATTTCGGCTACAACGATTCCAAAACATTGTTATGGAACCACCTACGTATCTGCACAGCAACATATGTACGATTATTACAAAACACATGCACACGGGAGGGGGTGGGGTCCGGGGATATTCCCCTACCAGGTCTTTTGAAAGGCATACTCCCTCGGGTCGTTTCGTACCAAACCTATCCAGTGTTTTTTTTGTACTCGGCAAAGATTTTTCCCGGTGTACAAAGACTTTTCGGGACTGTCTTTGTACATGTACAAAGATTTTTGGGAAGACAAAAATTGCAAAAAAGGTCTGAAATTAGCAAAAATTTTCGGCGCTTCGCGCCGAAAATGATTAATTGTGTGTTCTATATACGTATCTTTATAATAGCTGAAATTGCATTTAAAAATAAATGTCAAATGTTTTGGTACTTCGCGCTGTTTTAAGACGATTATAAGTGATTTTTGCCATTAGAGACCCGAAAATTAGCTAAAATACACCAAAAGTCGAACAACTCTGTTTTTACCACACTAAAATCGCTACTGTACGATATTATAGTACCCAAAAATTTGTGTGTACAAAATGTACAATGATTTTTGGGAGGGTAAAATCTGTAAAAAGGTGTAAAATTCCCAAACATTTTCGGCGCTCCGCGCCGAAATGAGTAATTGTTTGTCCTATATATCTTTAAAATGGCAGAATTTGCATTAAGAATGGAAAAATGTCAAATTTTTCGGCGTTTGGCCGTTTTAAAACACTTTTTAGTGATTTTTGGCGTCAGAAACCCAGAAATTAGCTAAAATACACTGTTACAGGTCATTCCAACACCCTTCTTGTTATTTGTTTTCACGCAAATTTAATCACAAGAATTCATGTAGATAGATAAAAATACAACGTATTAGTTATCAAAAGTTTACATTAAATAGCCAAATTAAGCATTGATTTACCCCCATCCCCGAGAAAACTCGGTTTACCCCTCACAAAACTTTTGAAGTTGTGCATGTATGATTACGTAAGATCTGCGCACCTGAAATACACGAATGCTCGAATTTTAAAATCAGAAATTTAACAAATTCAAAAAAATCTTATTGATTAATAACTTCCGTCTGGATAACGAGATTGAGATTAATCATGCGATGCATGTTAACAATAAGCGAACAAATATGTATATTTCAAACAAATATTTTTCCAAATGCAATATTTATACCAGCAGCAAAGCCAGTCATTTCTGTTCAACGTCCGTTTGTTTACATCTAACCAGGGTCGCATTTAGGTGGCGGCTGCCTCCCTACCTTGGCCGGGAAAAATTTTGAAGGGTAAGATAATGAACGTAAAGATAGAAAAATTGCCCGTCTCTGTCGTAAAATCTTCAAATTTTCGGCGCTTCGCACCAGATATGAAGTACATACATATTATTTTCCATAATTTTGGCTCAATCGCAACCAAAAACGACACTTTATAGCATTTTGAGCAAGAAACATTTTTTGAAAAGTTTGAATTTTATTATCTAAATGGATAGACCATGTCAAAAAACGTCGAAAAATGCGGTTGTTACGAGCTATCCTGACGAATCTCCCGAAATACGAGTATAGACCGACTTAAGTTGGGTCCGCCCCCCTCCCTTGGCCGAATCCTGGATACGGACCTGCATCTAACTATACATAAAGTATGTAGTAAAAAGTATAAAAAATATAGAAGTTTAATGTCCTAATATAATTTTAAAATAAAGATTCTCTAACTAAATCTTTACATATATACAAGTCATGACAAGTTTTGTACTTATGCATTTTTGCACATTTAGGGAATTTTAGCGTGAAAAATAATACAGTTCAATAATACGTCCTGTGCAGAATGTAACAACACCAGGCATGTAGCTGGCCGTCCTATTTAGAGGGGGGCAACACCAATTTTTGGACGGACTAAGCCCAAAAAGGCCCAAAAATAGCACAAAATAACGTTTAAAAGTCCAATTTTTCCGATTTTTCTGAATTTGGGGGGTCCGAAACCCCCGTTCCCCAGAGATACGTGCCGAACAACACAAAATTTTGAAAGGATAACTGACCATTTTTAAGAGGGAAAGGGGGTAAACGACCTTCAATCTTTGGCCAAAAATGGCAAAAATTCACCTAAAAATAGCCTAAAAATGCATGGGTGGGGGGCAGGTAAAAAATATCAGTCTTCGGGTGGAAGGCACGAGGACGACCGGCTTTCAGTATGGGCTACCCAAAACCCTGTTAAATGTGCGGTTTTTTCAAATCCTACCCATTTTGGCAATATGACGCGAAGCGGCAGAAAAATCGGACATTGTTTGACCAATTTCATGTCGGGAGAGAAATTTTTGAGTTTTTCGTCTTTCAAACTCGATTTTCGGGCATTACAAAATTATCATTCCACCCAAACTTGTTTACACAGAGTACATAAATAGTGCACATAAAGAAAAAATTCCGTAAATATAGTCAGTTATCAACATAGGTGGGCGGCACCAAAGTTCTGGGGGGAAAGTGCAAGATTCTTTCAAAGGTCAAAAAATGGCCTTAAAAATGGTGGTGTAGCGGAAAAAACACCATTTTTCAACGTTTCGCATCGAGCACTATCCATTGTATCAAAAAATTGCGAAAAAAATAAAATAGAATTTTCAACAATTAAATTCTGGGGGTATTTTGGTTTCTGGGTGGTGCATACCCCCCAAACCCTCCCACGCCCAGGTATGGTTACCAAGAGCTCGGTGGCTGTTGTCGCCCCAAGAATAAGCATCGCCATCATTGGTAACGGCCAAACAGTGGCTATTGCTGACGGCGATCGACACGAAAATCAATTTAGAAGTTTCTACTAAAACAGGAGTAATTTGGGCGTTTTCATCGCCATGGCCCAGCCTGCCACCGGCTCCGTGTCCGCATGTGAATATTGAACCCGATTTGGCCAAAAAAAGCGTGTGAAAATTCGACATTGCAACCTAATAATTAATAACACGCGGAGGAAATGCCGGAAGACAGTTTGGTATAATTAAGAAGACTGAATGCGATAAAGGAATTTTTTCTTTAAATTCACTTTTAATTGATTATAATTTTTTAAATTAATTCGAAACACGATTCCTACGGGATGCGCGAATAATGAGTATTAGAAAGCGTTTGATCGGAAGAAAAAAGCTCAAATGACAATAAAAACTACCCACTCTTCGTAGAAGTAATATGCTTATTCCAAAAAGATACCTACCTACGCAATTTAATTTCAGATCGTAAAAAATATCGCGTTAACAATATTTCTGAGAAAACGAAGCCGAACAAATCGCACTTCAAAGGACACCACCGGGACTGAACCATTTGTTATTTTGTAGGGATGCAATGCAACGGGTCCAGGTTTTTTCAAAGTACCGGATCGGGTCTCTGATTTTGCGGATAACGCGGTCCGGGTCATAGGTGAGCGGCACCTAAATTCTCGGGGTGCAAGATTTTTCAAAGGTCAAAAAATGGCCTTAATAATGATGGTACGGCGAAAAAACACCATTTCTCAACGTTTCTCATCGAGCACTATCCATTGGCATCAAAAAATTGCGAAAAAACAAAAAAAATTCAAAAATTGAATTCTCGGGGTATTACGGTTTCCAGGGGGGTATTTTGGTTTCTGAGGAGGTGCATACCCCCAAACCCCCCACGCCCAGGTATGGTCCGGGTCCGGGTTCGAAAAATAATAAATAACAGGATCGGGTCCAATACAAAACATAAATTGGGAAGAGTACTAAATTATGCACGTTTCTTAATAACTATACACCATAGAATGCAGAAAATTCATAAAGCAAATCATGTTCAACTTAGTCATTCGGGGATTGCGATCGAATTACAAATTTACTGCAAAAACAAGTCGAAGCGAAGCTAGACCATAGATGCACAAGGTAAGGTCGGCAGAAAGGGGGGGTAAAATTTCAGAAATTTTAAACAGTTAATTTGGTGTTCGCGATTTTTTTGCTATTTAAACGATGAAAACGGTAAAAAATAGCCTATAAAACGCGTTTTGCAGTAATACCGTATTTTTGAAACATTTTTAGCCCACGCTGATTGCATTATGTCGCTGTTAACACTAAAAATATTGAAACGGACCAATTGGGGCGCTTTCTGAGCAGAAAGCAAATAAAAGCATTAATCAGGCGCGAAGCGCCATAAAAATCTTGACATTACTGTTTTTGTCCTGAAAAAAATGATGCAAAAAACGTCCAGTCAGCTCAAAATTGCGGGACAGTACCTGTCTGGCTGACCCTTCAGTGAGGGTATGATCCCTACATCTATCTATGTGCATGCTTGAGCTAGACGGTGATAAATAGGAAAAAAGGAATAGAATCTGAAAAAGTTGAAGTAACTAAAGTTGAATAATGACGTACGCATAAATGGCGGTGACGGGTCTAGTTTTTTCCTATATGGAAGGTACCCCAATTCTTCAAAGACAGTCGAAAGTAGGTCCAGAAATTTGCTCTTACGAGCGAAATAGCGTTTGTTCGGCGTTTTACATTGCTTTTATTTAAAATCACTTTTGACGCGACATTTTGGAAAAAAATTTTGAAATTTCCCACAATTTAGTGAGCAAAAATCAATGAAATTTTTTGACTCTAGCGAAAATCTGGCGCGAAGTGCCGAAAAAATTGTGAAATTTAGGCGAAGGACGTCTGGAAGCTTCATTTAATGTATTTGTAGCATTTGACGCAAAAAAAAATTGAAAATTCTTGATTGTAAATAGAAGAAAACTATGCTGTAATGACAATTTCTACTGTTGAATGGTTTTGAAACCTATTCTATGAGCAAAAATGCTTTCCTGATCGCCAAGAAAGTAAACAAATGTTATTAATAGAAGCCGCCGAATAATTTGATAAATTATGGTCGCTGATGGCCAAAAATCATTGCAAATTACATATCCATTCTTAATCTCGCAAACTAAGGTCCAATGGGGACAACCGCCCCCAGCCCCCCAAATCCACCTCTGATAAATGGTATATATTTAGTGTATCGCAATGGAATATTCAGGAGATTCGAAAAGGACAGTATTCCAGCTTCAATTATCATTATAGTACGCTAATCATATGAATATTTAGGTGCGTCGGTATGTTCCCACGTCAATCCCCAAATTTTGATATTTTTCAGCCTTAGTTCAGCTATTGTACTGCATTATTACCGATAATATCAGAGTAGGTGCATGCGTTCGCCTATTTTTTCTCGATGTGCGGCATTCCAAGAATACCAGATCAAGTGCACGCCATACCTGGGCGTGGGGGGTTTGGGGGAGTATGAATCCCCCAGAAACTGAAATACCCCTACAGAATTCAATTTTTGAAATTTTTATTTGTTTTTTTCGCAATTTTTTGATGCCAATGGATACTGCTCGATGAGAAACGTTGAACAATGGTGTTTTTCGCCATTCCACCATTTTTAAGACCATTTTTTGACCTTTAGAAAAATCTTGCACCCCCAGAACTTTGGTGGCGCCCACCTATGGTGCACATTGACTTAGGCTTTCTATTCCCGTCCAGCTCACGCTTTTTGCCTACTCGTTGTATTTCCTAACGTGATTGAAGAGGCCAGGTACGGCAGTATTTCATGTGCAGGTTTGCAATGATTTATTTATTTATTTATTTATTTATTTTTAGATTATTGTTTTTATATTAATTTTATTATTATTATCATAGTATTTATAGTATTGGGGCACATCGATGTAGATTCTTTTTCATTCTCGCTATTTATTTACTCATTGTATTTCCTCACATGATTGAACAGGCCAGATAAGGCGATATTTCACGTGTAGGTTCACAATGATTTTATTTTTCATTGTATTTATTAATTAATTAATTATTTATATATTTTTTTATGAATATTCTCTTTATTATTAATATTAGTATTAGTATTAGTATTATTATTATTATTATCATTATCATAATATTTATAGTATCTATAATTTTAATTCGTTTATTTATTTATTTATTAGTTTATTTAATCTTTTCTTTTTTCTAATGAGAGGCAGTCTATCCGCCTAGACTGGTTTTGCTAGGCTGCAGCGACCGTCAGAGGATTAAAGGCACGAAACTGTAGCAACCTACTTCCTATCTGAAGACCTCGTCTATTTACTTGATCTTTTTACGTTTTTTTTTGTAAGTTTTCTGTATATAATCCTGCCTACTTTTTATGCTTCATTTAGGCTTTTGCGACTCATAAAACACGTAATCTCTCATAATATAATTTTTTAGGTATACTTGTGCTATTTCACGCGTCAATTTTATTTCTTTCTTACTAATAGCATGCTGCACTCCTATCTCTGTCTTTCTTTTTTCCTGTTCTTTTCATTTATTATTTTCTTTTTTATTTATCAATTTATTTATTTATTTTTCTCTATATTTTCTTTCTTCTTTCTCGCTTCTTTCTCGGGTTGATTACTTCTAAGTATTTATTATTACAGTGAAAAATAGTCTCAAAAATCCGTTATTTACTGTTAAATTACTGATGCTGTAAAATTTTCATCTTATATCATTAGTACGGCACAAGTCGCCGCAACATCTTAAGTGTAAGCTCAATGATGCTCTAGGTGACTGCGTTTGCAGCAATATACTTAGCTGTCAAGTGCCTTTGAGCGGAGCCCCGAAAATTTTTAGTTAATGTTCATGCATGTAAAAGCTCGAAATTTCGGGAGGGGGTCTACTGCCATTTTAAGGGAGGGGGTAGATTATCTCCAATTTTTAGTTAAAAACGGGTAAAAACACCAAAAAACGGCCAAAAAATTCATTTTTTTTTTAATCGAGGGAGGGGGCAGGGTCAAAAATTTTCTGGCTTTAGGGATAGATGGAACGACCAACTTTGGCTGGCGGGGATTCCCCTATACCCCTAGTTACACGTATGTTAATGTTAGAAAATTAGTTGTTTTGATTGTACATTTATCTAGTTCATCAAGATATGCTCTGATGATAAAACTTCGCGCACGGCTCAAAAAACGGTCAGGCAAGAACCTAAAGCAAATCTCAGTCCACATTGAACGGAATGCTAATCAGAGCTGGGCCAAGCGAAATTCTGATATTCAGCGCTTACTTCTAAAATTATTATCTTCGGAAATAGTACGAATGATTGCGTTGAAGAATCGCCCATTTTTTGTGCTAAAAATATCATTTTAGTGGTAATGAAACAAATTTGCTTCAGCAAATAATTGTGTAATTCATTTCCCTAAATTTCAGAGAAAATGAGCTTCACTTCAGTCAAAAACATTTCACAAAAGAAAAAGTGGCAAGTGAATACGAAAGTGCTGGAGAAAAGCCTAGGTCAGGATTACACTGAAATTTGGTCCACAATGAGCCAAACCACTGTTTAAGCGCATATGTAATACCTGATCTAACCGTTGTTTAAAACTGAAAGATGAGTAATTAATCAAAAGTTCTAAACGACAGCGCGCTTAATGCAGAAAAAGATGATTTTGCAACAACCTTATTTACTGCAATTTGAAAAAATTATTACCCGTTACTTTTTCAAGAAAAATTTACAGGGTCCGGGTCTAGAAAAATTTCAATATCGGGTCCGAGTCCAAAAAATGAACCGGGTAATAGCAAGTCCGGGTACCCTTTGTATCCCTATTTTGTAAATTTCGAATCTATTATCTGAGCGATTCTTCAAAAAAACTATAACTTTTCACCATCCTCTAATTTTTAAGCAAAATGTAAAATGCGATTCACTCCTAATTAAAAATCGAGATTTTTGGTTTAAAAAAATCAAATTATTATAGAAATTATAAATTAGAAATAAATAGTCTGCTACTTTATTCCTAAAAACAACTGACGAGCTGTAATCGGGAAACAAAGCTCTTACGAGCATATAAGGTCATTGACATTTTAAATGCGAGAAATGAGGAATTCGGCGATTATTTAATAAATAAAAGAATAATTACACATTTCGGGATAAAAAAGAAGAAAATAGAAATTTTTACTAAAACACATATAATGGTTCTCATTGATGGTGCTTACCATAGGTGGGCGGTACCAAAATTCTGGTGTGTGCAAGATTTTTCAAAAATCAATGGCGAAAAAACACAATTTTTAAACGTTTCTCACCGAACACTATCCATTAACAACAAAAATTTGCGAAAAAAGCGGAAAAAATTTTAAAAATTAAATTCTAAGGAGGGGAGTACTTAGGTTTCTGGGGTATTTTGGTTTCTCGGGGGATGCATACCCCCAAACCCCCCTCTCCCCAGGAGTGGTGCTTACCTGCACGATTCTATCACTGTTCTCAAGAGGAATGTCAATAAGATCATATTGCGACTTTCTTGTCGGCACACAATGACCGAGGTTAAACGAAACGTTTTCGCCAGCTCCATAAATTCGAGTTGTGTCTGCAGAATTAAGCATTTTGTAGTCTGGCCCCCACTTTTTTGCATAGTGCAAATGACAAAATTGTTATGCGAATAAAGTCTGCTGCTCATTTGCACAGCGTGCACAGGAAAATGTTCAAAAACGAAAAATTGAATCAGAAAGAATCGTGTTTAATGCAATTTCAGCGCGCAACTTCTTTTTTACACGCATCTGCTACAAAATCCTCAAAATTTTTGATTTGCATAATTTCTTCTCAAAGCAATGGCGATAAATCTATGTAATCAAGAGTTTTCAAGGAGAGAAATTTACGTTATGACCAGCAATCTTACCTTGCCGCAAAGCGTACAAATTAGTGAAAAATTTTGCAAATAGGAGTTTGAGCAAAAAACTCAGGTATGATCTTTTTATTTTATTATTTACCAAACATGGAGTAGTCTTAATAGAAATACAACCTTACTCCAAATGCAGGAAAATGCTCCACGTGTGATCAGTTGACCAGATTTTTGCAATATCTAGTGCCCTGAAGATTTTATCGGTCATTTTACAAGCTGTTCTTAGAAATAACATTTGGAAAATGCTGACTCACACAAAATAAGTCATATTTCTGCCTAAAATACTGGAAAATTGTCAATTAAACAAAGACGTTTCTACCCGTAGGCTGAGGAAATAGTGAAACTTTTAACTTAAGAGCAGAATGAGACAACCTAGTAGAGTGCAGCAAATCTAATGAAATCAAATAATAAATTCAAATAAAAAAGTAAGTAAATCTTATTAAATCTCGCCTAACAAATCTCAATCTCATAAATTTTAATTCCTGAAAAATTCGTATGCTATTATACAAATAAGCAAAACAAACCGATATTTAAGAGGAAATTTTTTGTTAGAATTATTAAACCGCTTTGATCGGCCTTCAACCAATTTGGAAAGAAAACAGATTATTACGACATTTACAAAAAACGTTATATTTTGATGACACGCAGCTTGCTTACGCGCCAAATTTATAAAGTAAATTTAAAATATCATACGAATGCTAAGCTGATATGTATTTTTGCTACAATGTAGGTATTCACACACCAAAGTAACTTATGAAAGGCCGCGGAGCACATCTGGCAGTTTATTTTCCTATTTTTGCTGTTATGTAGGTACATATTTCACAAACCATGGTAAGTTATTAAAGACCGCGGAGCACATCTGACAGTTTATTTTTATCTTTTTTCTCACTAAGAATTACGTGTTATTTGAAAAGTGTCCGTCTTAGCAATAAATGTCAAAAAAGCCAATGCAATGAATTTTTGAATGATTTGCAATATAAACGTAATTCGCATACGCACCATTATTAGAGGGCAAGTCAACCGTGTTCAAACGAACCAAATCTATCTGCGTCAAACCTTCATTATCAACAATGCCAGTTGATGCGCCGAACTATAATGCGGGGAGATAAACAACCAAAATGACAACAAAAACAAAAGCTTTAAAGCAGACCGAAAATTTCGCCCCTGGCAAAATTTTCAGCGAAGCCATGTCTCTACAGTTTAAAAACTGTGCCTATTTATTACCTTTGAAATGCTATTCATTTTCACTAAAGGTAATAGTTTTACGGCTCGCATGGTTTAATGCAGTCAAGATTATGCGGTTATTTAAATTATAGCGAACATACGAAATTCAAAATTGAGCTCAAGATGCGAAAGAAAACGGATAAAATTGAAAACTGATGATAACTGTTACAGATGGGACCCGGGAAAAATGAAAAATTTTAATTTTTGTTTAAAGTTTTCTGAAAGTTGAGAAATGTTGATAAAAATTTGCACAACTGAGCTGGTATACAATGTCGACATTGTGATAAAAGTTCTTTGTCATGATGTAATAATCACAACCGATATTACTGCGCATAATCGACTGTTTTTAATTCTTGATTTCTTTTGGAACGATATCGGTGCCACACAGAATTCTTTTATAAGTTTTGAAATACGGCAACACATGTACATAGATGCAAAACGTTAGGATCAACAGGAGGGAGTAAATCCCTAAAAACCCGATACGTAAATTCAGTGTAAAAGTCTTTTCTGCTAGTCAAACGACGAAAACGGTCAAAATAGCCTATTTGCTTGGTAATGCCGCACTGACAAGCATTTCTAGCCCATTTCGGCTGCATTACATCGCTTTTAACACTAAAAAATAAATAGAAGTTCATAAATATAAAAATTTTAATATTAAAAATATAGAAGCTTAAAATTTTTTTAAACTTTTATACTAAAAATGTAGGATTTTCGGCATTTTTCTCTTTTAAATTAAGCTTCCCAACCTTTCCGAGGATGCAAAAAACGTACAAAATATGATAGGTAACCGGCACAAAGCGTCAGATATTCTAACATTTTAAACCGCTAGGCGCAATTTTGTAGATCCCTGAAGATGAGCAATACACGAGTTCACACCTGAGCAATGACCCATATATGTAAGGGTTAAAAATTTAGGGTAGGGGGTCGCCGGCAACTTTTAAGAGAAAGGGGTAATGACCAAGTTTTGGCCAAAAACGGCCAAAACACCTAGAAAAGGCTATAAAATTAAATTTTTCCAAAAATCGGGGCATAGGTGCACAAAGTCAGGGTCGGCAGGGGGAGGAGGTGAAAACCCAAAAATCCAACACAGTAAATTTAACGTTCACGATTGTTTTGCTGTAAACGTTCAGAATGGCCAAAATGGTCTATAAAACTTTTTTCGTGGTGATGTCGCATTTTAAAACCACTTTTATCCATTTTGACTGTATTATATCACTTTTAACACTAAAAAATGCAAAAATTGATCAATTTAGGGCGCTTTTTGAGCAAAAAGTACATAAAAATCACACATGCACACTATAGGAGTATGGGGGTATTCCCCACCACAACTTTCGAAAGGCATACCCCATTCAGAATTATTTGCGGACCAAAACCTATTGTTGGAATTATGAAATAGCGCCAAACGATGCCCGGCAGTATAACCTTAAGTATTTTCGAGTAGTACTGTGTCCCACATGAATATTTAACAAAAAATGCAGCAACCTTTTCGTGGAAATTGACCAACCAAGCTTGAAATTAGATGCCGTAGTGGGGCGAAGCGCTAGTCATTGTCCAGGTATGCACGAGTTATATCTGATGGGGAAGGTAGTAACAAAAAATTTTAGCATGTTCATTTATTCTTAAAGATCAGTTTTGAAACTTCCTAAATATAAGAAATGCAGACAATTTTATCTGACGAAATATTTTATGTTGAAAAAACATTGTTAAACTCGTATGCAGGGGCGGATTTAAGGGAGGGGCGGGGGCGGCCGCCCCCACCCATTGGTCACAAATATTTGGCGAGATACAGAATGGATATGCAATTAGCAATGATTTTGGCCGTCAGTGACCATAATTTACCAAATTTTTCCGGCGCTACGCGCCGGATGATACCTATAAATGATATTTATTTACTTTCTTGGCGACTTGGAAGCCGTTTTCTGTTCACGTAATTTTAAAACAATTTTAACAACAGAAACAGCTATTTTTACCCAGTTTTCTTCTATTTTCAATTTAAAATTTCGATGTTTCGTATCAAACGCTATAAATACAGGAAATCAAGCAGTAAATCATGCTTCTAGACGCCTATCCGCCTTAATTTCACAAATTTTCCGGCGCTTCGCGCCAGATTTTTGTTAAAGTCAAATAAATTTAATGATTTTTTCGCACAAAATTGTCGAAAATATTAAATTTTTAGAAAAAATATTGCGTCAAAAGTGATTTTATATGTAAAAGTATACAATGTTAAACACCGAAAAAACGCCATTTCGCGCGTTAAGGGCAAATTTTTGGACCTACTGACTGCTTTTTGAAAAGTAGGGATACCGTCCCCCCTTAGGAAAATCCTAGATCCGCCACTGCTCGTATTAATGCAATATTTCTAGTCGCAGAGGTTTTTATATGACGAATCATCTTAGAGAAATTGAAACGCTAGCACCTTGGGTAGAATAAGTAGCAGTGTACGGCTGGTAAGCATAAAATAGGCTAAACCGTTAAGACATTTGCCAAAATTTTATTTTAACTCTCGACGTCTCGACGCTTTGTAACTTTACCTTCGGCGCCGAGGCTTCAAAAGCCGCCGAGCATTGTCCAAGACTCGGTCCGATCAATAGCCACAAACAATGATGCTTTTTTGACCGAATCCACCGTTTTCAAATCCCAAAAAAGTTACTATAGAATACAGGTTTTTGGTTTCAACCCACCCTCAGAATTCCCATGCTTTGCAGTACATACTACATGATAAGAATTATTAATAATTCCTCAAAAACAGACGCTTGCAATTCTCACAAAATTGAGTATGAAGGTAACACGTCTTTATTCAAACTAAAATCATAGAAAGTAGCAGCATTACCAATAAACATAATTATCACACGCAAAAGCAGTGTTTAGCAAATTTTCAAGGTTTCAGTTCCGATAGGAACTTCACTAAACCATGACCGCCTTAATATTTCTCATAAAAATTCCAATGAACAAATTAATGCGAATAACATTCATGTTTACAGATAAAAACAGACACGCAACAGGGGGGATGGGGGATCCAGCTACCCAAAGTTGGTCGTCCTTATCCCCCAAAGTCAGAAAATCC
The DNA here is from genome assembly GCA_036768485.1 of Mermis nigrescens. Classification (NCBI taxonomy): domain Eukaryota; kingdom Metazoa; phylum Nematoda; class Enoplea; order Mermithida; family Mermithidae; genus Mermis; species Mermis nigrescens. Next base: position 3,660,922 of record JAVLUZ010000271.1, on the reverse strand, counting down.
CCCGATTCCTAGAATTATTGGAAAAAACTTGCGTTTTTTGACCATTTTTAGGTGCTTTTTTTGCCATTTTTGGCCAAAAATTGATATCAACAACCCTCCTCCCCATATATGCACAGCATGGAAATTCTGGGGGAAGGTGGAAACCTAAAGTGCCTTTCTTGGGCCCAAAAATGGTCAGTACGCGTTAAAAAACATCGTTTTTTGGCGTTTCTGGCGATACTCTATCCTTCTAGAGCATAAAATTCTGAAAAAAATTTCGAAAAAAGTCGAATAAATTGACCAATATATCGCTTAAAACATGAATATATGGCGCGAAGCGCCGAAAATCTGGCGATTTTGAGCAGATAGACAGCCAAAAAACCTTAAAAAGACACTTTTTCTACCAATTTTCAGGTAAGTTCGGAAACTTTTGAAAAATCGCTAATTCTGGAGGGGTGAAAAATTTTTTGCGGGGGGTGTGAAAAATGATTCTGCGGGGGTGAAACCCCCCAAGATCATGTATGCTCCTCCTCCTAAAAATGGTCGGGGACCCCCACCCAAAGTTTCGAACCGTTACATTTACGCGTATGAAGCAATTTTTCTAGAACATTAATATATTAAAATATTAGCTTTTACTTTGAGTAATATTTGGGCGCAAGAAATATTCCCGAATAAAAGGGCCCTATGCAATGGCGTATATCCAGATTCGGCATCCTTTGCGTTCAAAACGTGTTCAAAAAAGTCGAAGAAGTTCTCCAATAACCACTCTAATGTGGACGCTTTTCCGCAGCTCGATGCCCAGTGCAACAGATTAATTGTTTTCTCGTGGGATCGGTAAAAATTTTGGCAGGTCGAAATGAGGTAGGATTTAATATAATCTTCATTTATTGCATCTAGCGTAAAAGACGCCGAACACTGCTTTTTGTGTACGATAGACCGGCACATCGGCGTACAAGTGCTATTTAACTCAAGGAACGATCTTATATCAACTGCGGACATTACATCAATCCACTTATAAGTGGTAATGCAAAGGCTGAAAAGTTTGAACTGTAATTAAAAGGTTTAGCTGAAATATGACAGGTGCAGTGCAGGCACGTATCTCTGGGGGAATGGAGGTTCGGACCCCACCAAATTCAGAAAAATCGGAAAAATAGGACTTTTTAAACGTTATTTTGTGCGATCTTTGGCCCTTTTGGACTTAGTCCCACCAACATTGATGCTGGTCCCCAAAATGGGACGGCCAGCCACGGTTTTTTTGTATTCGGCAAAGATTTTTCCCGATGTACAAAGACTTTTGGGGACCGTCTTTGTACATGTACAAAGATTTTTTGGAAGACAAAAACTGCAAAAAAGGTTCGAAATTCGCAAAAATTTCACTCCGCGCCAAATGAGCAATTGTGTGCTCTGTATATCTTAATAATTTCAGAAATTCCATTTTGAAAGGAAAAATTAAAAATTTTTTGGCGCTTCGCGCCTTTTTGAGACGATTATTACTGATTTTTGCCCTCAGAAACCTAGAAATTGCTAAAATACGTAACCAAAGGTCGAACAACTCTGTTTTTGCCACACTAAAATCGCTACTGTACCATACTATAGTACACAAAAATTCGTGTGTACGAAATGTACAAAGACTTTGAGGGACCATCTTTGTACATGTACAAACGGACCTTGTACAAAAAAAAACACTGCGGCCAGCTACGTGCCTGGACAAGTGCCATTAGAGAAATGATTAAAAACAAAAGCAAATAACACTTTCGATCAGAATGACATTCTACAATCCACACTACACTACAATACCTATAATCCTATTCATACACGGGCACAGATTCAATACAGGTTCAAGTGACTTGACCCGGGCGGATGAGCGACCCTGCAACCCCGCAGATAAAACGGAATCAACCCCGCAAGAATTTTGAAAAAATTCCTGGGGGAAATGAGGCGAAATGAAGGCCAAAAATGAACGAAAATTGAAAATTTTCTTCAAAGTGCTTGAAAATTGAAATTGGCCAGAAACTGTGAAATAACGTAGTTTTGACGCTATTTTAGCATTTTGCACCAGTTTCTGAGGTCATTTTGGCCCAAAAAAGCTCCATTTTTCACTCCCCCATATTGACCATGCTTTGCATCTACGGTCATGATAGAAGGTGTTTTTGGCTGCTTAGGTCGAGGTCGCTCCCGCTTAGATCGAGGTATAGATGCTTAGGTCGATGTCTAGATGCTCAGGTCGATGTATACATAGATGCTTAGGTCGACCTAAATTGGGTACATGTTATTCTGCATTCCACTGTTTGAATCTTCAAACGGTTGCAACTTTGAGATAATCCAAAAATGCTGTTTGAATCGTATTTAAGTAGAAATCTTTATAGAGCTGGCCTCTGAAAAACCAGTCGATTTGTAACCTAAAGAAACCACCTTTTTCCATAACCAAAAGGAGATGACAGATGATATTATACTGGCGAACAAGCTATGCCGTGAGGATTGCAACTGACCCCTGATTTCTTTCCGGATCATTCAGAAACTTGAGATATAAATATGTCGAAAAGTTCCTAAAAATTTCCGTTTTTATGATTTTTAAAGCATTTTTGAGGGTCAGTATTTCTATCCGTATTCATATTTGCTGGAATCTTTTATGTTTTCACATTAGGCTCCCTTGCAGACTAATGTCAGAAAAAAATCTAGTTGTCCTATGTCATCCACATAGCTACAGTATACCTTCAAAGTCAACCCTAAAAAACCAGTAGTAACCTAAAAAAACCAGCGCCCATTTTTACAAAACTTAGCAGGAATGTGCCCCGTAGCACCTTACATGATGCCTGATATTTATTTTTCACAAAAAATGGGAATCACCCCGAAAACTGCCAGAAAAGTTCGACTGTAACCTTAAAAAACCACTGTAATTTAAAAAAGACCAGTGCTAAGTATACGTTGCCATGGCAACGAAATTACTTTTCATCAAGTTACATAATTTCGCTCTGATTTTTTACAAAGGATGTAGAAGAGACTTACCTAGAGTTGTTTTTATCACTTAAAGACTTTATTTGTGAAATTTATAAAACTTTTTAATAAAATTCAGAGAAAATTATTGATTTTTATATAAATGTGATTAAATGAGCGGAAATACCGTAAAAAATGAATTTTTTTCAAAAAATATGATCATGTACATAAGGTCAACTAACTATTTTACGCTGCAAACCACGCACTTCGCATAACATTTTGGGGTGGTTTTTTCATTTCCCATGGTTTTTTTACTTCCCAAATGGAATTTGCTGGTTTTTATTAGTTTCGTTCGACTTTGATCGATTTTTTCTCCAAGACTAAAGGGATCTATGAAATCAACTAAGTGGCGAAAGATGGAGCATCGATGGGAAATTGCTCTGATTACATAAGTTTCTAGACTGGGGTGCTTGCCTAATGAATATTTGCAAAAAACATGAAACGTTGTTTTTTAGAGGCCATGACTATAACTGGATGTAAACAATGCTAAAAATGGTAAAATTAAGAAAAATTTCTTGGGCAGAATTGACAATACTGGAAATTGTCAAATTTCCAAAAAAGGACATTTTCTAACTGACTTTGGGATGGAGAGTTCGTATTTGAAAGAATTAGGTGGCGGTCGGCATTATTGACTGAGTTACAGGCTGTTAAAGTTCACGTGCTTAAGGATAGGCGAAAACAGGGGAAAATGGCGTTTGGGGTATTTTTCAGTTTTCAAATCGTGGCGACAGCAATTGCTTGCGGATTCAGATTGGTGCCAGACATGGGATAAGCCTAAGGCATAAATGAAGCAAAAATTGCTCCATTCGCTTCGCTCACTCCGCAATTTTCGCTCCATTTATCTCAGGCTTAGCCCATGTGCTGGCATCAATGTGAATGCGCACAACTAAGCCTAAGCCTAAGACATTGGTAACCTCGCTCAGTCACAGTACCCCGACGCTTCGAAGACTATTCCGAAACATTCCCAAAGGCCGAGCTTACTTTTCGCCTTCCTTGAACACATGAACTTCAACAGCCTCTAACTCGGTCAATAATGCCGACTGCCACCTAATTCTTTCAAATATGAACTCCCCATCCCAAACTCAGTTAGAAAAACTCCTTGTCGTAACTTTCAGGGACTTTCCAACTTCCTCTACTTTAGCCTATTTCCTGAAAATTTGTGCCAAAAATTACAAAAAATTTTTCTTTAAACTTGGTTTCCACGCAGTATAGCTTAATTCTTTGGAATCTGCAACCTTGAAAATGGCAGAAAAATATGTTTTTTCGTGAAAATTGGAAACTTTTGATAAACTGCAAAAATTCCCAAAATTTGAAATATGGAAAAAAATTTTGGGTATGGTTCAATTGTGAACCAAATCGCTAGGAAAAAACGATGCTCCAGCATACATTTTTGCGTTACAAAAACTGACCGAATCTGTTCAGAAGATGAAGATTTTCAATTATAGTGAAGTTTTAGAGCAAGTTGTCGATAAAAGTGCTGCAATTGGTGTGGTGCGCCGGGGACATCAATAGAAATAAGGGGCGAATTTCAGAATACATCCATTTTGCAAATTTAAAAAAATAGCGTCTCTATGCGATTTCAAGCAGGTATCATTAATATAAAAGTGAGAAAAACAGACGGAAAAGCCTTTTTTGAAATAAACTTTTGAAAAATTTTATTTTCCAAGTTTCATTTCCGTCTGTTTTTTCAACTTTTATATTAAAAAATCCTAGTTGAATTCGCATAAAAACGCTATTCTCATCTTAATCGACGTTATCTTTGGGCTCTGTGCGTCTTCAGATTGGTGCAAGGGATGATCTAAGCCTAAGAAAAAGATGGGGCGAAAATTGCCGCTTCGCAATTTTTGCCCCATTTGTCTCAGGCTTAGATCATTCCCTGGCACCAATGTGAAGGCACATAAGTAAGCCTAAGCCTAAAAAATAAATATTAGAAGAGACATAGGAAGAAAGTGACGCTAGCAACCTTATTTGTCAAAATATACGTAATCCTTCCCTTTCTAACTAACCCTAACAAAAAAGAATGATCACCGGATGGTTTGCATGACTAAATTATTATAATTACTGAAGTTTAAATTCTCACTCACTTCTATATGTTGCTTTCCGTGATGATCCAGACAGTCGTACGCCTTTCAGCAGTCGCTGGATAAAATTTCGTATATCAATAGTTTCGAGCGTTCGAAAAATGTGCCACGTCAAAACGAAATCTGATTTCCGCATCAATAGCTGCTGTCAATATGGCCAAATACAATGCTCGGCCACACCTATCAGATTTATAATCCGGCTCTTTCGGTACTAATTGTAAATCTTGTACCAACTGTAAGAGTTTCATCGAATTGGCAGTAATTATTTGCAGTCAACTGCAGGTAATATAGCACACAATTTAAAATTATATGCGGTCAAAAACCAGTGGCCTACACTGCAGGTAACGTAGCACACAATGCAAAATTATATGCAGCCAAAAACCAGCGACCTGGACCAGGGAACGACCGAAGCTGGGGTGTTTTCTTGCTTCGGCCGAAGGCCGAAGCAAGAAGGAAAAAAGGCCGAAGGCCGAAGCTTTTTTCGAGGCAGTTTTTTATTTGCATTAAAGTTTAGACAATGTGCAATATAACTAACCCAAGACGACGCCATTTAGCTCAATTTATATTCTAGTCATCTTAAGTTTTGTTAAAATATGCTCACAACAGTAACTTTGGCGATATAAACAGCAAGCAATCATGTACTAATAGCAAAAGCTGACTCATCTAAGCATTATATCCGCTCCGCATCTGATTCCATTTTAGAAAAGTTCGACTATGAATGAATCAATAGTGATCGCGAAAATGATGAGACACTTAAGGGAAAAGCCACGCCTTTATTCCTACATGTCTCACATTTGAAGGCATGTCTTTGTTTACTCGAAATTCCAACGCCATCTTTGTACTTGTTGTATATAGTGTGTCTACTGTGTACCAGTGTTTTTATAACAATGTCCGTTTGTACATGTACAAGGATGGTCCCAAAAAGCCTTTGTGTACATTTTGTACACGCAAATTTTTGTGTACTATATTATAGTACAGTAGCGATTTTAGTGTGGTAAAACAGGGTTTTCGATCTTTGATAGTGTATTTTAGCTAATTTATGGGTTTCCGACTCCAAAAATTACTAAAAATTGTCTCAAAATGGCGCGGAGCGCAGGAAAATTTGACCTTTTTTTCATTCTAAATGCAAATTCTGCCATTTTAAAGATATGTAGAACAAACAGAAACAATTACTAATTTCGGCGCGAAGCGCTGAAAATTTTCGATAATTTTAACCTTTTTACAGTTTTTGTCTTCCCAAAAATTTTTGTATATTTTGTTACCACAAATTTTTGGGTACTAGAATATGGTACAGTAGCGATTTTAGTGTGGTAAAAACAGAGTTGTTCGACTTTTGGTAGTGTGTTTTAGCTGATTTATGGGTCTCTAAGGGCAAAAATCACTAAGGATCGTCTTAAAACGGCGCGAAGCGCCGATAAATTTGACGTATTTCCTTTTGAAATGCAATTTCTGTCATTATAAAGATATGTAGAACACACAATTACTCATTTCGCGCGTAGCGCCGAAAATTTTGCGAATTTCAGACCTTTTTCGCAATTTTTGTCTTCCCAAAAATCTTTGTACATGTACAAAGACAGTCCCAAAAATCTTTGTACATCGGGAAAAATCTGCCAAGTATAAAAAACACTTCTGTGTACCATTCTGTTTTGTATTAAATAATTCCTTCATGGTCGACGTGTTAACTTTCTTAAACTTCTGCATCCAATAATGGGAAGAAATCTCTATTTGCTTTTATGTCTACCTTACTTTTACAAATTTAAGTATCAGCATGAAAATTAGGAATTAATCAATTAATTGTTTTCATAATTCTCAAGAATTCCAGGCTTTATTCCTAATAATACATTATATTTTTTATATATTCGGGATACTGAATCTGATAGGGATGCTGCGGAAGCACGTTTTTTGGAATAGCGGGTGCGGGTATCCGCTACATCCCTAGAATCTGATGATGATCAATACGTATTAGCTGCTGATATAGATGAAATGTCTAATAATGAAATCAGTGCTAATGAAGAGAATTAATTGCGCTTTTGAATAAAATTTTTGCAATTAATGACACTGTTTTATTACTTCATATTCACTCCTGAAACATAATCAAGCTTAATTTTCATATTCATGACTCAATTCGCAATTCATTCTTCATACTAATCAGAATTAGACTAAAGAATTTGTACAGATTCGGCCTTCGGCCGAAGCTTCGGCAACCGAAGCAAGAGCTGGCCGAAGCTTCGGCTTCGGCCGAAGCAAAATTTTGGAGCTTCGGTCGTTCACTGACCTGGACTACAGGTAATATAGCACATAATGCGATATTATATGCAGTCAAGCTGAATGGTTATTCATATGAGGAGCTGGCGCTTCGCTCGCATTTCAACCTGTAGTAGATGGTTTTAGAAGGCACTTTTATTTGAAATGGTCCGGCTGATCTTGCTTCCTCACTAGGGAATGTTTTGTTGCGCTGCATGGATAGCAGCTTCAATAGCTGCCCAGTTACCCAATAGCACATTTTGATCGGCCAGTGTAAGCTCTTGTCCTGCCTTACAGATATTAAGTAGCTGTTGCTGTTCTTGTTCTCATTCTGGGGAATTGTTGGCTTGCAGCTGGCCCATCCAAAATGCGCTTATGGGAGACTGAACAGCTATTGAAGCTGCTGCCAATGCAGCGCAAAAAACATTCCCTAGAGAGGAAGCAGATCTGTCAGACCATCTCAAATAAAAGTGCCTTATAAAACCATCTACAACAGGTTAAAATGCGAGTGAAGCGCCAGCTTCCCATATCCATAAACATTCAACTTGACTACATATATCACATTGTGTGCTATATTACCCGCAGTCTAGAGCATTGGTTTTTGACTGCATATTATATCAAATTGTATGCTATATTACCTGCTGTCCAGGCTGCTGGTTTTTGACTGCATATAATTTTTCGTTGTGTGCTATATTACCTGCAGTCTAGGCCACTGGTTTTTGACTGCATACCAGCGGCCTAGACTGTGGGTAATATAGCACACAATTTTATATTATATGCAGTCAAGTTGAATGCATATTGATATGATAAGCTGGTGCTTCGCTCACATTTTAATCTGTAGTAAATGGTTTTAGAAGGCACTATTATTTGAGATGGTCTAGCAGATCTGCTTCCTCGCTATGGAATGTTTTTTGCGCTGCATGGGTAGCAGCTTCAATAGCTGCCCAGTCACCCAATAGCGCATTTTGATCGGCCAGCGTAAGCTGTGGTCCTGCTTGATAGATATTCAGTAGCTGTTGCTGCTCTTGTCCTCACACACATATTTGATCAATCTGGAATAAATTCATAAGTGCACAATTACAGGGCGGTTCAAACAAAGCAAGGCACATAAGATCATAATAAACAGACTAGCAATATCACAGCCAATCAATCTTATTTCAGATCATGTCGTCTCTGTTGCAATAAACTATTTCATTTCATTTCATTTCATGTTCAATAATTGACAATAGTTGTTTAGCCAGCTATAAAATTACATTTAACCGCAAGAAAAGGGCAAAAATAGCTAAAATTAAAATATGCAGACAGTGTAGGCATGTACCTTACTTTCCTGTTGGTACGTACATATTTGCGAAGCATTTTATTTCCACTATAATAAAAAAATTTCCCAGAATGAAAACAAGAACAGCAACAACTACTCAATATCTATCATGCAGGACCAGAGCTTACGCTGGCCCATCAAAATGCGCTAATGGGTGACTGGGCAGCTAATGAAGCTGCTTCCCATGCAGCGCAAAAAAATAAACCCTAATGACGAAGCAAATCAACCAGACCATCTCAAATAAAAGAGCCTTTTAAAACCATCTAATACATGTTAAAATGCGAGAGAAGCACCAGCTTCCCATATCGATATGCATTCAACTTGATTGCATATAATATCACATTGTGTGCTATATTACCTGCAGTCCAGGCCGCTAGTTTTTGACTGCATATAATTTTATGTTGTGTGCTACATTATCTGCAGTCTAGGCCGCTGGTTTTTGACTGCATATAATTTTACATTGTATGCTATATTACCTGCAGTTGACTGCTGCCTTACCTTGCAACCCACTAGCAGGTTTTAGGCAGTTTACTTCAGTTTCAGTTCCTCCAGTTCAATCAATCGCGTTGCGAGCAGAGGTTAAGTAGTTAACAGTATTTAACACAAGTATTTTAACTGTAATCGACATCTAGCTTGCTTGTTTTATAAAAACCTCAAATTTTCACCACCCAAAAAAAAATCTCAAAAAATTCTGAAAAACCCCAACAAAAGCTCAAAAAGTACAAATCTCAAACGTAAACAAACCTCAAAATTTGAGGTAAAACCCCACATTTGGCAACCCTGCCAGTGTTGCCAGGTCCCAAGATTCAGATTCTCCTGCACAGAGGTCAAATTGGGGAAAAATTCTCCTGCAATTCTCCTGAAAATATTTTGATTCTCCTGAAAATTCTCCTGGCTCATATTTTGCAGGAAAGGTTGTACAGCAGATCTACAATTGTATGTACACATGCATATCAAGCATGCTCAGGCCAATTTACCTTGTTTCACCCAACTATTTTATTCTGATCTCTTGCCTGTTAATCCTAAGGACACTCAAGGCTGAATAATGAACATTAATTCTCTCACAAAAAGCTCATGGAGCATATCTGCATTATACAGGCAGATGCAAAAATAATGGAAGACTAATGCTGCACCACAAAGTATAACATTTTATTCAACATCAACAGCTGACAAACATTCAATAACAGATTCCTGATCTTCATCAGGAGCTACATTTTTGGTCATGTAAATAGAATCCGTAAAGCGCAACACACATCTGTTTTGATGGCTTAAAGCTAGAAAGAGATATATTCCATAAGATAAAGGCATAACGAACAGTGATCACAGCATCAACCAGATTTTGCACTTTAATACTTAAAGGGACCTCCAAAACTAAATTATTTAGAAGACTATACAAAGTAAACCTAAAACCTGCTAGTGTCAAATACTTTTACTCAAGGATTTAGAAACTAATAAAGAATAGCACAAAAACAATAGATGTCTTATTTCGGCTACCAAGGAAACAGAAATGTTTGAAAACAAAATATCACAATCTGTAGCACTTATTCAACTCAGATAGGATCTATTGTTAGCTCAGGCGAATTCGTAATTGTCGCGTTTCAGTAATAAATTATTTCATTCATTCATTCATATATATTCTGCGTCTTGTCTAATTTCACAAATGGGTACCTTTCAATTCAGAAATCTTTTCCCAATCCTTACGATAGGCCTGAACAAATTCGCACCGTTTTCGTGCTGTGGTTTCAATTTCACCGCTGGATTCGCCTGAGCTAACATTTACAATGGCAGTTTCTTTCGACATAGGAAATTTAAATTATAACATGTGTATCTACACTAATATATTATACAAAGGCACTAATCGGCTATCCTGAACAGAGAACAGATAATTTTACATATACTGCTCAAGGGCCTAAGCTAAAGAGGTCGCATTGTTTACAATACACATTATTCGAAAAAACAGTTTCTGTGCTTAAAACAGTGACCGCCAATTTTCAGTTGCACTTGCATCATCAAAAATTTCTGAAAAGAGCCCTGTTTGCAATGTCTTTTGAAAAAATAAATAATACTTTATTACTAATTGTATGTACTTCAGTAGCAAGCAAATCCTTACGTTTTGGAAATATATCTAAAAAAATGTTTATAGGCGCTTTGCAAACACCGTTTTTTCCCCAGCGACTTGGTTGACATTATAGACCAAACCCAAAATTTTTTTCCACTTTTTCCAACCTTTTTCCACGTTTTTTGGGAGGTCTAAAAACGTTAAAAATAGAGCGCCTGTGTTGGAAAATCAGTGTTTTTTAAGTAGAAAATTTTATGTACATATGCAATAGCGGTGTTTGATGCACTTTTTGTATAAAAATTTCGCGCTCTACAAGAAATATCACGATCAGTATACGTTATTTATGTTAAAACTTGAATTTCCTTCCTTCAGTAGAGCATTTTAGCGAATTCTGAAGTCGTTTTTGATTATTAAAACCATAATTTATCAAATGGCGCGAAGCGCCAGAAAATTTTGAAATTTTAGCTCTCTAAATCATTTTTGCATTACAAAAACTGTGCAGAAGGTAAGGATTTTCAATCGTAGTGGAGTTCTAGGACCAGATTATCAATAAAAATGCTGCTATTGGCGCCGCGCGGCTTAAACATTAATAACAAGTAAGAATTAAATCAATTCGGCGCGAAGCGCCGAAAAATTTTTGTAGTTTCACCGCTCTAAAACGCATTTTTGCATTACAAAAACTAACCGAATCCGTGCAGAAGATAATAAATTTCAATCGTAGTAAAGTTCTAGATCAAATTGTCAATAAAAATGCTGCAATTGACGCGGCGCGGCTTAAATATTAATAACAAGTAAGAATCAAATCAATTCGGCGCAAAGCGCCGAAAAATTTTTGAAGTTTCGCTCCTCTAAAACGCATTTTTACATTACAAAAACTAACTGAATCCGTGCAGAAGATAAGGATTTTCAATCGTAGTGAAGTTCCAGACCAGATTGTTGATAAAAATGCTGCGATTGGCGCGGCGCGGCTCAAAGATTAATAATAAGTAAGAATTAAATCAATTCGGCGCGAAGCGCCGAAAAATTTTTGAAGTTTTAACTCTCTAAAACGCATTTTTAACATTACAAAAATTTTCCACAAATGCCAACCAAGCCCAAAAATTTTTTCCATCTCCCAAAATTTTGGTTGACAAATACACCAAAAAGTGGAAAAACGGTGTTTGCAAACGTTTAGCTACGAAAAATGTGCAACGTTATATTTGGGTTACGGAAATCCGGAAGTGGGCTATAAGTTAGGTCTATCTGAGTTAAAAAATGCTGAAAATTGTATGAAGGACCTTGGTATCTATATATCTAATGATTTATCATCAGGCATTCATTGTACAAATATTGCGTCTAAAGCTGCTAGAGTCGCATCCTTAATACACAAAACATTCGTCTCAAAAAATACCGATTTGATGATCAGAGCTTTTAAAACATACGTTAGACCTATCCTTGAATACGGATCCGTTGTCTGGAATCCATACCAAATTGGAGATATTACACGACTTGAAAAAGTACAAAGAAAATTTACAAAAAAATTATTTTGGAATAAAACTTTATCGTATGATGAAAGGTTGAATATCCTAAAATTAGAACGACTCGAAACCCGTCGTATCCACACTGATCTTGTTTTTGCCTTTAAAATTGTTAAACACAAAATATTGACATTTAATGAATTTTTTGAGCTTGCACCTGATAGAGGTACTAGATACGTAAATAACATGAAACTGTTCATCAAACAATCACGTTTAGATTGTAGAAAACATGACTTTGCGAACAGATTGGCTAAAATTTGGAACATTCTCCCGCAGAATACAGTTGACTGTAATAACCCAATAGCTTTTAGGATATGATTTCGGAAATTGATTTTAGTGTTTATCTTAAGGGGCGTACGTAAGAGCATTGTGCCTTACGCTCCTGGTACCATCGTATTATCTGTTGTTTTATGCAAATACTTTGTTTTATGCAGATTGTGTATTATGTTCACATTGGCAATGCGTTTTTACCTACTTTTTATGTGTTTTCTTTAATACTTTTACCGAATAAATTTTCTTATTCTTCTTCTTCTAAGGTTAATGTATGATAATCATTATAACTTGCTGTTTATGTTTTGAAAATTCTCCTGAATTCTCCTAGATTTTCAGGATTCTCCTGAATTCTCCTGACATTTTAAAATTCTCCTGCATTCTCCTGCAGGTTTACAATTTCTCCTGAAATTTCTCCTGAAAAGCCCATTCTCTCGCTCCTGCTCCTGAAAATTTTAGATTCTCCTGAATTCAGGAGAATTCTCCTGCACCTGGCAACCCTGAACCCTGCTGGGCAACCTCGGTAGGTTGGCAATTCAGCCCTGCTTGGTAAGTGTGAGACGCAGTCATATGCTACAGTAAGCAGCTAATTATAAAAAATTGCAAAAAATGAAAAACCTCGTTTTCAGTAAGAAACTTCATGTTTCTGGAACAAAAGCCCAAGCGAAACCCCACGAAAAAAACCTCAAAAAAACACCAAACTAAATTAAAACCCCGAATTTTGTGGAAAAACCCTATCTCTGTTAAAGTAAAATGTATTTTTACGTAAAACTACTAATTGTCCATCTTGCCTGTGAGGCATGTAAAGAGAAAATTTGTTTATGAGTCAATGAACGGTAATGTACGATCAAAATTACCGCATTATACAACAGAAGTAGGTATTACAAATAGGTTGGTATGTACATAAAGTCTGTTTCAAAATCTTTGTGACTGTTCTACAATAAGGTGATTCAAAAGCAGTATTAAAATTCAGCCTATCACCGTAAGGGCTTTCGTCCGGTTGGTTATGGTCTATTGCACGTTATTTTGCTCTTAAACCTTGTGCTTTGGCACTATGGGTAATGAAGTTTTGTTCTTAGGAGCTGTGAGAGCGTAACCGACAGCCTCGCGCAAGAAAAGTACCTATAGTTTGTTTTCTAAAGCGAGTCGGTGACGAATTTTTTTATGGGTGTATTATCGATGAAGCTATCGAGTATAACATACAATAATCAGCAAATTGGTTTACCGAGCGATTTCGTGCACTAGGTTAAAAAATAGACTGCATCACACACGCGGAGTCTAACTCCATATTCCTCGCCGTGAAATGAGTTGCAATACCGAACCGATCGACTACTTGGGGAAGCGGCGGCGAAGTTTAAAAAGTTACAAAGCTCATTGTGCAATAAGCGAATCAGTTGATGCGAGAGACGAGTACTAAGAAACTGCTCTTTGCCAATTGGCTGAATTGTTAATACTTTCAGATAACCATATTGTAAAAAGTCTCAAGAATTTTGAAACAGACTATAGGCATACTCAAATTTGAAGAATGAGGTCAGTAATAATAGCCATAAATTTTAAATTGTCTTTTTCAAATCAGAGAAATTACATATTGTACCTATATATGTATGTATTGTATTATTAGTAGGCACAAAGTTTCGCGATAAAAGGCTATTATAGTCTGTTTCACATAACTTTGGGCATGAATTTTAAGAATTTTTTCAAAAGTAAGCTGTTTTCACACAATTTGAGAATTTTAGTACATTTAAGCATATAACTTTTGTAACTGCTGTCAGTACTAGTTACACGCCTTTTGAACTCCGGTTCAAACGTCTATGACGGGAAGGTAATACCCCAACAGGCATTAAAGCCGATGACGAGCTAAGACGGGCTATAGCCACACCTGGGCGTGGGGGGAGGGGTTTGGGGGTATGCACCCCCCCCAGAAACCAAAATACCCCCCCAGAAATCAAAATACCCCCCCCCAGAATTCAATTTTTGAAAATTTTTTTCGTTTTTTTTCGCAATTTTTTGATGCCAATGGATAGTGCTTGATGAGAAACGTCGAAAAATTGTGTTTTTATCGCCATACCACCATTTTTTAAGGCCATTTTTCGACCTTCAAAAAAATCTTGCACCCCCCCCAGAATTTTCTTGCTGCCCACGTATGGCTATAGCGGTATGCCTACCACGCTCACCAGGCAATCATGCACCAATCGATAGAGCCCCATGTGTTGCTCTCTTGGTTGCATCATGCTCACCAATCGATCAGGCCTAAAGTGCTCTCTTGGTGTTGCATTCGATCGGTATTGCACGCCGCCTTTTCAACGGCGCTGCAGTCGGGTGTTAACCCGTGAGTTTATGCTTCGGGTCGGCAAAAAACTCAGCCGATCTCGGTTTTGTTTGAGCACTGGTTCGGCTCGCGAGAGCGACCGAACACTGATCAGTGGCGGACCTTCGGGTCTGCCCAGTTTTGTGAGACTCTTACCCTTTTGATCAGCTGGTATTTGTTAATAAAATAAATACAATAAATGATCACAATTCATTCAGCTTGCTCAAAAAATAGTCCATGTTTCATGTTATAACATGCATACAGTGTGACAGTCGGTCAAAGCTGATGAACCTGCTCACCATTGAATAACTCATTTTCAATGAAGTGAGGCTTTTTGAGATGAACTCAAGAACCACTGTACGGATTTTTATGAAATAAAGTGTTTTAGATAGACAAATTTTGGAATGAAACTATTTTGCCAGAAAAAAGTATAGCTAGCTCATGTCCACAGTATGCCAGGCTCGAAAAAGTGCTCAAAGTTTGCTTAGTCACTACAGTATACAGGTTAAGTTTCATATTTTGGAAAATAGCAAAATAGTTAGATAATTTTGTGCTCTAAATTTCACAGTTTTTGTTTTTCGTGTTTTTGAATAGTTCGTCCTGCAATTTCAATTTAATTTTTTTCCAATATGGCTGCCCCATAAAATATGCATTTCACTTGCGCTATTTTATATATTGTTAAATGTTTGAGCACATTTTAGAAAGCAAGCCCAAAAAAGCTTGTTCGAATGATATCCTATTTGTCTGATTTACTAAAGAATTCCAGTTTTTCAATATGGCTGCCAGAAAGGCTACCATAATGTAGCTTTTGATGTTTTCAGCTATTATTCTGTGAGTTTCTAACTTATTTCAAAAATTTTTCGGTAAATACCCAGAAAATTTAATGTTCTTTCTAATAAGCCATGTCTCATATTCTGAAACCTTCTAGTTCGTTCAGGAAAGTTTACAAACCTCAAAATTATTCATTGTATTGTGAAAACGACGGAATCGCAATCTGTCGGCTCATTGTCGGACATGGTTTTTAAAATTTATGCCCAAACTTAAGTGAAACAGACTACAAGTATACTTACACCATGTATTGCTGAATGCAGAAAGAAGGCCACAAAAGATCTGAACGAACTTCTACATTTTCTGGTAATTTTCTCAATTTCAACAAGGTTTTACGTTCCAACGGAATTGACATTAGTTTCTTCATTGTAAAAATACTGTTATGAGCGCCTTGCACATGAAGATACTTTCTAAGTTCATTCAAATTTGTCTGATTCGCATGCTTTTTGTCAGTTCACTTAAAACGAATTTAGCAATAGCCAGTCTGTAAACAAGTGTTCTGGTACATTATAAGTAAATACGACAGTACAGAGCTGAAACTCCATTATGTGAATGTTAATTGTAACTTATACAGTCCTTATACAATTTAAAACTTTGGCATGCTAAACTCCAGACCGTACCTGGGCGTGGGGTGGAGGGTGGGGGGTTTGGGGGTATGCACACCCCGAGAAACCAAAATACCCCCAGAAACCAAAATACCCCGCCCCCCAAGAATTCAATTTCTAAATTTTTTTGTTTTTTTTCGCAATTTTTTGATGCCGATGGATAGTGCTCGATGAGAAACGTTGAAAAATGGTGTTTTTTGCCATACCACGATTTTTAAGGTCATTTTTTGACCTTTGAAAAAATCTTGCACCCCATAACTTTGGTGGCGCTCACCTATAGTCCAGACTGGTTCTAGGTTGTATGGTACATATATGTACGCATAACTCGTTTCAAAGGATCAATTATAGTCTGTTTTACGCAAATTTGGACATAAATTTTTAAAACTCTGTCGGACATATTGCGATTATAGCATTGATTTGATAATTAATTATCGTAATCCGTCGGCTTATTTTCGAAAAAATTCTTGAAATCTATAGTCTGTTTCAACTTTGAGGTTTTCTCTTGAATTTAATCCGCACAAATCGGGCTACAAAAGTGGTTTAAAAGTTTGATACAGTAAAGCGGTTTAACAATAAGAAATATCTCATTGTAACTCATTATACTGTAGAATATCACGTTTACCGCATTAGTTTAAAAGCCTATTCAGAAGTAAAAATCGGCGATGTCGCCGATTTTCCCGATAATGATCGGCAAAATCCGCGACATCGCCGATTTTGCCGATTTTAATCGGCGATTTCTGCGATTTTCCCGATTAAAATCGGCAATATCGCCGACTAAAATCGGCAGAATCGCCATTGTCGGCGATTCTCCCGATTTTCTTTGTTAACACAGCCGATTATGCCCTTTTTAGTGGGCTATTCCGGCCAATTTTGTCCCGATTATGCATATTCCAGATATGTATCATGGACAAAAGTAGGCAAAAACGAAATGCTCTGCAGTTACGACTAGGTACATGATATATTATTAGCAGTCACGATGGACAGTGAATATTTGTCCGAAATTCTGCAGTTGTATCTAAGCTACAAATTACTGAAAGCGACTCAGAAAAAACGCAAACAAACGCGTTTTATTTTTGCAGTTCGTGAAAAGTATGGCCATTATCATTCTCTTGGTCCCTCAGATGCCTTTGCATGATCATGAAAGCTTTTTTAAATATTTCCGCATGTTGCCAAAAAAATTCGACGAATTATTGGAAGAAGTTGGTCTGCTAATACAAAAAAGTGGAAAATGGAGAAAACCTATGTATTCCACCGGGTGAAAGATTAGCCATGACCATACATGGGCGTGGGGGGTTTGGGGATATGCACCCCCGAAGTTGAAATAACCCCCCAGAAATCAAAATATCCCCAGAATTCAAATTTTGAAATTTTTTTGCTTTTTCAGCGATTTTTTGATGCCATTGGATAGAGCTCCATGAGAAACGTCGAAAAATGGTGTTTTTTCGCCATACGACCACTTTTAAGACCATTTTTTTGACCTTTGAAAATTTTTCACCCCCTCCCCCCAGAATTTTGGTGCTGCCCACCTATGGCCATGACTCTGCGCTTTTTGTCAACTGGTGAAGATATGCAAGACATTTCGTTCAACTTTCGTGTCGGTTCATCAACAGTGTCCGCATCCTTGAAGTCGGTCAAGCCGATATTCCATAAATGAGGATAAGATTTAACAAATTCAATAAGCCGTTCATCAAACGACGCCGCCATTTGGGACTAGCTTATAACAATTATGTACCCACTTCCGTAGAATAAAAAGAAATTTATATGCCGTTTTTATGATGACGTATGTGTGTACTAGTTAGAGAGTGACTGCAACATATACATACATAGTTTAGCACACCAGCAAAGTGCATTAACTGCACGCAACATGAGTACCTGTACACAATTGCATAATTTTTGGCGACACACGCATAAATAAGCACCGTGTGCCCCTTCATCATGTAGGATTCTTGCGATTATCGGGAGAAATAGAAACGAGTTCTATCTCCCCAATTCTGATCGGCGATTCTGCCGATTCAAATCGGGAAAATCGGCGGCATCGCCGATTTTTGTTACGATTTTCCCGATTCTTCCGATTTTTCGGCAAAATCGGGAGAATCGCCGACTAAAATCGGGAAAATCGCAGCCAAAAATCGGCGATATCGCCGATTTTGCCTATTGTAGTCGGCGATTTTCCCGATTTTGCCGATCGGTCGGGTAAATCGGCAACGTTGGCGATCCTCCCGATTGCCACTTGTGAATCAGCTACGATTAATAGGATTTCTGCGATGTCGCCGATTGTTACTTCTGAATAGGGCTTAAAGCACTTTTGTAGACACTTAAAATTTTTTCAAAAAGCTCAAAGTTAAACGAAACAGACTATATGCCCAAATGTGAAACAGATTATAAGTTTTAATTTTCGTTGCATTCATGATGCATTCTTCCACAAAAGAAATTTGTCAAAACTGATTCGCGGAAGTGAAAGAAATGGAGAATTAGTCTATTTTTGAGCAAATAATTTTGGACGAATCGCTAGCGCAAACGTAAAAAACTGGTTTCATAGCATATAGTAGTTATCTATGCCTGGTGCAAGCAACTGCGCCTTTGGTTTGCAGGCGTAAGTATAGGTACATATGTACATAGGAACCTAATGCACCAACCTACTTTATATACAACGCATAATAAACGCATTTTGTGTGTAGGCGTGCCTATTTACATGAGGTGCTTCGTTGCTGCGGTTATAATTCAGAACAACCGATCGATGGGTGAGCAATGAAGTGGCACGTGCTCGTGCGTTGCATATCGCGCCCGCTTTTTTCCGTAATGTTTGAGTGTATGTTGGCTGGTCGCCAGTTTATTGGTGGAGAACTTGAAAAAGGGTTTCGGTTCAAATTATTAACACTGCGGCCATGTTTATATTATTTTACGTTTTTGTTCCGTTAATGTCTTAGATGAGATATTTTAGTTATGGAGGCTGGAGAGATGGAAAAAGTTGATAGCAACGTTCTGCTTCAAAAAATATAGAGTTCTTATGATTGATAAATAACTGTTCATAGTCGTGTGATATGTGCGAGCTTAAAGGCGAATCTATACTTCATCCGAGTCGAGCTCGGAGAGCTTGGCGTGGAAAAAACTTTCCGACTTCGTCCGAGCTCGGAAGAGCTCGGAAGGGTCGATCTTTCCGAGTTTCCGATCCGAGTAAATTCTAGCTCGGAAAGGCTTTCCGAACAAGTCGGAAGGCGTTCAACTTTACTCGGATCGGAAGCTATCAAATGCACACAAAAAATCAATGTGCATTTACCACGAGTTCCCTATTCGTCACGCACCTTCATGAATATTCATGAACTGCGCAATGCTGCCCTTGCCAAGTTTTCATTTCAGTTTGTAGGTACGTTGGGCAGTTATTCGTTGTGCTGCGTAGAACTGCAAAAAAGCTAATAATGCCATTTGAATTCGATGATGCTAAATGCGATTTATTAATTAACCAGGTTCAAAATTTTTCGTGTTTGTGGGATAAGGGCGGTCAAATTGACCGGTCGAACATAGCACCTTCTTTTTTTGCCGAGATCGTTTTAGCTTTAGCAGGTACCACAAAATTATGTAATCAAGTTTTGACGCCATTTTCAAAATACCAGCACAAAAAACAATACAACATGCAAACAGCACTAAATTTTGTACGAGTAATGGATAATTTTTCTTTGCGCCCCAAGCAGAAAACATGAGTCCAGTTACTTTTGACGGATGGAGTATGGATTAAGCTCGGACAATTCTTTTTTCTTTCCGAGCTCGGAAACATTGAAAAAACTCGGACGGACTCGGACAGGTCTGTTAAGTATAGATTGGGGCCTCCGAGCTTACCTTCCGAGATTTTTTACTCATGAAGGTCTTCCGAGTTGAAGTATAGATCCGCCTTAATCGAGCAGATGATTTTCACATATTGCTAGTTGCTACGTAATCATCTACGCGAGTCGGATTTTGATTTTAGCTATTAAGCTAATTTACTCAATAGAATTTAGCCTTAATTATTGGAGAAATTTTGTTGATTTTCCTAGTGCAATAACTGTTCAGAAAATTGAGTTCAAAAAGGCAAAAGACGTCAAAACTTTCCGGCCCTTTTCGCCGAGTCATTATTATTTATTGTTATTATTCATTGCCATTATTATTTATTCAATGAGTATAGAAGCTTGAATCATTTGAAACAATTCAGCGCTTCACATCAGTTCAGTGATTCAATACACTATAGTCTGTTTCTATTTAACTTTGCGGTTTTCTTCTGAATTTTCCCACAAGAATTAGGCTACAAAAGCGATTTAATCTTTGATGCAGTAATGCGGCTTAACATAAGCATACGTCTCTATATGACTCGACATACTGTAGAATATCATATTTATTGTATTAGTTTAAAACACTTTTGTAGTCGCTTCCTTCAAACTTTTTCAAAAACCTCAAGGTTAAATGAAACAGACTATAGTCATTCGTTGAATGAAGCAGCGCGTGCTTCTTGAGCATCATGGTAAAAGTGAAAATGATTGCATACCAGTTTTCCTATTCTCTGCTTTGTTTGTCTTTACGAGGACGCAATCCTATTTTTTATTAAAAGGAATTGCCAAACTTTCTTATGTTCTGCGCATTTTCTGTTTTCTGAATAACATTGCTAATAAGAAGGCCACAAATGGGCCCGAAAGCAATAGGAACAAAATTTTTATTGATATGTATTATATCTTTATATATCTTGTTGGCAGCGACGGCCGACGACGACCCGCTGCTGCACTTACTTAGCAAAGGTCGAAAAACGCGTTTCAGCTCAGAACGCATTTCACAAATCAGCAAGCAGCGGAAAAGTTTTATGCTATTTTTAGGCCTAATTCAGAACAAAGATATTTTGCCGATTTAGCGAAATTTTTAACGTTACTATTTAACATAACAGTGCTTTTTTTAAAAATATCCTGGGCTTGCCCCGGGCCCCGCTGAGGGCGCTTGAGCGCGCCACCTCAGACCCCCAGCCGTAAAATATGTATGATTTTTAAACTGAATCAGTCAAAATGTTCTATTGTTCCAGACTGTATCAGTCGAAATATTATTGTTCCATACTAAGTAAGTAATTCAAAGTTTTCCTGCTGGAAACCTTAACTTAAGGCATTATGTCAGAATTGTTTTGTACAAATTTGACAATTTTCTGCTCTATCAGACTGTCAGTAGTCACAGAACTACAAAATGTTCAGGTTGGTAAAAAAATGACTAAATTTCTTGGTGTTTGCTCCACTTGTGGTTTCCGAATTCTTTGTCAATAAAAAGCCAGTAAATTCTACTTGAAAACGCTTAAAAATTCAAAAATTTTAGGCGCTTCGTGCCCCTGTTCACTTTTTGTATTTTTGGTCGTCAGAAACCCATAAATTAGCTAGGCTACACTACTTAAGGACGAAAAACGCAGTTTACTATCCACAACGTGTCACTGTACCATATCAAAGCATTCAATACAAATTCAGTTTTTCTGTGTGCCCCCACCCGAACCAAAATCCTGGCTACGCTTTTTTATTGTCCCAACTATTTCCTTTTTAGCAATTAATCGTTTTACTAGACGTGATTTCTGCTGAACTTTTATAAAGGTTTCGTGATATATGTCGCACTAGTTTATTTAGGACTTTATTGAGAGACACCAGCACACATGGGCGTGGGGGTTTGTACCCCCTCCAGAAGTTGAACCCCCTCCCCAGGCTACTGTAGACCCCCCAGAATACTATTTTTAGTAACATTTTTGGCAATTTTACCCATCCTGACCCCCCAGAATTTTCTTGCTGCCCACGTATGGATACCAGTAATGTTCTTATATTATATATAAAAAGTATGTTGCATGCATGTCAATGTTAGTGAGCCCTACTTTACGACCAGTGCAAGTGCTCTACCTCCAGCTGCGCCAACGTCTTGGCATTAATTGTTTTAACTTGTTCCTTTATATCAGATTTTTGAATGGAACCAAGTACTTATAAGTAGTAAATTTTATTGTTTTTCCAATATTGACATTTGAGGATTTCCCATGCAGAGTAATAAATATTTTTTAATTAATTTAATTTTTCAAGAATATTCCTATATGTTGAATTATGCACTTAAATTCTTAGTTTTTAATTTTCTTAAATTTTATAACTGTTCCTAAAATTTCGATATTTTTCGAGATTTCACATCTACTTTTAATTTGTTATTGTTTTGCTGTGCTTCTATCACTAAGGATACTTAATGCAAAATTACATATATGTTTATACGAATTCTGAACGCCACAACGTTTTTCTCGAATCGAAATGCGCTACGCATGGATAACAAATTGAAACGAACGAGGCCGAATGCAAAAGCTGATTTTATTTATTCTTCCATTTTTTCTCAGATCAAGTTCCGTTTTCTTACATCGTTTAAAAAATCCACTTGTTTCTTCATACGCAGCCATGCTGCTGCGTTACACTAGTCCTCCTTTCTATAATAAATAACATTTATTTTGATGGTTTTGAGCGATTTCTATTGACAACGATGGCTTTCCAACATTGTTTGCTCATGTGTATGAATAATGTGTGCTTCTTAGAAATGCAATTGTTTCATGATACTCATTATTGCACATTCCCTTAACCTCTCGGTAAAAGTCATTAAAATCTCTCGGTAAAAGTCATCAGCTATGGCGCAAGGCTAACCTGGAAAACATCCAGTTGCTGCCCGTCCAACTGACGGGGAGAAATCGAGGTTGAACGGGGAGAAGGAGAAGGGATCATTTGGACGGGATATGTCTTGTATCATTTGTAGGGGGATATGTCTTGTACAGTAAAACCTGAATATCCCGCTGTAGAACCCAGACAACGACTTTTTTAAGCAGGTCAATCACTTTTCGGGCCAGGCAAACCTGTTTTTAAACCTGGATTACCACTTTTAAGCTGGACATTAAACAATTACCCTTTCGAACTGGGGCAATCCCGTCAGGCACGTAGCTATCAACACCAATTTTTTTAAAGGGGGCTTAGCCCAAAAATAGCACAAAATAACTTTAAAAGTCCGATTTTTTCTGAATTTTCCCCAGAGATACGTGCCTGAATTCTGTTTCCTGGAAAGTTAGGGGTGGAGAACTATTGATTATTGTCCAAGTATGGCTCAAGGTGCTGCAAATATTTTTTGATTGTAATTATAATTCGTATTGCCTTACCTAATGTCATTTCACTAAAATGGTCAAAAAATGGTGCATGTCAACACGAAAAACCTGATAACTATCTAATTTTCGGCGACCGAGCCTTAAAACTTGGACAGATTACTCAAATTTTATTCTCTTAGCCGTAAACAGATGCTTTGCACCATTTTCCATTTATAATTCGACTAAGCGTCCATTTTTTCACATAATCGTATATTTTCGCTAAAAACACTCCGACGACGATTTATAGAAGATCAAGAAGAGAATTAGGTAATCTTGTCAAGAATGCTTTTGATGCTTTTTTATTTAGAATAACTACTTTTGCTGCTATCTGAACCCGAAATTTGATGAACGGATGTTGGCAATTACTAAATAAACTGGACATTTGTACGTGTCTGGCATTTTATTATTTCATCAACAACTTCATTTATTTTGTATTATATTTTATTGTCTTCTCAAGTCATTGCAAACTCTTCCGATGTGCTTTGACGCTTTGTCGCCCAGGCATTTTTTGCTGGTCGGGCAATTAAATCAACCACAGCAAACGTTCGGTTGTCACGTAGAGAAACCTGTTTTCTTGCATAGGACTGATTGACCATCGTTTTTTATCGTATTGTTAAAATTATTCGATATATCGTACGTTTTAATTTTTCATTCGTGTTGAACCAACAATTTCAAGAAAGACGGGTTCTTGTGTCGCAGTTTAATTATAATCCCACCCAAAATAACTGGTGAAAATTCTTATCCGCGAACCATTATCTTCCTTAATTTATTCCAGTGCTCCGAAGTGCCATCCATATGTTTTCATTTTATGCTGCTGCCGTTTATGTATACGGCTTGTTCTTTTTACGGAAACTGAACGGAATGTTGCATAATTGTTGTCTCGCGTTTGTCTCATGTTTGTTTCAAGCTGTCTCAATTTCCTATGAAACGCTTGTAGATTATATTCTTCTAGACTAAACTATGCATTATTTCTTTATGATATTTGTTGCATTTTATAGACTTCTGCCAATACAATCCGTAGAAAATGTCTCAGTAGACCGACAGCGCAGCCAGGAAATTTACCGTATTTTCGACGGCTCGCGCTCAGTTATTTGTTTCATACGACTTTTCTTGAGTGAAGCGAAAGATGTCACTAACTCACCCCAAATTGCTCGAAGATGCCATGCAAGGTAAAACGAAAAAATGAACGTAATGTTGCTTGGTTGTATAAGAGAGGAGATTGACTTTCGTTCTTGGTCGCAAATATGCGTGTTCTTGGTTTGGTGGGGGGGGTTTAACCGCAACTTGGCATGGGGGTTTTCATAACACCCCTCAGAAGTTGAAAAGCCCCCCGCAGAATAATGTAGGCCACCAGAATTCTAATTTTAGTTAGATTTTTGGCGGTTTTGACTCTTTAAAATGATTGTGAAAGTGATGACATATTGTCTGTCAACCTTACCCGAAATTTCAATTTTTTTAAAAGTCGAGGAAAATTTGCTATTTCAGGCGTTTTTAGCCATTTTTTTGGTTCAAAGTGTCAAATTTTCGGCCCTTCGCCTCATGTACTCATTTTAGTAGGTACATTTTGTTCAATTTACTCAAATTTTTTTCAAAAAATTTCTTCAAATTTTTCATTTTTTCCTGTTCTAGGAAGAACGAGCATCTTCAGAAAAAAGTCTAAAAAATAGTGTTTCCGGCGCACGCCCAAAGTCCATCGTTTTTAATTTCAAGAAGACTATAAGAAATTTTCGGGCTGACCCCCAGGACTTTTATGCGTTGCATGTATACGGTCGTAGAATTTCGCTTAGTCAAGGAAATCAAAAGACTGCGCCATTAAGATACGAGTATAATATATTTTTTATATTTAAAAAATAAAGAATTATATTAATTGTTTTCCCTCATTGCAACAATTTTGAAATTGAATTAGTGTAGCTTGTCAGAGACGCAGCAGACTTTTATTTTCGCTCAGATATTTCATCGACTTTCAATCGAATCATGCTGGTTTCTGATTTTCGTTATAAAAATGAGGGTCATTTTGTTAACTGAATTGAGCATTTTTTGGCCGTAAAATTAGAAAATTATTTTTCTCCAACAAAAGTGCTTAACTTTCTTCCAGTAAGATCTACAGATTATGCCTTTCTGGTTCAGTACAGGGAATGAAGTTGAAAATGTTAGTTTTCCGTCATAGAATAGGTTGCCAGTCGTATTGCAAATGAATACGCAATCAAGTACGTTGCTGAAGTGAGCATAGAGATAATTAGAGGGGGTGTTATCTCTTACTAAAATTTCTACGAGTCGGTTACCGCTAGACGATTTTAGTGCGGTGCAAGGTGGTGCAGGAAAATGTTTGAGCAATCGCGAAAATCGAATTGAGTTATGCAGTTTTTCAAGTCTATTAGTCATCTACTGTTAGAAGTTGCAATTTTTCTAAAAGTAGCAAGTTTATTGAAGCTGTAATGGAAGTCGAGTTGTCAGATGTCAACAGAAAAACGCATATTATGATCATTTCTTACTAAATAACTTTCTGGATTTCACTCCCCCACTGACCAACCCGACCTAGTTCATATATGCTGTGTTGGATTACCTCCCTCTTTTTTGCTAATATAAAGTTGTCGGTCAATAGGATTGCATACCTTTGTGAAACTTATTTTCAGATAGTTGGGTCGACCTTGGTGATCCATCGAGCCGAAGCAGTGCAGGTAGTATTTTCTGCACTTCTTCCGCAGCCATGTTTGACGTCAGTTCGTCGAATAAAGGCAGTCGGCACAGGTAGTCCCACCATACTCTGAGGTTTGGGGGTATGCACCCCCAGAAACCAAAATACCCCCAGACTTCAATTTTTGAAATTTTTTTATGTTTTTTTCGCAATTTTTTGATGTCAATGGATAGTGCTCGATGAGATACGTTGAAAAATGGTGTTTTTCCGTCATACCACCATTTTTAGGGCATTTTTTGACTTTTGAAAAAATCTTGCACCCCCAGAACTTTGGTGCCGCCCACTTATGAGTTCCACTGTTTCATTCAGCATTTTGCACATCATCACTTATTCTATGATCTTAAATTTTTCTTACTTAATCACTTATTTTACACGATCATTTATTTTTCTTCACAATTTTCGTATCATTTATTCATATTAGCGAAATTTGATTTGTTAAATTTCTGTGCGTGCTTGCGATTCGGGTCATTTACATTTATCCGCACATAAAGGAGTAGTATGGTTAAATGCCCCAGTCAAAATCACCCGAGATTGTAGATTTAGCAGTGCATTTCGGTCCGTCCAGAATATGGCTAAACGCTTTATTCTGTTTTCAATCAAGTGAGGCATTTTTGAAATTTTCCAAAGTTGTTTTTCAATGAAATGTGCAAAAATGTATTTTTTGAAGCTTATTATTCATCGCAATTCTTTACCGACGGCCACAAAATCGTGTGCCTTTATGTCAGCGCCAGTCTCATCAATTTTTATTTTTGAATTAGTTAATAAACAAGCTTTATTAATCAATCTTGTTCATTTTTTCATTTCAAAAAATGAGTATTTCCACAGATTTCATAACAACTTCTCACTATTTGTGTTGTCTTTTTTGCTTCTTAATGATTTGGTTTTGTTGTGATTTGTGTAAAAATATAGAATGAATAAGGTATAAAAGGCGATGTAGTTATTAAATGAAAAGTGAGTTTCCGGTCGTCATTTTTTACCTGATCCGAACTTAAAATGAAAATCATTGAATTTCTTGCTTCCTCCTCGCAAGCTAATGTGATTGCTTTCATTTGTATATTCAAAATTTTTACGAAAATTTTCTCATCCTTGGTTTGTCATGCTTTTGTCATCACTTATTTAGGATTTTCTGATTGGAATTTGCACCTCCGGATTTTCGTATTTTATTTTGAATTCAGTATCGACCATATACGAGTAGCATGGGAATTCTGGAGGTGAAACCCGAAAATTTTTCCTAAGTGCCTTTTGGGCTCAAAAATGATGTGTAGCATACGTGCGCATGGGAAGGGGTTTGGCGGTTAGTCCGACAGACCCCTCAAAATCGTTAGACCCCAGAATTGAATTTTAGCACGTTTTTTTTGGGATTTTTGTCAGTTTTACACCATCCTGACCCCCAGAATTCAATCGCTGCCCGTGTATTTGTGTACGCATCAAAAACATTATGTTTTGACATTTCTGACGAATCTCCTTCGTACCCGGTAGAGACAAAAAATGTGCAAACATTAGAATTCAACAAAATGCAGTAAAAAATGGCTATGCGGTGCGAAGCGTCGAAACAAATTGGCATTTTCAAATTAGAAGATCGCTAAAAGCTCTTAAAATACGACGTTTTCTCCATTTTTTGGATAATCAGAAATTCTGGAGTAAACAATTTTTCGCAAGGGGCTAATCCCCTCGCAAACCCTCCAAGATCGCGTATGGTATCGACATTGTAGTATAATGATATAATATAAAAATAAACAACGATCTTGTCCTTTTGTCATTCAAATTTGCCTACTGTACATCAGTATTCTGCTCTTCATTATTTTTTCGTACTTTTTTAAACGGTTAATCTTATGTCTCTTTGATTTTAAAAAGCCCGACGAAATTTCCATATTTCGTTGATATTTATTTAAAATGCTTCAGTTATTTCAATAAGAAAATCAATTTTTCGGAACTTTAAAATGAATTTTACTGAACTATGCTGTTATACTATAAAACGAGAAGTGATCGCTCTAGAAATCTGGGGACAGCATCACTGGCCAATGGTCAATCGGTCAGTGTCTTTGGGTCCAAAATGATAGGAAACCACCAATACGACATAATAAAAGACAGCCTCACGAGAATTTGTGAACAGACCTCCAGAATGTCTATGGCGCATGTGCATGCATTTGTTTCTTTAACTATGTTCTTATTCGATTGGAGTTTTGTTATAAAACGGATATGCGATAAAAACTGATATGATAAGTAAATGATGGAATATTTTTTATATATTTTTATATGTATTCATGTTTAAATTTATTTATATTCATAACATAAAATTTTTAATATTTTTCATATATCTTTATATATTTTTTATGTATTTTGCTACAAAAGTGATATGTATATGATAGCTGGATGTAAGTTATTTCACAGTCCAAAGAGCGCCGATGACCCCAATTTGAAAGTGAAGCCGAACTTAGAAGCTGTAAAGTTCAAATTGGTTCGCGAATCCCGCGATACAGATTGGCTTTGGGATTGGAGCAGTAGACCAGAAGCTGTTCCGCCCAAGTAAACAAATTTATCAGCTCGTTATTAACGAATTTACCCTTTTAATTGTCTAGCATAAAAGCAATGTGCTTATCGTCGTGCACCGTCTCAAAATTTTGGGTGAGATAGTTGCAGAGTGAATGGCCTTCTATTTTTGGCTAAAAGTGGCAGGAAAATACATAAAGATGGCCTAAAAAGTGATTATTTCCCAAAAATGGGGAATGATGCAAAATATCAATTTTTTAGGATGTGGCACGGCCGACTTTGGGTGAAGAGATCCGGTGTCCCAAAATGTTATGTCTATGCCGCGGTATTCCTGCAGTATGTCTCCACCTGTCAAAAATGTATCCACCTACCTGTAGTATGTCTCCACCTCGCAGAACTTCATTTTTTATCGATTTTAGGACATTCCGCCTATTGACAGAATGTCATTTTATTGATAAAAATCTTTTTGGTTTATAAGTTTTTTCTTTTCCCATTTTATTATCTGTCAACGGGTGTACTGAAATGTATTGTACCCGTTGACAGTTAATAAAATGGAAAAAAATGGAAAATAAAAAAATTTATCGATCAGATGACGTTCTGTCAAAAATAAAAAAATAAACAAAAAAAATAAAATAAAAAAATGAAAATGAGCATGAACATGAAAATGAAATGATAAGAAAATGAAATCTGCGAGGTGGTGATATGCTACAGGCAGGTGGATACATTTTCTTACAGGTGGAGACATACTACAGGAATACCACATGCTGCTTAATTTACAAACCCTTAGTTGATACTGCCGAAAATAGTGTAGCATTTGAATCGATTTACCCGAATAAACCGGACAAAAACAATTTCTAATTTGATGAAAAGTTACGCCCTCATCGTTGGTTTCGGTTTTTTTAGAAATTCTCGAATACGAGCGACTTCTTATTTTCATCGATTTACAGTGACCTCAATAACTTAGTTCAAGACCAAAAACAAGCTCTTCTATTTCGTTTTTTCGCAGCTGAAAATAGCATAATAGCATCTTTCGATTTCTTCTAAAAAAATTGGTCCGTGTTGAGTTTTAATAACCGGCTCAGCTCTACAGTAAACAGCAGCCCAGCCACATCGATTTTTCAGTTTTTTTCCGATATTTTAAGCATCTATTTTCAGCAAAGCCGCAATCGCTCCCAAATATGAGATAATTTTTGACTGCTCATAGCTTATCTTTTTTGCGATGATTTTTTGCACATGCCAATTAGCGCAGGTTTGCACAATGTAATAACGAAGCATTTCCATTGAATGTCCCACTGGTTTTTTGGTAAATGAGGGACCTGATCTAGCGCACCTAAACGTAAACAACAATAACAATGGACAATCGTGACTGATTATGGTAACGAGTTTTTTTAAAGTTTTTAAAATGTTCTATAAATTTTTGATAAGTGTTATTCTTTAATAATTCGCACCGTTGTTTTATCGTTCATAACGATCTCGTTTTCTGATCTAAAGCTCATAAGTGTAAACAGTAAGGACGACTAAAAACTTTTTAAAGTTTTGAGTTGCTCAAAAATGTTATCATAGGTTTTATTATTAAACCTTCATTTCACACCGCTGCTTTATTCTTCTTGTTAAGATCTAGTTTTCTGTAAAGCATTCTACAAGCTCAATTTTCTATTTTCTGCTACACTGTTATGTACTTTGGAATTTTTATCAGACTATTGCGTAAAGAGTAGTAAATATATGGCACATTTATTAATTGCAATGTGGTTGCATTAGTTCCACGAGTAAGACTTGGATTGGTTCCAGGCACGTAGCTGTGCGTCCTATTTTGGGGACCAACACCAATTTTTGGGGGGACTAAGCCCAAAAAGGCCAAAAATAGCACAAAATAACGTTTAAAAGTCCTATTTTTCCGATTTTTCTAAATTTTGGGGGTCTAAACCCCCCATTCCCCCAGAGATACGTGCGTTTGGTTGATGCAGAAGTCGCACAAAACGGCACCTTTCATGTCACAGTGCCCGTTTGATGATAAATAATACTCAGGTCAAAAAAGTGTTTTTTTATTTTTCATTGTCTTTTTTCATTGTAATATTTATACTCAAGCGAAATCAATCATAGGTAGCGCCAAAGAAAATATTGCTTAATATTTATAACCAATCACTGGCGGATTTCGAGGGAGGGCGGCCGTCTCCCCTGTCGTCAAAAAATATTTGGGCGCAATGAAGAATAGATGTTTATTTTTTGATGATTTTAGCCTTTTTATCAAGGATTTTTCAAATTTTTCCGCTATGCCGGGATAGTACTCTTCAATGACATCTACTGACTCTCTTGGCGGTCTGAAACGCATAAACTTACGTTTTTGTACAGAACAAAGATTTTGTAGCTCTTTCAATGATTTCTTAAGTGTTTTTCGGCGATATCTGTCGATTTATGCATTAATTTTACTTTTTCATTGAAAAATTGCTAAATTTCGAAAACTTTTTACTTTTTTTGCAGCAGAAATGGTTCTGCCTATAAAAATACAGCAGCGCACATAAATTTTTGGACATTGTTTGACCCTTTAGCAAAATTTTTGGTTCCACCTCTATGAGAAAATCCTGTATCCGCCACTGTTACCAATAGCATCAAAAAAAAATAATAAAGTTGCATCCTGTAGTATGAAAAAAGCTTACATTTTTAACAGTTGGAGAGAAGTAGCCAAGGCTTCTCGATCGACGAAAAACAGTGCAAAGTCCGTTGCTTACACCGGAAAATTTTGAGGAAAATGCCAGATTTTGATATTGGAAGAAAATAATTCTTTTTTTGTCAAATAATGAGCTGAATGAAATTGAGGAAACGCCCAGAAGCTTTTAGGACGTTACAGTGGATTCATTAAGTCCCAAAATTGGAGAGTTGAAAAGGTCGGCTGACTAAATTCGAGATTCTTATCTGCTTTTACTTATGCAGAAGGAATCTGTATCTATTTTTGAAGAAAATGATGGGTAGCCGCCGAGCAGCTAATTTTATTTCAAGACTAAAAGGGTACCTTCTGACGAGACGAATCAAATTTCAAACGCGTGCTTTTGAGCCCAAAATATGTGCTTTTTAACACCTGACTGACCTGCAGTGCTTTTTGGTGAAGTGGCGTGTGATTCACGTGTTTTTTTCGTGCTATAATTGACTCATTGAATTTAGTGCTGATGAATGTCGGGCAAATTTATTTTCTGTGGTTACGCTTGAACAAATTTCTTATCGTCGTGGACCATTCCGCGTAAGGATGCTGAAAAAATTTAGGAATCAGCAAAAAGCTGAAATGAACTTTGCCTGCTAGACGTGAAGCTATTTACTTCCTTATCTACTAAACGCGAAAACTTGTACATTGATCACTCACTGATTAAGTGAGAATGACGTGGCCAACCTTTACAGTGCAGCTAAGCTAAGACAAATGTCACATACTTGTGAACAATAAACATATATTGGCATTGGAAGGGGTTCGATCGATCCCCAAAATCAGAAAAACCTTCGCAGAGCTCAGAATTAAGTTTCTGAGTCTTTCAGTTTTTTCATGATTCTGCGAGGCCAATGAATAGAGCTCGTTGAGAAACGTTGAAAATGCTACCACCATTTTTTGATCCTGTTTGGCTTTAAAAAAATTTCGAGTTTTCCTAGAAACCTTTCAGAATTTCGAAGCTGCCTCTGTCGGCTGGTAGCGTGGTTTTAGAAAGTTTTTTCCATTAAAATTAGTACAGGTATCAAAGATAATGCCTAATTTCAAACAGTTGCATTTCTGTATGAAAAATTTCGGTTAAGGACGTAATACATGTTACGAAAAATAAAGAACTCATTTATATCACACGGTACGATATATTGGAATTTCCGTCCTCCTAAAGTCGGCCGTGCGCACTCACTGTGTTCCCTAAAATTCCATTCTGCGCAATCCTCTCCGAGATTTCTACGAATAAACATTTTTTTGATTTCTTTCTTATAAATCATTAGTGATTCAAATAATCTAATACACCTGTGGCCGGATGTTCGTGAATTTTCAACTATTATATTATTGTTTCTTTGCCCTGTTCTTGTTCTCGTTGAAAAATTGTTTTGAGTTGTCTTTTTTTAAGTGTGCATCTGAAAGTTAGGCATCTCATTTCTAAGATTAGCTGAAGATATTTTTTCTACCTCCACGTGTGTACTAGTTTTTAGCATATCATGAGATTATTTGCGACGCTGCTGAAAGGGCTCATTGATGTTTGTTGCTTATTGATGCGTGATTGAGTATTGCAAACATTTCTGCCGCTGTTATTAAATGCAAGAGTGGGTATGCTTATGACTAATCAGCTGTTAGTAGAAAAAACGTGTTTCAGCGTAAGCTTATGTTTATCTTATTAAATCACAAGGTAAATCGTAGAAGCGTATAGAAAGGTTGCTGCGGTGCAGTAAGCTTTTCTTGTATTACTCTGAATCCTATAAGTTCATTATTACGTCATTTTGCTATCATTCACCTTCAATTAACTTTTTCAGTAATTCACGTCCTTAAATTTTTCCGCGCGAGTTTTTTTGCGAATGGCGATCGATTTTTCGGTTAAACCTGCCTAAATTTCATCACGGCAAGGCATTTGCAGTGGTGGAGTGATCCTTTGAAATGACGCGAGTTTTTAGACTAAAAATTATTCACATCGATCAAATGTCATCGTATGGTCTGATTTTCTTTTTTGTCACGCGATTGCGTGTCAGCGGACACCAATGAGAATCACGCGCTTTTCAGAAATTAACACGTGTAACGATGAATAAGCTGAAAATTGTTTATTGTTCAAGAGAGCGTGAAGCACAGATCGACCTTGATCTCATGATCACACCTAAAAAAAGATCGATCGATTAAATTATGTTCCTACGTATTACGTCAAACAAAAGAGAAGAAAATTAATTTAGGGTAAATATATCATGAAAAATGTAGCATCGATAAGGTATGCAAGCGATCTCAGTTAAAACAAAATTTTCAAAATTAAGATGAATTGGTATGTTTACAAAATTATGATCGACGCAAAATACGTGAAATTGGTCCGATATTTTTAGGCCATGTGTGATATATGCATCATACAAGCACGATTCATTAGTCGAATTGTCTTAGAAACGTATAATCAAAATTTTTCAGTGGAAGAATGCTAACAAACTTATGAAATATAGTAATTAGACTATCCCTCTTGATCGCCTCCGTTTCACTATGGCAATTTTTAACTTAATTTGACATGAATATCACAGAATATCACGAAATTTAATGATGCCGAGAAAAACTTTTTTATTCTCCATTTTTCGCGATTTTTTTACGTTAATGGATAGAGCTTGATAAGAAGCATCGGAAATTTCTTTGCCAATGCCATAAATTTTTTAACATTTTTTTACCTTTAACAATTTTTAGTTCCCCATCCCCAGAATTTGGACGCCACCCATGTTTGCTCCCGATTCCGTATTACGCATTGGTAATGATCGAAGCGAAAGAAAAAATGGCCAGATGAAATAGATCTTCTGTTAATCATTATGTACCTGAAATCGGATTGTATGAGTACTTAATGCGCATTGAACGTGTATGCATTTCTTATACTTGAATTATGCCAGATTGAATGGAGATTTAATCAGAGTCGGTATCGAAAGGCATTAGACCCACACATTAGCGTTGGAGAGTCTGGTCCATGCGTGGGCAGCAAGAAAATGCGGGAGGGGAGTGCAAGATTTTTGAAAGGTAAAAAAATGGTCTGAAAATTATGGCTTGGCGAAAAAACACCGTTTTTAGACGTTTCTCATCGAGCACTATCGATTGGCATCAAAAATTGCGAAAAAAATGAAAAAATTTCTAAAATTGAATTCTGGGCGTGGGGAGGGGGTGCATACCCCCCAAACCCCCTGCGCCCAGGTGTGGTCTGGAGGACTCCCAGATAATTGAGAATCCGGCGAACTCTCCCCCAAATCTATTGACCCCCAGAATTGAATTTTCGGTGCTGTTTTTAACAATCTTGCCCCGTCGGACCCCCCTCCGAGAATTAGGTAGCTGTTCAGCCCATGTACGATTAGACCCCGTCCCGGAAATTGACATTACATACGAAATTTCGATTATTCCATAATTTTGAGCCGCCAAATATGTGGCTAGCATTTTGTATCTTACTACTAAAGGCATTATCGTTTTCGCCACCCCGGAGGTACGATGACCACTCCTCCGAACAGTCCGAGGATGAGTCCGGGCGGCACGATCAAATGTTCAAGTGGCCATTACGCTTTCAGCTTGCGCCACACAAAGATCATTCGCAATGAATTTTTCAGCGCCGAAGTTTTGTCCCTTTTCATCGTTAGCAACGTCCTTTCATTATGCATCGGGTTAGCGATTATAGCGATCATACCACATCTGGGCGTGGGGGTTGGGGGTATGCACCCCCGAGAAACCAAAATACCCCCAGAATTCAATTTTTGAACATTTTTTTGTTTTTTCTCAATTTTTTGATGCCCGTGGATAGTGCTCGATGAGAAACGTTGAAAAATTAGTGTTTTTCGCCATACCACCATTTTAAGGCCATTTGTTAATCTTTGAACAATCTTGCACCCCCAGAATTTTGGTGCCGCCCACCTGTGCCCCCATTCCCCCAAAGCCAGAAAATTTTTGCCCCCCCCCATTTTCGGAAAAGAACTTGCGTTTCTTACTATTTTTAGGATTTCTTAGGCCTTTTTGGCCAAAAATTGGAAGTCATTTTCCCCCTTCCGCCTAAAAATTGATGGTGGAGACCACACCTGGGCGTGGGGGAGAGGGGTTTGGGGGGTATGCACCCCCCAGAAACCAAAATCCCCCCCCAGAAATCAAAATACACCCCCAGAATTCAATTTTTGAAAATTTTTTTCGTTTTTTTCGCAATTTTTTGATGCCAATGGATAGTGCTTGATGAGAAACGTCGAAAAATGGTGTTTTTATCGCCATACCACCATTTTTAAGGCCATTTTTCGACCTTCAAAAAAATCTTGCACCCCCCCAGAATTTCCTTGCTGCCCAAGTATGGTGGAGACCATACGTGGGCAGCAAGAATCTTCTGGGGGGGGGTCAAGATTTCTTTGAAGGTCGAAAAATGGCCTTAAAATGGTGTTATGGCGATAAAAACACCATTTTTCGACGTTTCTCATCAAGCACTATCCATTGGCATCAAAAATTTGCGAAAAAAAAAAATTTCAAAAATTGAATTCTGGGGGGGAGTATTTTTGGTTTCTGGGGGTGCATACCCCCTACAAACCCCCCCCCGCCCAGGTGTGGTGGAGACCCCCACCTGAAATTTTGAGTTATTACATGTATGATAGCGATCATGGCATAAATAAGAAATACTGTAATTTCACTCAACGATGCATGGTGACCCAAGGCGGTTTTTATTGGTAATTGCAGGAGTGTGTGCGATTTGGAAATGACTCGACCAGTTGCCTAATTGACCTCATTCAATTTTGAGTATTTTCCAGCAAAAAAGAGCAGTATCCGACAATTTATTTGAACGAAAGTTTTAAATTATCATTTGAATTCTCTACGATTAATTTGATTAAATTATCCGTTTTCTATTGCATTTTGACATTAAATTATTCATTATGGGGTGAATTGGATATGGAACGTAATTTAAAATCCGAAAGCTATATTCATTTCGTATAAGTGATTGCAGATTGAATTTTCGATAAATAAAAAACAAGCACTTGTAAAAGCTTAAAACAATTTTTTCTCGAGAAATCCTGAAATCCGTTTATATTTTTTATATTGCTATCTAAGCAAATGATTAGAGACGGCCGATTTTGGACGAAGATCGCTTTACTCTCTTCACGTTAATATGAATTCGCACTCCGGTGTTTCGTCACTGCGTCACTTTTTAGGCCAAGTAGCTCGATAAAAGCTTAAAATTTTAGTTGCCCTTCGTTGGTAATTACGTGCTCACGTGGGAGTGTGGGAAAGGGGGATAAGGACCATAGGTGAGCGGCACCGAAGTTCTGGGGGAGGGGGTGCAAGACTTTTTAAAAGGTCAAAAATGGCCTTAAAAATGGTGGTGTGGCGAAAAAACACCATTTTCAACGTTTCTCATCAAGCACTATCCATTGGCATCAAAAAATGCGAAAAGAACAGAAAAAATTTCAAAAATTGAATTCTGGGGGTTATTTTGGTGTCGGGGAGGGTGCAACCCCCGAACCCCCACGCCCAGGTATGATAAAGATCCCTGAGGATCTAGCGGACCCTCAGATGCCCCAGAATTGAATATTTGGCATGGCGTGTTTTTTGGGGACTTTATCCAGTTTACACCACCCACACCCTCAGAATTCGGCTGCTGCTTATGTATGGTGATGTGACTTCTTGATTGCAATTCCGTAGACCGTTCGAATTTCGACATTACTACGTGGCGTGGTCCTCCTCACCCCTCACCAGACATGCACGTGGGAGTTGGGGATTACATGGGCAGCGATCAAATTCTGGGGGTCTGGCTTGGGCAAAAGTTCAAAAATCACAAAAACATGCCTAAAATATAATTCTGGGGATCTATCGATTTTAGGAGGAGGGGCTGTCGAATTCTTGGTGCTTTAAACCATACGCCCACGTGTGGTCTGGGTTTATAACAGAACCCCATAATGAAAAAATAGGAAATATTTTTGAGAAAATGAGGCAAACTTATGGCCAAATCGGATGAAAATCGAAAATTTTTGTCAAAAGTACTCGACATTAATTCGAAACTGTGAATAAGCGTAGTTTTATAGCTATTTTAGTATTTATATCCGTTGAGCAATTTAAACTTCATAAACTCACCAAATTACCCCTCGGAATCGCTTATGCTGTGCATTTAGGGTTCTCACCGTACATGGGCAGCAGCCACATTCTGGGGGTGTGGACGGGGTAAAATCGTCAAATATCCAAAAAACATGCCGAAAATTCAATTCTGGGGGACTACCAGATTTTCGTGGAAGGAGATCTAGCTAGACCATAGGTGGGCAGCACCAAAATTCTGGGGGGGTGCGCACGACTTTTCAAAGGTCAAAAAGCGGTCTTAAAGTTGCGTTGTGGCGAGAAAACACAATTTTTCAACGTATTTCATCGAGCACTATCAAAAAAAATTTTTTTCTAAAAATTGAATTCTGGGGGTATTTGGCCTTCTAGGGGCGTGCATACCCCCTTAACCCTCCATGCCCACGAGTGGTCTATACTCCCAAGCCCCCACGCCCATTTTCGGTCATCACACCACACATGGGCGTGAGGATCTACTGCGCTCCGCAGGATTCAAGAAACCAACCCCAGAGAAACTTCCGGAGGTTTCAAACTTTTAACGGTTTTTTTATGCTAATGAATATAGCTCGATAAGAAATATCAAAAAATATTGTTTTTCCGACCATAAATTTTTCGGCACTTTTTCAACCTTTAAAAACTTTTAGTCCCCTATCTTTGGTCCTCCCTCACTCTTTATATGCTCGGATTAATAATTTGAATTGGTAAATGACACGTAGCATCTGACTTAATGATAAACTGAATTCTTAAGGTGTTTAAAAAATTTTTAAGTCGAAAAGGAACGCAGCACCAAAATTCTGGGGGGAGGGGTGAAAAATTTCTGGAGGGGTGAAAAAATTTTTAAAGGTCAAAAAATGGTCTTAAAAGTGGTCGTACATGGCGAAAAACACCATTTTTCGACGTTTCTCATCGAGCACTATCCAATGGCATCAAAAAATTGCGCAAAAAGTAAAAAATTTTCTGGGGGTATTTTGATTTCTGGGGGGGGTATTTCAACTTCTGGGGGGTGCATACCCCCAAACCCCCCACGCCCATGTGTGGGAACCACAAAATCGAAGGTCTTGGAGAAACCATTTTTCCATATTTCTACTGTATCGAAAAATTGTGAGGGAATTAATAATTTTAAAAATGGAATTCTTGGGTCCGCACCATACGTGGGCAGCAAGAAAATTCTGGGGGGTGCAAGATTTTTTTGAAGGTCGAAAAATGGCCTTAAAAATGGTGGTATGGCGATAAAAACACCATTTTTCGACGTTTCTCATCAAGCACTATCCATTGCCATCAAAACATTGCGAAAAAACGAAAAAAATTTTCAAAAATTGAATTCTGGGGCGGTATTTTGATTTCTGGGGGGTATTTTGATTTCTGGGGGGTATTTTGGTTTCTGGGGGGTGCATACCCAAACCCCCACGCCCAGTTGTGGTCCACACTGTTTTTTTGTATTCGACAAATACTTTTCCCGATGTACAAAGACTTTTCGGGACCGTCTTTGTAAATGTATAAAGATTTTTGGGAAGACAAAAATCGCAAAAAAGGTCTAAAATTCGCAAAGAATTTCGGCGCTTCGCGCCGAAATGAGCAATTCTTGTGTGTTCTATATATCTTTATGATGGCAGAAATTGCATTTCAAGAAGGAAAAATGTCAGATTTTCCGGCGCTTCGCGCCGTTTTTAGACGATTTTTAGTGAATTTTGCCCTTAGAAACCCAGAAATTCACTAAAATACACTACCTAAGGTCGAAAAACTCTGTTTTACCACACTAAAATCGCTACTGTACCATATTATAGTCCACAAAAATTTGCATGTACAAAATGTACAAAGACTTTTGGAAGACCATCTTTGTATATGTACAAAGGGACCTTGTACAAAAAAAACAGGGGTCCAGCCATTTTTGCATTGAGCCTAACAATTCAACGTTAAAGCTTTCCCTAATTCCCAATGTGAATTTGGTTGATCTTTTCGTAACATAATTTAGGGTGTTTCTTTTTTTATAATTTCGTCCGTTGTCACATTCCCGAATCAAGCCCGTCCAAAACGTTATACAATCTTTGACGAAATGAAAGCACTTTTCGCTCAGACTCGGTCTGATGTTATTTCTTTCGATTCCAGATATTGGATTTGTCGAAAATTGGCCTGTGTCAAACTGGATTTTTAATCGCACGACGCTGCAATGCAAATGGACGCTTGTTGTATCTATTTGAATCAAGCGGAACTTCCAAATATCAATTTTTTCAAAACCATTTTATGATTCCAAGCTTTCCATACGCCCATCAGACGCGTATCCATGTATATACCTAAGTATAAGTACTTGTTTTTCTTTACTTTTTCATTTTCGCATCTACGCTTCGTTTCTTTTTTTATTTAATATTTTCACGCAGTTTTCAAATTTCGTATGATAAAGTGTAGCGTGCGGCGCCGCATATTTTATCTAAGGGCGGTTAATCTTGCGCGCGACGAACAGCCAAAATATTATGATTTATCTGGAATAGCCCATTTTTAAGTTTTACACCACGAAATTTATGCCACTTTATTTTATCAATTGTATGAAATTTTATATGTTGTACCGGGCCCGTATCCAGAATCTGGCCGGCCGATGGGGGGGGGGCGGAGTCAACATAACTTGGTCTATACCTCGGAAAATTCGTAGGGTTACTCGCAAAAACCGCGTTTTTAGGACATGCTCTATCCATTTAAGATCATAGAATTCGAACTTTCTGTAAAGAAAATTTTCTCACTCAAAGTTGCATTTTTTGGTCGCGCTTCAGCCAAAATTATGGAAAATACTGCACATGGCGATTTTACGACAAAAACATACGATTTTTCCATCTTCACGTCACAGTTTTTTTTTGTACTCGGCAAAGATTTTTCCCCATGTACAAAGATTTTTCGGGACTGCCTTTGTGCATGTACAAAGATTTTTGGGAAGACAGAAATTCGCAAAATGAGTAATTGTGTGTTCTATATATGTTTATAATGGCAGTAATTGCATTTCCAGAGGGAAAACGTCAAATTTTTCGGCGCTTCGCGATGTTTTAAGACGATTCTCAGTGATTTTTCCCATAAAGGCCCAGAAATTAGCTAAAATACGCTTCCAAAAGTCGAAAAACTCTGTTTTTATCACACTAAAATGGCTACTGTATCATATTATAGTACCCAAACATTTGTGTGTACAAAATGTACAGACTTTTGGGGTCCATCTTTGTACATGTACAAACGGACCTTGTACAAAAAACACTGCTTTCCGTGCATTATTTTATCCTTCAAATTTTTGTCCTGGCCCCTTTAAATACGGCCCTGTGTTGTACGTGGTCAATTCCATTAGATCTTTTTCTGGGGTAGAAGTTGATGTAGGAGTATCGCTTAGGAATTCCGGAACCTTGCATCATCTAAAACCATTAAAAGATTCACGAAATGTTGGTAGGCTAGCCACTTGCTTTTTTATCTTTGGTAAATTTTGAACTTTCGTTGCTTTTGAAGGGCGACAAACAACTGACGAACGACTGATAAGACTCGACGTCTATTTTTGCCTTTCTCCTTGATAGCGATGAACTATTTTAATTGAAAGAATACATTCAACGCTCCTTGAAAAGTGTCAGTCAGGGATATAAATTTGCTTATTTTCAAACTAACTAACCTCTTGGCCTAGCCTACAATTGAACCACACATTGGCGTGGGTGTGACCCCCTGAATTTAGGTCCTCTAAAACTGAATTTT
Organism: Mermis nigrescens; assembly: GCA_036768485.1. Classification (NCBI taxonomy): domain Eukaryota; kingdom Metazoa; phylum Nematoda; class Enoplea; order Mermithida; family Mermithidae; genus Mermis; species Mermis nigrescens. The sequence goes on along the minus strand of JAVLUZ010000271.1, from coordinate 3,619,951 downwards.
AAAAATTTTTCTATAAAATCTTGATGCCATAGAACTCGAATGACTTATTTTTTGGCCTTTAAATCTTTTCATCTCTCCATTGACCGTGATGTTTTTACAGTCGGAGATTGTCAATGACGAAACGCTTTCCTAGCTTAAACTACGCTTGGTTTACGTACAATGGCAATTATTAGTTTCATTTTGTGACATTTTTCATGTTTTTTTCTTTTCTCGAAAAAAAGGGTATCCACGCAAAACGAGATTTTATGTTAAACACAAACAGGGGATGCTATTGCATATTTGAAAAGGAATAGACCACTAAATTCTTTTTGATTAGAACCCTATTTTATCATCTTAAAGTTTTTTATATCACTGTGAATACGCCTAAAATGCTCATTTCTCACTGCTATATATTTTCTCACAGGACCACTTATGGGCGTGGGGGGTTGCACCCACACGTGGGCGTGGGGGGTATGCACTCCCCAGAAGTTGAAATACCCCCCAGAATTCAAATTTTGAATTTTTTTTTGCTTTTTTAGCGATTTTTTGATGCCATTGGATAGTGCTCGATGAGAAACGTCGAAAAATGGTGTTTTCTTTGCCATACGATCACTTTTAAGATCATTTTTTGACCTTTAAAAATTTTTTCACCCCCCTCCCAGAATTTCGGTGCTGCCCACCTATGGTTGCATCCCCCAGAATTCAATTTTTGAAAATTTTATTCGTTGTTTTCGCAATTTTTTGATGCCAATGGATAGTGCTCGATGAGAAACGTCGAAAAATGGTGTTTTTCACCATACCACCATTTTTAAGGCTATTTTTTGACCTTATAAAAAATCTAGCACCCCCCCAGAATTTTCTTGCTGCCCACGTATGTATGCACCCCCAAAAACCAAAATACCCCCTCCCAGAATTCAATTTTCGAAATCTTTTTGTTTTTTTCGCAAGTTTTTGATTCCAATGGATAGTGCTCGATGAGAAACTTTGAAAAGTGGTGTTTTTTCGCAATACCACCATTTTAGGGCTATTTTTGGACCTTTGAAAAATACTACACCTCCCCCCCAAAGTGTTGCCGCCCACCTGTGCACAGGACTAAAGCATTGAACACGTTTTGTAACTGGAGCTTAATGAGGCTAAGGAATGTTACAGACATAGCGTTAAGAAAGATGAGCAAAAATGGTGATGAACTGATTGGGTTGGCAAGAACGCCCATCTAGCTCTCGGTAAACGGAGGGTTAACGTATCCCACAATTTAGGTGCTGGCCTCACCTGGGCGTGGGGGTATGCATGCACCCCAAGAAACCAAAATAACTCCCTACAGAATTCGATTTTCAATTTTTTGATGTCAATGAGAAATGTTGAAAAGTGGTGTTATTTCGGCATACCATTTTATGGCCATTTTTTATCCTTGAAAAATTTTGCACCCCCCCCGCTAGAATTTTGGTGCCGCCCACCTATGGCTAGAACGCCTTTCCAGCTATCGGTAAACGGAGGGTTAACGTACCCCAGAATTTAGGTGCTTGCCATCAGTATCGAGCTCAAGTGCGTTTGAGAATCCCGCCAGAGAAAAATGCTGAATTCCGCGATTCTATTTTGTATTTTTGTGTACCTTCTGGAACGCGCGACTCGTACTAAAAGACCAGCTCAGACTTGTTCTACCATTGCATCAGCGAAGTTGCCTACATTAACGCAGCTGTTATCACACCCAATACAATTCGTATTTTCGATCGTCGCTGTCTACTTAACGACGCCGTCAAATTATGTGTTCAGCGGCGTTTGTTTCAATTCCAAACATGTACATATAAAAAGCTGGTTCTTTTGAAAATTTCGTTTCGCCATATTATGCGCATATGTGTGTAATTATGACCATGTATAGCCTCTTGCACCGCCTTATGTTCTGATAATAACCGCTTTCAAGTAAAAAACTTATCGTAAGAATAGACGGACGATCAAACTTTCAAGATGTTTTCAACATCAAACGCGATTACCCAGACATTTAGAATATCGGAACTACATAGCTAGTCAAAAAAATCGATAATTGACCACGTCGTTAATTTTAGAACTAATCTAGCAACATTTTCTATTCTAGCCAATCCTCGCTATTCTTAGCGTACGTTTCTTTCAATTGTCGAAACTTAGAGATCACCTCGTCGACTTTCATCTCGCCGTGAACCTAAGTAAAATGAAGCAGCTGTTTGTTACGCATCAACAAGCAGATTATAATCTTAAAAACCCCAGAAAACCGAGCTGAATGAAAAGAATATTAAGCTTAGCCATTAGATAACGTAAAGTTCTCCCATTTCAAGCGGATGCGTGACGAATGAATTAAAAACGTTGTTTGCAGTTTACAACCATACGTGGGCAGCAAGAAAATTCTGGGGGGGGGTGCAAGATTTTTTTGAAGGTCGAAAAATGGCTTTAAAAATGGTGGTATGGCGATAAAAACACCATTTTTCGACGTTTCTCATCAAGCACTATCCATTGGCATCAAAAAATTGCGAAAAAAACGGAAAAAATTTTCAAAAATTGAATTCTGGGGGGGGGGGTATTTTGATTTCTGGGGGGGGTATTTTGGTTTCTGGGGGGTGCATACCCCCCAAACCCCCCACGCCCAGGTGTGGTATGCACCCCCGAGAAACCAAATTACCACCCCCCAGAAATCAAAATACACCCCAGAAATCAAAATACCCTCCCAGATTTCAATTTTTGAAAATTTTTCGTTTTTCCCGCAATTTTTTGATGCCAATGGATAGTGCTCGATGAGAAACGTTGAAAAAATTATGCACCCCCAGCACTTTGGTGCCGCCCACCTATGGTGGTATGACTAAAAACACCATTTTTCAACGTCACTCATCGAGAACTATCCATTAGCATCAAAAAATCGAGAAAAAATTTCAAAAATCGAATTCTGGGGTATTCGGCCTTCTGAGAGTGCACACCACACCTAGGCGTGGGGGGATTTGGGGGGTATGCACACCCCAAGGAATTAAAATAACCCCAAGAATTCAATTTTTGAAAATTTTTTTCGTTTTTTCGCAATTTTTTGATGCCAATGGATAGTGCTTGATGAGAAACGTCGAAAGATGGTGTTTTTACGCCATACCACCATTTTCAAGGCCATTTTTTGATCTTTGAAAAGTCTTGCACTCCCCCCCCCAGAATTTTCTTGCTGCCCACGTATGGTGCATACCATAGGTGGGCGGCACCAAAGTTCTGGGAGATTCAAGATTTCTTTAAAGGCCAAAAATGGCCTTACAAATGGTGGTATGCATACGTGGGCAGCAAGAAAATTCTGGGGGGGGTGCAAGATTTTTTTGAAGGTCGAAAAATGGCCTTAAAAATGGTGGTATGGCGATAAAAACACCGTTTTTCGACGTTTCTCATCAAGCACTATCCATTGGCATCAAAAAATTGCGAAAAAAACGAAAAAAATTTTCAAAAATTGAATTCTGGGGGGTATTTTGATTTCTGGGGGGTATTCTGGTTTCTGGGGGGTGCATACCCCCAAACCCCCCACGCCCAGGTGTGGTGGTATGGCGGAAAACACAATTTTTCAATGTTTCAAATCGAGCACTATCCATTGGCATCAAAAAATTGCGAAAAAACGGAAAAAGTTTTCAAAAATTGAATTCCGGGGGTATTTTGATTTCTGGGTGTATTCGGCCTCCTGGGAGTGCATACCTCCAACCCCTCCTAACGCCTACGTGTGGTCTGGCTGGACCCCGCTCACAAAAAATCGAATTGACCGCCAGAATATAATTTTTCGACGATTTTGACACGTCGGACCCCCGGAATTTGGCTGCTGCCCATCTATGGTCGTGTGACCATAGGTGCAAAGCATGGCCGATCTGGGGGGTAAGCTTGTCTGGGGAGTCAAAGATTCTGCTGTTATGGACCAAAGTGAGCACAAAAACTGGTTTAAGCGCTAAAATAGCGTTGAAATTACATTATTACATAGTTTCTAGGCAATTTAAAGCACTTTATGAAGCTAATTTTCAAAATATGATCATTTCCGGCCTTCATTTTGGCTTTGTTTATGGAAATCTAAGACCATACATGATCGTGGGGAAGGTTTCGGGGGTTTGCATCCCGCCGCACAATCATTTTTCACCCCCCGCAAAAAATTTCCCCCCCAGAATTGACCATCTTTCAAAAGTTTCCTAAACTTACCTGAAAATTGGTAGAAAAAGTGTCTTTTTAAGGGTTTTTGGCTATCTATTTGCTCAAGATCGCCAAATTTTCGGCGCTTCGCGCCATATATTCATGTTTTAAGCGATATATTGGTGAATTTATTCGACTTTTTTCGAAATGTTTTTCATGATTTTATGCTCTAGAAGGATAGAGTATCGTCAGAAACGCCAAAAAACGATGTTTTTTAACGCGTACCGGCCATTTTTGGGCCAAAAAAGGCACTCTAGGTTTTCAGCCCCCCCCAGAATTCCCATGCTGTGCATGTATGTCTAAGACTGTAAATGGGCAGCAGCCAAATTCTGGGGGGTTCGGGTGACGTACAACTGTAAAATCTCCCGAAAAACATGCAAAAAATTCAAGCTTAAGGGCCTACTGCTTTCGGGATATAAACCCCCATGCCCATGTGTAGGTCCAGAGTCTAGACTTCGAGGCCCCCATCCATGTCTGGTCGTATTGTGGCCGTACATGGCCAGCGACCAAATTCTGGACGAAGGGGGTCCGATGGGGCGAAATAGACAAAAATAGCAATTTTCTGATGCCAATGGATAGTGCTCGATGAAAAACGTCGAAAAACGGTATTTTCTCGCCATACCACGTGGGCAGCAAGAGAATTCTGGGGGTGCAAGATTTTTTTGAAGGTCGAAAAATGGCCTTAAAAATGGTGGTATGGCGATAAAAACATCATTTTTCGACGTTTCTCATCAAGCACTATCCATTGGCATCAAAAAATTGCGAAAAAAACTAAAAAAATTTTCAAAAATTGAATTCTGGGGGGGTATTTTAATTTCTGGGGGGGGGTATTTTGGTTTCTGGGGGTGCATACCCCCAAACCCCCCACGCCCAGGTGTGCATACCACCACTTTTGAAGCCATTTTTTGACCGTTAAAAATGGCCATGTACGGCCACAATACGACCAGAATTTTATCGCTTCCCACGTATGGTGGTATGGCGAAAAAACACCATTTTTCAACGTTTATCATCGAGCACTATCCATTGACATCGAAAAATTGCGGAAAAAACCAAAAACTTGTATTCTGGGGGTAGGGTATTTTGGTTTCTGGGGGTATTTTAGTTCCTCGAAGGAGGGGTTCATACCCCCACGCCCAGGTATGGAACGCATCCTCCCCCATACCCCCGGTTAGTTAAGCCCTGGCTAGAACCATCAAAAAGCGTCAAACAACGTCTAAGAGTATAATTCCAAGTACATATACTTATTTTTTGAGCAACAGACTGTTCAATCCATTCATCCAGCCAGACCCTTTTCTTCTATTAAGTTGATGTTGCAGGTCATTCCATCGTCCTTATTGTTATTTGTTTCAATGCAAATTTAGCCATAAATTTTCATGAAGAATAAAATGCAACGAATTCAGCATGAAAATTTGACAATAAATAACAAAATTACTCATTTATAGCCACCCGCCCCCATTAAGCTCGCTTTACCTCCTCTCAGAGCTTTTGACTGCGTGCAGTTACCGGAAATTCGACATTATATTTATATAAATTCAATATAAATTCGATATATACAACGTATATCAATTCAATACTTTCGATATTCAAACGGAAATAAAGCCATTTGAAATTCAGTGCTACATATAAAAAAATTAAGAATTCGCTTGCCTATATAAAATACGGATTCTACAGCAATCCCCATTCAGGGTCTGTCTGCCAATGTTTTTTCAACGAACCTGTAACGTTTATTAAACAGTTGATGTAAGAATAAAAATTCCAAAATTTAAAAATTACTAAAAAATCTATCCCTTCGTTTTCTTACTCTTTCATCAGTCAACATATGTATATTACATGGGTAGAAACCATAGATGGGCAGCATCGAAATTCTCGGGGGGGGGGTGAAAAAATTTGTGCGGGGTGTAAAAATTTTCAAAGGTAAAAAATGATCTTAAAAGTGGTCATATGGTGAAAAAACACCATTTTTCGACGTTTCTCATCGAGCACTATCCAATGGCATCAAAAAATCGCTAAAAAAGCAAAAAAATTCAAAAAATTGAATCCTGGGAGGGGTATTTTGATTTCTGGGGGTATTCCAACTTCTGGGGGTGCATACCCCCAACCTCCATGCCCACGTGTGGTAGCAACCAAATTCTGGGGGTACGATAGGGCAAAATTGATAAAAAATACCACCGAAAATTCAATCTGGGGCTCTATCGATTTTTGTGGGTCCACCGGTTTCTGGCAGAGTCCAGACCATACATGGGCGTGGGGGTTGGGGGTTTGTAACCCCTACCCCCAGATTAATGTAGACCACAGAATTATATTTTTAATAAAATGTTCAGCAATTTTATCCATCCTGACCCCCAAAAAAAGTTACTTGCTGCCCACGTATGGTCCAGACTCCCCCACGTTCATGCGACTACGAAGCTTTTTTCATACATAGGCTGTAGCATGAATGGGCGGCACCAAAATTCTGGGGGGGTGTGCAAGATTTTTGGAAGATCAAAAAATGGCCTTAAAAATGGTGGTAATGGCGCAAAAACGCCATTTTTCAACGTTTCTCATCGAGCACTATCCATTGGCATCAAAAATTGCGAAAAAAACAAGAAAAAATTTCAAAAATTGAATTGGGGGGAGTGTTAAGGTTTCTCGGGGGGTGCATACCCCCGAGCCCCCAGGCCCAGGTATGGGCTGTAGGTACAAACTTAAAATAAAAAAACCTAAAAGAAGCGAAATGAACGAAAATGTACCTTATTGTCCCTCGTGCGCACATTGACGGTGCCGTTAGCCGCCTCTTTTTCGCCGACCACCAAAATGAAATTGTACTGGGCCAACTGAGCGTTTCGAATTTTTCTATTCATCGTGTCACTTGTGTCCAAATCAACGTCGCATTCAAAACTGGCTTCGTAAATCTGAAATGATACCAAATGAGTCATTCGTCATCTCGACATACAAGGGCAGCAGCCAAAATCGGGGGGGGGGGGACGATGCATACCCGGGCGTGAGGGGTTTGGGGGGTTATGCACACCCCCAGAAACCAAAATATCCCCCAAAAATTCAATAATTTTGTTGTTTTTTTCCGCAATTTTTTGATGCCAATGGATAGTACTCGACGAGAAACGTTGAAAAATGGTGTTTTTTTCGCCATCACCACCATTTTTAAGGCCATTTTTTGACCTTTGAAAAATCTTGCACTTCCCCAGAACTTTGGTGCCGTCCACCTATGGTCCGATGGGCAGGATTGCTAAAAAATAGCAACGAAAATCAGTTCTGTGGAAGAGTGTTACGATTTGGGGGTGCGACGGATTCTGGGGAGAGTATACATCACAAATGGGCGTGGGAGGTTTAAGGGGTTTACACCCCCAGAATCTGGTAGAACCCAAAGATCGATAAACCCCAGGATTTAATTTTTGGCATGTTTTTTTAGGATTTTCGCCGGTTTTGACCCCCTCCCCAGAATTTGGGCGATGCCCGTTTATGGTCCAGCCAGACCTCCAACGCCCATTCGTCACCTCGAGCTTGAAAATGCTGAGATAAAAACAAAAATAGCGTTATTGGATTTATAAGACGAATCTCTACGTAGAATAAGAATAAGCAAAGATGCTCGCAAAAATACGATGAATAAAAAAATATAAGGTCTGAGATTCGACTATGGAAGCATGCATAGCATGGTCGATCCGAAGGTCAGCCGATTTGGGAAGGCGGTCGAAAATTGAGCTGTTTTTGGGCGAAAATGATCTCAAAAACTAGTTTAAATACTAAAATATCTTCAAAAATAACTTTATCCCGCAGTGTCTGGTCAATTTCAAGAACTTTTGAAGAAAATTTTCAAATTTCATTCGACCGATAACCTTACCGGATGTCGGCGACAATAAAAAAACCATCAGGTCTCTAATCCTCCATGAAAAATGTAAACTTGTCTAGCCATGGGTTGATTTAGTGGAGCACTTAAGCGATGCATTAGTACGGGCAAAACGCTGTTGGTAAACAAAACAGAATCCAGATGAAAAATGCTATTTAAAATGGAATAAAATAAAGTAGGAATTAAGGAAAAAATCAAACCATCAAACACGCGTTTTTTCAATACGTCAAAAATATACCTCCTTTATCCCAGATCAATGTGAAAAACACAACGAACATCTTGCTCTTCTTCTTCAGTAATGCAAATAAATATAGATAAAATTTAGGTTTGGCCATTTTTGGTCAGATTAAGTACTGTGCATAGTGTCACGCCCGGTAGTGGGTAATATAATAATCATAGTAATTTATTCATTATAACATTCACTTGGGTCACTCCGCCTATTCACGTCTGTCGAGCCCCGTAATCGCGCGCACACGCATTAATAAAACCAGTGCTATTGGGCGAATCCAATAGCCTTTATCAGCGCTGACTCCTCACTTAGCAGTTTTTACGTGCCAAGCTCGGCCCGGTTCCCTCAGACGTTATGTCTCTTCATTATGCGTTGAATTTGTGTAGTTCTAACATGCACATCAGGTGTCAATAGATTACTGTAGTAGCGTGTCGCGTTTTTTCCTGACAATAGCTACGTAGTGTGGATAATTCTGAAACGTATGTGCTGCGCAACAAACAACACAAATAAATTGTATCTTGTATGTAGCAACCGATTTGACGACAATTTAAACAATGTTTTCTTGCACCCCAAAAAGGACAATGTTACGATGTAAAGAACTATCGCAGCGATGTTGTTTCACTCGCAGCACCTCATTCTAGCGCAGTTAAAAAAATTAAGAACTACGCAGGAAATAATTAAAAAAATAAAAATCGAAAAATTAAAAAATTATGTAAAAACTTTAAAATAATTACCTTCCGGCGAACTGTGTCCGCATAATCGTCCATGGCAGGATGGACCGGAATAACCATCGCTTGCCTGGGCGACAACCAAAACGGCCACTTTCCGCCGTAATTTTCCGTCAAAACGGCTATCATCCGCTCCAACGAACCCAAAATAGCGCGATGAATCATAACGGGCCTATGATGCGATCCATTTTCGCTGAAAAATGGTGCACAGCGCTACAGTGTAAAGCATAGCTGCTATAAAAATGACATGAATATACGCGTACGAGGGTGTTAAAATTTGTTTCCCGAATGATTATTTAATTTTCTGGAAAAATAAAAAATATCCATTTAATAATTTAAAAAATTTTGAAATGAAAATTACTATTTCGACGTCAAACTATGTAACATTTCATACACACTAGGGATATGCCGGGTACCAGTGTTTTCTTTGTACATTTTTTTATACAAGGTCCTTCTCTTGGTCCCCAAAATTCTTTGTACGTTTTGTACACATAAATTTTTGGGTACTATAATATGGCACAGTAGCGATTTTAGTGTGGTAAAAACCGAGTTGTTCGACTTTTGGTTGTGTATTTTTAGCTAATTTCTTGGACTCTAAAGTGATATCACTAAGAATCAACATAAAACGGCGCGAAGCGCCGAAAAATTTGACATTTTCCCTTTTGAAATGCAATTTCTGCCATTATAATATATATAGAACACATAATTACTCATTTCGGCGCGAAGCGCCGAAAATTTTGTGAATTTCAGAACTTTTTGCAACTTTTGTCTTCCAAAAAATCTTTGTACATGTACAAAGACGGTCCCAAAAAATCTTTGTACATCGGGGATAATCAAAGCCGAGTACAAAAAGACACTGCCGGGTACCCGAACCCGAAAGCGGAAAAACTCGACGTTTTAGGCAAACTCGAAGCCGAAGATCCCAAAATTTGAAACCCGAACTCGAAACTTTTTGCTGAAAACTTTCGGGTTCTTTCGGCTTTGGAAAAACAGAATGAAAAGATACGATTATATTTGTATCTAAATTCTATCAAGAATCTATTGAAATTTTAATTTCAAATGTTTTCCGTCATTATAAAATACGAACTTTAACATCTGGTGTAGGTAAGTCACGCGTACACATAGGGAGAAAAGAGAGGGGTATAACCCCCACCGAAGAGTCCAAAAGTTAGGCATTGTCGGATGAATTCTGTTTAAAATACTGTATTTTTATGTGAATTTGGCCTGATTCAACTAATAAAAACAACTACTGTCGGTCAAAACCTGAATTTCATTCTGCTGGCCACCTTGACCGTACATAAGCATCTACGGTACAGGTCCGTCAGTTCATCAAAAAAGCATAGGGTTTTCACTTCCTGAACTTTTGGACAAACATTTGTTTTTTAAGCCATTCTAAGCATCGCTGTTTTTTATTTTTGAACAGGACAAAGATTTTGAGGCTCGTACAAAGATAACACAAAGTATATGGTACCTATGGACAGTTTTTGGCCGATTTTCCATTGTACAAAAAATAAACTGTGCAATGCATTTTGCCGTTATCGATTAGAACTGATTCAATAAAACCTTCAAAAATTATTAATCAATCGTATCCAAAACCATTCACCTTTAAGTGCATGGCTACGCAAGTGTCTAGTATATTTTCATTATCCATTTTCAGCGAAAATGCTACTTTTGCCAGAAAAATTGAAAGCTTCTTAGTTGAACAAGCGACTCATATTTTCCATCAAACACCGAGGAAGCAGCAAAAAATGAAATTTTAACCAAAAACTTATAAAAACGGTAACATTAAAGAAAAAATCTACGTATAGTGCTCGCCATGAAATTTGAACAATAAAGAACCGATCGAGTTTACTTAGGAACGCTTTACGCGACCTAATCGCCGGAGACCTAAAGAGTGTCCTGACATCATTTCCTCTAAGAAAACGCAACCCGAACATCGCCAACATAAATGGGCGGCACCAAAATTCTGGGATTGGGTTGCAATATTTTTAAAGGTCAAAAAATAGCCTTAAAAGTGGTAATATAGCGAAAAAACACCATTTTTCAACATTTCTCATCGAGCACTATCCATTTGCATCAAAAAATTGCGAAAAAAAACAAAAAATTTCAAAAATTGAATTCTGCAGGGGGTATTTTGGTTTCCAGGGGATATTTTGGTTTCTCAGGGGAAGGGTGCATACCCCTAAACCCCCCAGCCCAGGTATGATCGCCAAGTGCTGGTTAGTTTCAAGAAAATGTAACCAAAATGCTTAGGTCGGACTGTATAGACTCAGGGCGCGTAGACCATATTAATATTGATTATACACGTGCAATTCATATGCATATGAAATTGCGTGCATAATGCGCATACGCCATACATGCACATAGGGGATGAGGGGTATTACCCACTCCCGCTGAAGGGTCGGCCAGACAGGTTTAGTCATGGCCTCTAAAAAACATTCAAAAGTGGTACATAAAAAACCCACCCTATAACTCAGCTTGTATTGGATATCAAGTGCTGATATTGGTATGCATTTTAAGCACCATATATTGAGCGAGGATAAAGCAATGAAAACATTCACGTGATCTACTACAGCTACTAAGAGTATTTTAAAATCTTCCCCTAATATGTGCCAAAAGGATGATTTTTTGCAGGCTTTTGGATGACGTATGCACAAGAACGGAACACTTACATCAGTTTTAAGCATGCCCTTACGTTAGGCCATGTCTCAACCGGCATGCAAAATAAATGCCATACCCATATCCATGACCTTTGACCTACAGTAATCCTTCAAAGTCGGATTTAAAAAAACCCACATGTCCTCTAAAAAATCCAGCTCCAAATTTATTCAAAATGTGTAGGAATGAATAGTCCAGTCTGGACTATAAGCCCATGAAGTTATTTTTTCGGAATTCTCACTGGCTAATGAAAAAAAAATTTTAAAAATGTGTTCCTAAAAAACCCAGGATAAATAATATGTATTATTTGTTGTTTTCATCAATTGCATCATCCTATCTGCTTAGGAATGCTTTGATTTATCCTTCCTCACCTTACAGCTTCAATGTGCCTTGCACCACTTATTATTATTATTATTATTATTATTATTATTATTATTATTACTATTATTATCATTATTATCTTATTATTATTATTATTATTATTATTATTATTATTATTATTATTATTATTATTATTATTATTATTATTATTATTATTATTGTTATTATTATTATCATTTTTATTATTATTATTATTATTATTATTATTATTATTATTATTATTATTATTATTATTATTATTATCATCATCATCATCATCATCATCATCATCATCATCATCATCATCATCATCATTATTAATATTATTTTATTATTATTATCATTATCATTATACACCGTTTAGTAGCTATTTTCTTGCGTGTTATACACATAAGGGACATACATATGGGTGCGCACTTTAGCGGTATTCAGAAAGCAAAACTCTGCAAATTATGTCCATAAACTGCTTTTTTATTGTTTCTTAGGAGACTTCCTTCCGAAGATATCTATTTCTCCATCCCTAAAGAAGTCGAATCTTCTCCTTCCTGATTTCTTAGGCAAAAGCCCGCGTTCTTAGGCCTCTTAAGCCTTTTTCTGGTTTTTTTTGGCCCAAAAAATGAAGGTCATCCATCCGTCCATCGTTGGCCAAATATCCCCCATTCAAAATTATCAAGCCATCACAAAAATTTTCTAGCCGTTACATGTACTTACGATTATAATTCGATTGCGGCTTTCCTATATTGTTTTGGAATGCTGTTTTTGTCCGAAGAAACGTACTAATTTGAATTCTTAAAGATTGCTGACTAATAAACGTTATTTCCATTTTTTGTTAAAGACGCTGATTCAAGTGAGAATTTGAATAATGACCTTTATTTGCTACTATGTAACATAGCATGCATATCAGTGGCGGATCTATTATTTTCTTGAGGGGAGGTGGTACCACAACTATTCCAAAAACAGTCGAAAATAGGTTCAAAAATTTGAAATGTCTTATGATTGATAGCGTTGTGATTTTTGCAAATAAATTGTTGTTTGGCACGTTGAATTTGACTTTCAGAGCTTGGATTTTAATTCAGATGTTCCTAAACTATTGACACGATGGCCTAGACAGAAAAACAAAGGTAAAATACCACTAAAAGACGAAGGAAATGTGATTTAGAAAAGTGAGGTTTTTAAGGAACATGGGTTTTTTAGGAACATTAAGTTTTTTAAGTGTTTGACTATTATGAAAAATACTAAGCAACAAAGAGCAGTGGGTCAATGCAGAACATAGAGTGTCTAGATGAAGGGTAGCCTCAATCAAACAACTAAAAAAATTAGGACAAGAAGGCATCCATCAAAAGTAATGACACAAACATTGAAAAATGGGTTCTTTTAGAGGCCATGACTATACTGTCCGGCGATTTTGAGCTGACAGAATGTTTTTTGCATCATTTTCTAGGTAAAAAGCAATAAAAATGTCAAAATTTTACAAAGCGCCGGATTAGTACTTTTATGCACTTTTTACTCAAAAATTGCCCAAAATTGATCCATTTCTGTATTTTTAGTGCTAAAAGTGATATAATGCGGTCCAAATGGACTAAATATGCGATATTACCACAAAAACAAATTTTATAGGCTACAGTGGTCGCCATGAACGATGACACGCCATCACCCTCAGAATTATAATGGATGGTGCGTCGCGAGCGCCGCACCATCCATTATAATTCTGAGGTGATGGCGCGTCATCTTTCATGGCGACCACTGTATTTTTACCACTTCTGCCGTTTAAACGGCTGGAAAATTGTAAACGTTAAATTTACTCTTTTTGTTTCTGGGATTCTACCCCCCTGCCCAGCCTGACCTTGTGCATCTATGACACACGCGCGCTATCATCATGCTTCTATTTAAGAACGCGCGCTGTGTCGTCAACGGTCCAAACTAACAGTTAGGTCGCATTTGCTTAAAGTAAAGCATGTCAGGACACTCTTTAGGTCTCCTACCATTAGGTCGTGAAAAAGCGTCCCTGAATTAACTCAGTCAGTTCTTTATTGTTCAAATTCCGCGGCGAGAACTGTATATGTAGGTACATATACAGGCACGTATCTCTAGGGGGAATGGGTAGAAGTTCGGACCCCAAAATTCAGAAAAATAGGACTTTTTAAACATTATTTTGTGGTATTTTTGGCCTTTTTGGGCTTAGGCCCCCTAGAAACTGGTGTTGGTCCCTCCAAAATAGGACGGCCAGCTACGTGCCTGTATATATACGTAAGTTCATGAAGAATGACCACTTTGAGCGAGTATTACTGTAACCAGTGACAACAGGGTTCGCGTACATTCTTTAGTTCTTTAGACTAAAAAGCCTCTTAACCGTTTTAAATAAAGAAAATTTTGCATTTTCAATTAATTATAAAAAAACATCAGCTATTCTCCCCGAATAATAGACGAGTATTTTTCCTAATTCGATATCTTCAGTTGTTTTTTTACCCATTGCACACTAAACAACAAGAATAAATAACGAAAAAATGTACCTAAGGTCGGATTATTACGTAAAATTCTTTAACAAAAATTCTCCATGCACATATAATCAGAATTTGAGCTGCGTTCGAATAGTTTTGTGCAAATTTTGTTTCCGTTGGATAGACTGCAGGCACGTAGCTGGCAATTGGGGGATTCGGGGGCCCAACACACCAATTTTTCGGGGGACTAAGCCCAAAAAAGCCAAAAATAGCACAAAATAACGTTTAAAAAGTCAAATTTTTCCGATTTTCCCGAATTTTGGGGGGTCCGAGCCCCTATTCCCCCCAGAAATACGTGCCTGATAGACTGTACTTCTTTAAATTTAAATCTCAAACCGGTTGACACATTGATTTATTCATGCTTATTTAATTAAATAAGAATTGTTTTATTCAATATTGAATAATTAAATACATTTGCATTTACGCATTAAATTGTATAAAACGCTCACTCGGAGTAAGTTAAATTAAAGCGTTGGGGAAGCTGAAAATCGAGCTGAATAGTGGCGCACTGATGCGGACGCCTCATGGCGTCCATGATTACAATATCGATTTTGGGACCATAGAAAGCGCCGTCTTTCGGATTTTCTTTATAGTCCGAATCGTTAAATTCCTTCAAAGCGTTCCTAAGTTGATCTTCGGCATTATTCCTGACAAATATTAAAATTAAGACCGTTTAGCGGCGAAAAATTAGTTAAAATTACTAATATTTATAAAATACAGTCCATTCCCCTAAATTTCATGCGCTTGAAGCAACATTTTACATTGAAAATAAATTTGAAAATCAATTAAAATAAATAAAATTATGTAATATGTATGTATGTACATCTGTTTCCGGTTGCATTAGCGAAAAAGTTTTATTGTTATCTATTTTCTAACCTAAATCTTCTCGGATATTTATTAGAAAATTTTTTAAGCCTTCAGGCAGTCTGGCTAAAAATCCAAATCGTCCTAAGTGCGAAAAGTATTGCTAATCGAGTTTTATCCATACACAACACTTGCCATTTTGCAATTTAAGCCCTATATAGCTTGTGTAGCAGGGAAGCTACGGATCAATAGAAATAGTATATTTTAGTGTCAAAACCGTGGGGCTGATGTTGTAGTGAAACTTGTTCTTGATGAATATATTTCGCAGAAGTGAGCTAGAGCCCGAGTAGTCGGTTAGTACTAAACACGCGTGTTAGAGCTTAAGATCCGGGAAATTGATGCGGGTAACATTTTGCTCACTGGGTAACATAGTTGGCAAGTTGCCAAGTTACACTTGCATTGTTCAGCTGATTAACATATTATGTTAAACAAACCCGTATAAACATACAAAATGTATCGGTACAAAGTCATATACATAAAATAAATAATAAATAAATAAATAAATAAGTAAATAAGAAATAGACAAATCGAAATAAATGTAAAATGAACAAACCAGGTTTCAATATCACCGAGGTAATCATCTGGCCGTGTAGACAAGTACAACTTAAACGGAAAACCGAACAGGTCGTAGATATATTTAAGAAAATCTAAACAACCGCCGATTTCGGTAGACAGTTGGTCAATGCGACAAAATATATGGGCGTCGTCCTGCTGAAACCGTCGGACGCGCGTCAAACCGGTCAATGCACCAGACATTTCGTTGCTGTAAAGTGTAAAGTAAGTTTGTGTAAAGTGTAAAGTAAGTTTGTGTAAAGTGAAATTTAATTCAATCTTAGTGAACTGAACAAAGACGTGAAACTAAAAATTGGAATGAAAATTTTTACATACGTAAATGTAACAGGGGGATGGGGATCTCTGAACCAAAGTCGGTCGTCCCCTATCCACCCTGTCAGAAACTTTATGACCCTCCACCTTAAATATACAGCATGGAATTTCTGGGGCATCAGACCTAAAAACTTTAAACGAAGTGCCTTTTTGGGCTACAAAACGATGGGTACACGCAGTGTTTTATTTGTACAAGGTCCGTTTGTACATTAACAAAGATGGTCCCCAAAAGTCTTTGTTCATCAGGAAAAATCTTTGCCGAATACAAAAAAATAAACAAATAAACACTGGGTACACGTCAAAGACACTATTTTTTGACGTTTCAGACAATGCTCGTTCTTTCTACAACATAAAAAGTAAAAATGCAAACACAAATTTCGAAATAATTTGAAAAAAACGAATAAATTGAATATCATATACATAGTAAAAAAATATGTGGAAAATTTGAGATTTTTGAGTCAAAAATAAGCTAAAAACGCTTAAAAAGGCACACTTTTTACAACTTTTACCAACTTATTCAATTCTGGGGCGGGGGTCACAGCCATTCTGAGGGGTCAGTTGCCATTCTGAAGAGTTTTTAGTTGCTTTTCGCCATTTTTGGCCAAGAATCGAAGTCATTCACCCCCCTTAAAATGGCCGGGGATCCCCACCATAAGTGGGCAGGGGGTTCAAAATTTTTCAAAGGTCAAAAAAATGGCCTTTAAAATGGTGGTATGACAAAAAAACAGTATTTTTCAACGTTTCTCATCGGGCACTATCCGTTGGCATCCCAAAATTGCGAAAAAACATAAAAATTTTCACAAATTGAATTCTGGGGGGTATTTTGGTTTTCGGGATGAAGGGGGTATTTTGGTTTCTTGGGGGGTTGCATACCCCCACGCCCAGGTGTGATCCCCACACGAAATTTAGAGTTGTTACATGCATGCAAATGAATGTATGTACGTGGAGTGCAAATTCGGGATAATAAACTTGCAAATGTGAAGTATTCATGCTTATTTCACGTGAATCATATTCGACTTATTTAAAATAAATTTTGGGAATTTATTTCTAAAGGAGAATGGTACGCGGTTCACATTGGCCCAGTATGGGGAGCGAGACAAAGAATGGATATATTCTTTCCTAAATTATTCTTGACCAGGCACGTATCTCTAAGGGAAAGAGAAATGGGGGGTTCGGACC
The DNA here is from genome assembly GCA_036768485.1 of Mermis nigrescens. Lineage (NCBI taxonomy): Eukaryota > Metazoa > Nematoda > Enoplea > Mermithida > Mermithidae > Mermis > Mermis nigrescens. Next base: position 3,602,569 of record JAVLUZ010000271.1, on the reverse strand, counting down.
CCCCAAATTCAGAAAAATTCGAAAAATAGGACTTTTTAAACGTCATTTTGTGCTATTTTTGGCTTTTTTGGGCTTAGTCCTCACAAATTGGTGTTGGTCCACCCAAAATAGGACGGTCAGCTACGTGCCTATTCTTGAACAACTTTTAGCATATTTTTTATAATTTGCACGTACGTGGCAGCCTAATTAGTCTTCTTGTTGGGCCATAAAAAAAGTTTACATAGTTATTCGGCAAAAATTTCATTAATCTGCCACCGCAGATTTCGATAGCTGAATGGGGCAGTAATTTCTTGTTATTTCAGTCGTCATTCAGTCTTGAATCCCCAAAAATTTTCAATTTCCATACCAACAAACAAATATTTATAAAATTTAAAAGCGCGCACATTTGTTTAGACTTAGAAATGTGAAAAAATTTTACTCGAAATTCCCAAATTTAAAATGATTTGAGGAAAAATCAGAAGTCAAGAAACGACGAGAAGACTATTTTGCGAACATTTGACGCGCTTTTGGGAATATTCACGACTTTTGTCTACTCCGAGGAATATCCTCGCCCAACATGACTACAAACGGGTCGTTTTTAATGAAATAGTAAGAAGTCTTCAATAGAGAAAGAAGCAAAAAAAGAAAATGAGAAAAATAAATAAGTAAATAAATAAATAGATAAATAAAAAAGCAAATACTAAATAAAAAGAAAAACATCAGAAAAAAGAAAGACACATATAGAAGTGCAGCATGCTATCAAAAAGAAAGAGAAAAATTATGTTTTTTGCGTCATAAAAGTTTTTATGACCCAAAAATATGCAGCGTACCGATGCAAGGCGCCAAAGTCTGCAAAACGCAGTGGCAGTTCCTTGTACGAACGTCGCCTAGAATCAAACATGAGGCAATGTCCTGGACAATTCATCGGCTTCAGAGCAAATTGTTCTTTTTCCACTTCAAACCTACAACATTGATTAATCAGATAAAATTTTGCGCTTTCGGGCGCATCGCAAACCGTACAAAACTGCAGCTTTAAAAATATTATTTTTCCAAAATACCATCCCAAATTAATACAATAGTAAGAAGTCATCAATACGAGAAAGAAGCAAAAAGAAATGAAAAAAATAAAATTAAATAAATAAATAAATAACCCTGCAAATATTGAAAAAAAGAAGAAGTAGTCGAAGGATAATGATTTGAATAAGGAAGGTATCGTTTGAAAATTTGTTTTAAATTATTTCATAATACAACCACATTTTAGATGAAAAAATTTTTAAGAAAGATCTTAAAAATTGAAAGGTCATAACATTTCGTCATACATATAATCTTGTGAATACCTCTGTTGGTACACACAACACTTTTCACTAAAATCAGCTTTTACTGCATCGTTGCACGAAATGTTTAAACTTTTTCTGCTTTGCGTTGAAGAGGTCCTAGTTCTCCAGGTGCACAAGCCGTTGTATGCATCAACAGACGCGTATCTCTGAAGGGAAGGGCGGGGGTTCGGACCACGGAACGACCGGGCGCCCGGTCCCGGTCTCAAAACGGCCGGGCCTGGGCCGGGCCTTGTAGAGTATGCAAAACACTCAACTCACTTATCTGCCTGTGTATCCATTTTGCACTTAATTTGGACTGATGCAACTCGTAATATTCGTGTGTCACCAGCTTAAGCCCAATCTCATTCATATCTTGACGCGTGAACCTTATGTTATTCATTTATGCGCATTAAAATTGTGCATGAAATAGAATTTTTAAAATACCGATATATCGACTTTTCCGCACATTATGGAAATGCAGGGGCGGATTTAAGAGAAGGGGAAGGAAGCGGCCGCCCCCATTGGCCAAAAATATTTGGCGAGATCAAGAGTGGATATGCGATTTGAAATGATTTTTGGCCGTCAGTGACCATAATTTCTCAAATTTTTCCGGCTCTACGCGCCGGATGATACCTATTAATGACATTTATTTATTTTCTTGGCGACCTGGAAGCCATTTTCAGTTCATGTAGGTTTCAAAACAATTTTAACAGCAGAAACAGCTATTTTTGCTTAGTTTTCTTCTGTTTTCGATTAAAAATTTCGATGTTTCGAATCAAATGCTATAAATACAAGAAATCAAGCAGTAAATCATGCTTCTAGACACGATTTTTTTCGTATTCGGCAAAGATTTTTTCCCGATGTACATATACTTTTCCGGACCGTCTTTGCACATGTACAAAGATTTTCAGGAACACAAAAATTGCAAAAACCGTTCAAAATTCGAAGAAATTTTCGGCGCTTCGTGCCGAAATGAGTGATTGTGTGTTCTATATATCTTTATGATGGCAGAAATTGCATTTTGAAAGGAAAATGTCACATTTTTTGGCGCTTCGCGCCGTTTTACGACGATTCTTAGTGATTTTGCCCTTTGAGACCCAGAAATTAGCTAAACTATATTCAATATAAAAAGTCGAACAACTCTGTTTTTACCGCACTAAAAGCGCTACTGTACCATAATATAGTACCTAAAAATTTGTGTGTACAAAATGTACAATGACTTTTGGGGCCGATCTTTGTACATGTACGAAGGACCTTGTACAAAAAAACACTGCTTCTAGACGTCTATCCGCTTTAATTTCACAAATTTTTCCGGCGCTTCGCGCCAGATTTTATTAAAGTCAAAGAAAGTTAATGATTTTCTCGCACAAAATTGTCGAAAATTTCAAAATTTTTAGGAAAAACATTGCGTCAAAAGTGATTTTATATTAAAGTATACAATGGAAAACACCGAAAAAACGCTATTTCGTTCGTTAAGGACAAATTTTTGGACCCTTTTTTGACTGTTTTTGGAAGAAGTTGGGATACCGCCCCCTTAGGAAAATCCTATATCCACCACTGTGGAAATGATATATGTATTCAAAAAACAATAGCATTATTGTTGTTATACTAACTACTTGACTATGCTTATGTGCGATTAGAGTGTGTAACCGTCACAATTCAACATAAAGGGACATTGGTATGAATATTAATTTATACAAAAAGTGTAAAGATTTCTTTTGTTCTCTACGTGACAGTGAGCTAATAATAGCTTGCTCAAGAGAACTCGAGTCTTGTCTTAAAAAATTCTGTCGAAGAAAAAAGCAGTTTTGTCAGCAACCTATGTACCTGTGACTATTCCTTTGTAGCCTTAGCTGTTTTCATTCTACTTAAGCAAAAATTTACTCGAGAACTCGTCCCCTCTTGTTTAAGCAACTGAATACAATCTTATATTATTCCACTCAAATGATAAGCCACTATTTTGTGACTGCGTGTTCTTATTTGCTAAGATCGATGTCTTATGCAATTAACTTCTTGTTTAAATCAATTATGTCCATTCCACTGTATTTTTGCTTCTTCTGTATCACTCTGACCTATTGATTTTTCGTAACGTATGCAGCAAATTGTTGTTCTTAAAATATGGTTTCCATGCTATTGGTTACAAAACGTTCAGTTTAAGACCCTGATTATGTCTCTGAATAAAGGATTTTTTGATGCCTCAGTGTGCAAATGTATGAATCAATTTATGCCTACATCATGCAAGGCCTACCTATTATTTGTATAACAAGGCCCGGTCCCGGTCCCGGTCCCGGCCAAATTTTGGGCCCGGTCGTTCGCTGGTTCGGACCCCCAAAATTCAGAAAAATCGGACTTTTCAAACCTTATTTTGTGCTATTTTTCACCTTTTTGGGCTGAGTCCACCCAAAATTGGTCTTGCCCCCAAAATAGGACGGCCAGCTAGGTGCCTGTGTATCAACACTTCTGCTTCAACTTCAACTTTTGAGGCTGAGAAATTTTCATTAAATCAAATAATAACGATAGTGATTACGGAAGAGTTTGATTGAGAGGATAAATAGGATAAATAAAAAAATAAACATTTATAATTATAATTCTGCGCCGCGTAATCTGAAAATTTCTTTTGATTAACTTTCCTTATTTTATAATATAGCACGGCACGAATAAGGTGCTGATAGTGATAAGTGATCCGGATATTTAGTTCTGTACTGCGATAAAGGGTTTGTGTGGGAGGATGCGTCTTATGCCCATAGGCCCGTATTCAAGATTCGGCCTGGGGGGCGCAACGTAACTTGGTCTATATCTCGGGAAATTCGTCGGGATAGCTCGAAAAAAACCTAATTTTTCAACATTTTTCGACATACTTTATTCATTAAGATCATAAAATTCAGACTTTTCGAAAAACATTTTGCTTCTCACTCAAAATGCTACAAAGAAATTTCGTTTTTTGATCGCGCCTGAGCCAACATTATGGAAAACACTTCACATTCTGGCGCGAAGCGCCGAAAATTTGAAGATTTAACGTCAAAGACGGCAGGCAATTTTTTCACTTTCCGTGCGGCGGTCGATTCCCGCCCCCCCTAAATAGGGCCCAGTGCTCAGGATATATATTTAGCTAGCGAGATGAGAAAAAATTTATTTTTAAAACGTTTTTGGTCTTTTTTAGCAGAATTTCTCTAATTTTAAACAGCGCTTCGCGCCACTTATTAATGACTTTATCTATTTTCCTAGCTGGCCTTGTGTCAAAAATTTAATTTCGTATGCTACATTATATGGCTTGAATAAAGCTTAAGCTTTCATATAAAGCTTAAAATTGAAGATAAAGCTATTTATCCTTAATTACATACGTTCAAGAAATATTTTGCTGAAATCTTCATCAGTTTTCAGTTAAGTCTAGTCGAAAAGAAAGAAAAAAGGATTATAATTACATATATTTATTCATCCTTTGGTTTAAATCTATCAACTATTCCGAAGCTTCGCGCCGTATTTCCACTTCTAAATGGCATTTCAATGCAACTAAAGTAGCATTAGCCACGTTTCTTCAAAAATTTAACTGAATTTTTTGGAAATTATTTTGAAAATTAATAAAATTCCTTTAAAAATTATTCCATCTAAAAAGCAAAGAGTGAAAAACTTCAAGAAAACTTATTCAGCATTTCAGTGCTTTTCAAAAAACGAGTGCATCGTGTGCTGCGAGTAACTGACCTTACTTCGCTGATAATATTTCATTTATAAGACGCCAAACTCTCAATCAAATATAATAATCCTAACCTTTATAGTCCAATTATGTAACTATGATAAAATTGCTCGACATTTCGGCGCATTACGCAACCTCTTTGTAAATTCCGTCAGCATGAAATGAATGCACTACGAAAGAGTCATTATGAATTTAATATTTTATGACATATTTTATTTCGTCGCCTAAATTAGAAAAAATATACCACTTGAACAGGCCCGTATCCATGATTTGGCCAAGGGGGAAGATGGTGGGGGCCATAGGTGGGCGGCACGAAAACTCTAGGGGGTACAATATTCTTCAAAAGTCAAAGAATAACCTTAAAAATGGTGGTATGCCGAAAAACACCATTTTTCAACGTTTCTCATCGAGCACTATTCATCGGCATCAAAAAATTGCGAAAAAACAAAAAAAAAAATTTCAAAAATTGAAGTATGCGGGATATTTCGGTTTCTGGGAAGGGGGTATTTTGGTTTCTCGGGGGGGGGGGGAAGTGTGCATACCCCAAACCCCCCACGCCCAGGTGTGGTGGGGGCGGACCCAAATTAAATTGATCTATATCTCGGAAAATTCACCGGAATAGCTCGCAAAAAACGCATTTTTCGACGTTTTACGACCCGCTCTATCCATAAAGATCATAAAATTAGAACTTTATTGAGGAAAATTTTTCACCTGAAGAGCTAGATAAAAAAGTGTCATTTTTTGGTCGCGCTTAAGCTAAAATGATGGTAATTACTTCACATCCGGCGCGAAGCGCCGAACAATTGAAGACTTTATGACAAAGGCATTCGATTTTTCCATCTTTCCGTGCCTTATCTTACTTTTCAAAATTTTTCCGGCCAAGCGGGGAGAGGCGCCCCCATCTAAACTTGATCCTGCAGTTGGATATTTCAGCGAAAGAGCCGGAACCGGAACCGCCGGTTCCTAGATCTAAAAAGTGGGACCGAAACTGAAACCGTCGGTTCAAACTATCGTAAGAACCGAGACCGGAACCGAGCTTTTGATTTTTTAAGAACCGGAACCGGAACCGCCGGTTCCTAGATCTAGGAATAGGAACCGGAACCAAAACCGTTGGTTCCAACTTTCGAAAGAACCGAGACCGGAACCGGAACCGCTGGTTCCTAGATCTAAGGAATGAAACCGGAACCGGAACCGTCGGTGCCAACTTTCGTAAGAACCTGGACCGGAACCGTCGGTGCCAACTTTCGTAAGAACCTGGACCGGAACCGAGATTTTAATTTCCAAAGAAGCGGAACCCGAACCGTAATCGCCGGTTCCTATATCTAGGAACTGGAGCCGGAGCCGTCGGTTCCAACTTTCGTAAGAACCGGGACCGGAACAGAGATTTTAATTTTCTTAGAACGGGAACCGAAACCGGAACCGAATTTTCGAAAAAATTGGAGAACCGGAACATCTCTAATCCCCGTCTTACGTGTATGTCTATACTTAACAGCTACTTGAACATATTTGCTGCATAATGCTGCATATGACCCGAAGTTTCCCACAAACGCGTGTTGTACATATTGGGCGTGATAACTTCAGCAAATCCACGTTTTCTGTATTCTTTGCGCACCAAATCCGTCAACGCGTTATAAATATAAGCTCCTTTTGGATAGAAAAAAGCCGAGCCGGGACTGAGCTCGTGAAACGCGAACAGCTCTTGATGTAAACCGATTTTTCGATGATCTCGAGCAGCTGCCTCTTCCTGCCAGTGTAAAGAATAATTTTATGATTTGATATTCATTTAGAATTTAGATGAATTCAATTTATACATATTCAGCTTGGTAGCAACCAAAATAAGGTAATCAAATTATTAGCTAGGAACAGAACGCGAACAGCTGAAACATATGCACCTCAATCCATTCAACCATACGTGGGCAGCAAGAAAATTCGGGGGGGGGTTACAAGATTTTTCAAAGGTAAAAAATTGCCTTAAAAATGGTGGTATGGCGAAAAAAGACCATTTTTCGACGTTTCTCATCGAGCACTATCCATTGGCATCAAAGAATTGCGATAAAAACAAAAAAATTTGAAAATTGAATCCTGACGGTATTTTGGTTTCTCGGGGGGGGGTGCATACCCCCCTCCCAGGTGAGCACTCAACCAGGTTTTCTTATTGCAAAAATGAAACTGCCGAGCCGACCCGCTTGCCATACATGCATAGCAAGGGACTTCTGTAGGAGGGTTAAAACCTAGGAATTTCTTTAAAAATGCCATCATTTGGCTTTAAAGTTATGTTTACGCGTAAAAAACATGACAATGTTTTCTTTCTTAAGTTTTTAAGATTCTGCGAAATAGTACAAAATATGGTTAAAAAATGCCCACTTAGTGCCGAGAAACTTGATACTTTGAGTGGAAAGATCGCTGAAAACGCATAAAGCACCAAGCAGCATATTTTCTAGCTAGATTTATAAAAAACTCAAAAACTTTGCGGCGGCCGACAACTTTTGGGGGATTTGCAGCCATTTCGCAAGGATTATAGCCCTCCCACAAACCGATTCGAATCAAACTCAAATTTCGTACGAATACAAACTTATTCTCAGAGTGGTTTTGTTGTTCTGGAATATAAGATTTTTTTCTTTCTAAAAAAATTTTTTTATCTGAAATATAAGATTTTTTGATTGCCATTTTTCTTTTTTTTCAAAACACTTTGTTTATCCGTATGAAGTAAACAGTAAAAATTTCGAGAACTTTGAATATCATAGATGTTTTTCTGATCAAAATTTGACCATTCACAGCGAGCGACATGCTTTTTTCAATGAATTTCATTTTTGGGAAGCTGAAAATTTAACGGGTCAACCCCATAGGTGCGCGGCACCAAAATTCTGGGGGCGCAATATTTTTCAAAGATAAAAAAATAGCCTTTAAAAACACGAAGACGACCACTGCGAAATTAACGATTTGAATTAGCATATTTCAGTCATCTTATTCTGCAACATCGAACCGTTAGTGTAACGGCTCAAAATTCGGGGGTCCCGGCCATTTTTACGTAGGGAATGAATTACTCCAATTTAGGGCCGAAAACGGCCAAACAACGCCTAGAAACGGCCAAAAAATGTACTTTTTTCCAAAAATCGGGGGGGGTCAAAAATTTTCTGGCTTGTGGGGATGGGGGGCGACGTCCGACTTTAGGTGGGAGGATCCCCCACCCCCTGTTACATGTATGCATTAAAGAACGATATACCTACGCATAATCGAAAAGAAAAAAATTGAAAAAAGGATAGGAAAAGAAACTTAAAAATTGACGAACAAGGAAGCTTAACGCAATGCATTAAACAGCAACCTATTTTTAACACAGCAGATTGTTATTTAAAAAACGAATCCACTAAATTATTCAGTGCGCAAATAAGTAAAGGCAAAATATGACTTTTCTAATTTTGCCATTTAATTAAATGATAATGATGATTTAATTAGATAGTTAAATAATCAATCAAACGAAAATGCGCTTTTATGTAGGCATTTAGGCGACCCACGGATAACCACCAAAACTCGTATGAAATGTAGATAGGAATTAAATTAAAAATATTAATCGAAATGAAGTAAAATAAAATATCACAATAAATTTGGGACAAGATGGCTGAGCCTCATTCTACTAAGTCTACGTTAAGAGCAAATCATTAGCAGATAAATAAAAACTCGAAATTTCAAGGTGTTATCGATCATTCGCGTATGCAATATTATGTACATATTCGTGAAAGTTTGTTTGTATGTTCGGGGTTGGCTCCGGCTCAATAACACTTGTTGGGCTGACGTTTTGGCCCGAGCTCGGCCTACCGGCTGCGGTGTAGTAGCGACATTTAAATTTCACCAACCCCACCCATGCACCCTGCACAGAATTGAAGCAGGAGGCGTCCCGATGCTTAAGCATAGCCGATTTTGGGACATGACCGATTACGTGCCATATCATGCGCTGATATAAGATAGGAGATACCCTCTGCTATAACATATGAGTGATATAAGATATCACGTGATATATGACACCCTTTGCTACAACGAAACACAAAATTTTTAAAACATCAAAAATATGGTTTGACCAGAAATATTTTCCAAAACATCCCGAAACATTAAAAGTATGGGTTTGACCAAAAAAATTTCCATAACATCTCAAAACATCAAAAATATGATTTTGGCTGAAGATTTTTCAAAACCATTCTGTGACGTCAAAAATATGGATTTGATAGAAAAAATAGTTGACAAAAAACATTTTAAAAAATCCAAAAAATAAAATATGGTTTTTACCAACAATTTTTTTTCAGACAGATCACAAAAACATCAAAAGTCCCGGAAAATAAAATATACAAGAGACATCCCAATTCCATATAGCTATCAGGCCTATGTTCAGCCCGGGCAACGCCAGGCAGCTCAGCTAGTATGTACATATCTGAAATCGATCGTTCCCTCCGGCCCTGAAAGAAAGAAAATTTCAAACCCCCACCAATCATACACATGTAACGGCTCGAAATTTTAAGTGTAGGGCCCTCGGTCATTTTTATGGGGAAGGGGGACAAATGACCTTCAATTTTTGGCCAGAAACTGTCAAAAAATACCTAAAAATGTCCAAAAAGCAAGTTTTTCTCCAAAAATTGGGGGATGGGTCAAAAATTTTCTGAACTCTAGGGGGGCGGCGGACGATCAAATTTTTGCGAGAATTAACATCCCTCCCTGCTACACGAACGCCCCAATACCCAATTCTTAAGCAAGAACTTGAACTAGCCCTTTTTGGATATTCTTTTGCCATTTTGACCAGGCACGTAGTTCTGGGGAATGGGGGTCGGACTCCCCCAAACTCAGAAAAATATGACTTTTTAACCGTAATTTTGTGCTATTTTTGGCCTTTTTTGGGCTTAGTCCCCCAAAACTGGTGTTGGTCCCCCTAAAATAGGACGGCCAGCTACGTGTCTAAAGCATCCCCGCCCAAAATTTCAACAACCACTCTTTGACGTTACACAACTCACGGTCATCGGTCGAATTTTAAAATTTTGAATAAAAATTATGCTACAAAATGATAATAGAAGCGAATAAATTCGATTTTACCTGAAACTTTTGCCATTCCTTCAATTGTTTCGGATCCGGGAAACTGATACCGTAGACACGTTGGAGACTTTCGGCTTCCGATTTGCCCTCCCAGTAGCTTGAACTCGATTTGGTCAGATGAAAAGCCTTGATTTTGCCAGTATTTCGCACGTGAGGACCGCGGCACAAATCGATCAGAGGTCCGCAGCGGTATACTGTAGTCGTGGGCGTGTCGACTTTTTCGTTCAAAATTCTAACCTGTATATGTAGATAAATACGTTTGTCCTTTCAAAACATCAATGGATTTGGCGAGTTAAAAAACCACCCCTCTCTAATAAAGCAATAGGAGATGGCCGATGTTGAAAGAACTTTGTATGACATGTATACCATATCTGAAGCACCTATTCTCAGGCACTTAGCTGACCGTCCTATTTTGGGGGACCAACGCAAATTTTTGGGGGACTAAGCCCAAAAACGCCAAAAAATAGCACAAAATAACGTTTAAAAAGTCCTATTTTTTCGATTTTTCTGAATTTCGGGGGTCCGAACCCACTTCCCATTCCCCCCCTCCTCCCGCCAGAGATGCGTGCCTGCCTATTCGTTTAGCAATTTGGTATTCCTGGGGTTTTTTAGTATTTTATTTTATTTTAAGTTGATAAATAATTACAATTTTTTACGCGATGCTAACCTTGAATGGATTATATTTGAACATGTCCAACAATTCTTCTTTGGTTAACACTAAGCGTTCGAAATTTTGCTTGTCTTTCGTAGCGTGCTTCATAATTTCTTCCAATTTCTTCAAATCGTCCGTTTGCACGGTGCGACCATCTTGCATAAACATATCGTAATAAAAGCCGTCCTGGATCGGAGGACCGTAGCATAAACAACCGCCGTAGAATCGCTCCATGCCTAAATCGTGCGTTTCGCGACAGATTGAATCAGTGGCGGATATAGGATTTTCCTAAGGGCAGGGCGGTATCCCAACTTTTCCAAAAACAGTCAAAAATAGGTCCAAAAATTTGACCTTAACGCGCGAAATAGCGTTTTTTTCGGTGTTTTAAATAGTAAACTTTTACATAAAATCACTTTTGACGCAATATTTCTTCTGAGAATTGTAAAATTTTCGACAATTTTGTGCGGAAAAAATCATTAAATTTCTATGACTTTAACAGAAATCTGGCGCGAATCGCCGGAAAAATTATGAAATTAAGGCGGATAGACGCCTAGAAGCATGATTTACTACTCGATTTCCTAAAATTTATAGCATTTGATGCAAAACATCGAAATTTTTAATTGGAAATAGAAGAAAACTATGCAAAAATAGCTGTTTCTGCAGTTAAAAATTGTTTTGAAACCTACAAGAACAGAGAATGGCTTTCAGGTCGCCAAGAAACTAAATAAATGTCATTAATAGGTATCATCCGGCGAGTAGCGCCGGAAAAATTTGAGAAATTCGGGTCACTGACGGCCAAACATCATTGCAAATTGCATATTCATTCTTTATCTCGCCAAATACTTCTGGCCAATGGGGGCCGCCCCTGGATTAAATCAGTTTTTAAAAAACGGATCATAAATGTAACAGGAAATGAGGGGGTTCCCCCGTCAAGCACGGGCATGGGGGTCTGGACGTACGTACAAGGGGGGGGGGCAGGCCCGTAATCGGGATTCGGCCGAGAGGGAGAAGGGGGCGGATCCAACATAAATTGGTCTATATCTCGGGAAATTCGTCGCAACAGCTCGCAAAAACCGCATTTTTCGACGTATTTCGACACGCTTTATCCATTACAATCATAAAATTCAAACTTTTCAGTAAATTTTTTTTACTCAAAACGCTATGAAAAGTGTCGTTTTTTGGTCGCGCTTGAGCCTAAATTACGAAGATATCAATTTTTCGGAAAAAATTCAAAAAGTTCAAGTAAATAGTCAAAAACGCTTGTTCGGCGATAAAAATTTGACACTTTTGAATCAAAAGGAAGGTAGAAGCGCTTAAAACTAGGACGTTTTCTACGATTTTTTTAAATCGCGACTTCTAGGAGAGAGAAAATTTTTACGTGATTGAACCAGTGTTTTTTTTGTACTCGGCAAAAGTTTTCCCCGATGTACAAACACTTTTCGGGACCGTCTTTGTACATGTACAAAGATTTCTGGGAAAACAAAAATTGCAAAAAAGGTCTGAAATTCGAAGAAATTTCCGGCGCCACGAGTCGGAATGGGTAATTGTGTGTTCTATATATCTTTATATTGACAAAAGAAAAATTGTCGAAGTTTTCGGCGCTTCGCGCCGTTTTAAGACGATTCTTAGTGATTTTTGCCCTTAGAAACCCAGAAATTAATTAAAATACACTACCAAACGTCGAACAACTCTGTTTTTACCATACTAAAATCGCTACTGTATTATATTAAAGTACCCAAAATATTTGTTTGTACAAAATGTACAATGATTTTCGGGAAGACAAAAACTGTAAAAAGCTGTAAAATTACCGAAAATTTTCGGAATGAGTAATCGTTTGTCCTACATATCTTTAAAATGGCAGAATTTGAATTTCGAATGAAAAAATATCGAATTTTTGGCGCTTCGCGCCGTTTTGAGACAATTTTCAGTAATTTTTGGCGTCAAAAACCCAGAAATTAGCTAAAATACACTACCAAAGATCGAAAACCCTGTTTTACCACACTAAAATCGCTACTGTACTATATTACAGTACACAAAAATTTGCATGTACAAAATGTAGCAAAGACTTTCGAGGACCATCTTTGTACGTGTACAAACGGACCTTGTACAAAAAAACACTGGGGTGAACAAAGCTTTTTGCGAAAGTGCAGCATCCAAACTTTGTGAGATTAGATGGGGCAAAATTGCTAAAAAAATAGCACCAGAAATTCAATTCTGGGGGGTGCAATGATTTTTTTAGGGGAGTCTAAACTAAAAAACATACAAATTAAAAAATATAAAAAATGTAAGCTATAAACTAATGATAATTTTAGGGAGTATAAACTCCATGCCTATGTAAGTTGAGACCTCCCCCAAACCTACATATCTCTTCTAGATCATATATTTACCTTCTCCTAAAACGTGAGCCGTGGAATGCCAATAGACCTGCTTAGCCTCATCGTCATCGAACTTAAGTATTTCGCAAGAGCAGGAAAATTCAAGCGGTCGTTCCAAATCCCACAACTCGCCATTTACTTTGCTAATTACGGCCTGATCGGCCAGCGATTGGCTGATCGATTTGGCTACGTCATACGGCGTAGTGCGCCACGACTGACCGGAGATTTTTTTGCCATTCGGTAAACTAATTTCTATAGGCTCTGGAGTTTTAGCCGCGATTTCATCTTTGTATCTTAACGATGAATAGTAAAGGTCAAAGATAATCCGGTAAACTGATTTCTACGGGTTCTGGATTTCGGTCGCGCGATTTCGATCAATAATGAATATAATTTAATAGTTAGGTATAATGAATTATGATTATATTAATCATAAAAATTAAAATAATTAAAGTAATAATTATTTGGTAATTAGAGTTCAAAGGTCAAACAGGTCACACAAAGCGATGTTTTAACTTTGTCACAATTTTTAGTCCAAGCTACATACCGCAAAAGAAGCATTGATGTCATCATTTTCGCAGACGGCAATAGAAAACCAACCACACTTCATTTTGATCAATGGCCCATATGTATAGTATACTACTCCGTTACCGACCGACGGATAATTTTTGAAATATAAAAGATTGCTTGGAATCTATGCCTATACAAAAGACAAGAATTTCGCTCTTACAGTCACAGATGCTTCAAAGTCGAAAATTTACGGGACAAATACCTATAATATCAAGTAAAAAACGAAGCCTGAAAAAGATAACAGTTAGGCTTTTTCGCTAAACTGCCTAAAATCATCTGCAAATGTGAGAAATAATTTTCGCACTATTTTAGTTGGTATTAAATTATGTAACATCGATTCTAATTCTTAGGTTCGCTTCATCAAAATAAAGCTCTCAACAGTGGCGGATCTAGGATTTTCCTGAATAGGAGGCGGTATCCTAACTTTTCCAAGAACAGTCAAAAATAGGTCCCAAAATTTGCTCCCAAGGCGCGAAATAGCGTTTTTCGGTGTTTTACATCGTATACGTTTACGTAAAATAACTTTTGAAGTAATATTTTTTCTAAAAATTAAAAAATTTACGACAATTTTGCGCGAGCAAATCATTAAATTTCTTTGACTACAAAAATCGCAAAAATCTGGCGCGAAGCGCCGGAAAATTTGTGAAATTAAGGCGGACAGACGTCTAGAAGCATGATTTACTGCATGATTTCCTGTATTTATAGCATTTGATGCGAAAGATCGAAATTTTTTATTGAAAATAGAAGAAAACTATGCAAAAATAGCTGTTTCTGCTGTTAAAATTCTTTTGAAAAGAAAGTTAACGAATGTCATTAATAGGTATCATGCGGTGCGTTAGCGCCGCAAAAATTTGAGAAATTACGGTTACTGACGGCCAAAATCATTGCAAATTGCATATCCATTCTTTATCCCGCCATATATTTTTGGTCAATGGGTAGGGGGACAGCCGCCCCCCACCCCCGTAAATGCGCCCCTGGCTCTCAACGCTTTCTTCAAATAAATTCAAAATAGATCTGGTGAGTTACTGAAATGCGATGAGATTAGGAATAAATTATTAGGATTCGACATCCAGAATTATAAAAAATAAATTGACAAGAACTTTAAAATCCGATTATACGCTAGTCACAACACGCGTATCTTTTCATATACTTTTCCCATAAAACTAAACGATCAGCAATGTATTCGGGCCATGGATTCAACTCACAGCCTGCTTTGGAATCGCCGCTTTTTGCGACCACGCCATTGGTTAAATTTAATTTATCCAACTTGACGTCGTCCTTACACGCCTCCTCAACGACACACGTAGGCATTTTTTTACTAGCAGTGCTGTGAAGTCTGACCAATGGGAATTCGACTATGTTTAAACTTGAAATTGACGTCGGTCCACAACGAATAAACGCTGACGCAATAAAGGTATTTCGGAAGAGTGTATATATTTTGGTAGCTATGATTGTCTGTTAAGCGAAATGAAAAATTGCGTTTTTCAGCAGTTTCGATAAAGATGTATAGGTACGAAATTGAAGGCACGATGGACAAATAAGCCATCTTATATTATATTTTAAACACCCGTTACAATTTCACAAATTTCATTACTTATATTCTTCGCTTGACATTTTTCTAAAGGGAAAAGAAAGGATAAAGATATATTTTATCTCAGGCTTAGCTCGTCGGCAGTGGCGAATCTAGGGTTTAGGGTTTTCCTAAGGAGGGGCGGCACGCCAACTTTTATGAAAACAGTCAAAAATAGGTCCAAAAATTTGCCCTTCAAGCGGGAAACAGCGTTTTTTCGACGTTTTATACTGTGAACTTTTATTTAAAATCACTTTTGACGCAATGTTTTCGAAAAATTTGGAAAATTTTCGACAATTTTGTGCGAAAAATCATTATATTTCTTTGACTTTAGCTAAAATCTAGCGCAAAGCGCCGGAAATTCTGTGTAATTTCGACGGACAAACGTTTAGAATTTTGATTTACTGCTTGATTTCCAGTATTTGCAGCATTTGACACAAAACGTCAAAAAATTTTCGATTGAAAAGATAAGAAAACTATGCTAAAATAGCTATGTCTGCAGTTGAAGTTGTTTTAAAACTTATTCCATGAGCAAAAATGGCTTCCGGTTCGCTAAGAAAGTAAATAAATGTCATTATGGTTACTGACGGCCAAACATCATTGCAAATCACATATCCATTCTTTATCTCGCCAAATATTTTTAGCCAATGGGGTAGGGGCGGCCGCCCCCTCCCGCCCCCAAATCTGCCCCTGCGCATGCGCTGGCACCATACATGTAACAGGGGGTGGGGGACCCCCACAGTCGGACATCCCCCATCCCCCAAAGCCAGGAAAATTTTGACCCTTCCCCCCGATTTTTGGGAAAAATCAAATCTTTTAGCTGCTTTTAGGCATTTTTTGGCCGTTTTTGACAAAAAAATTGGAGGTCATTAACCCCCCTATAATGGCCGGGACCCCTCTCCAAAATTTCAAACCGTTACATGCATGGCTGGTACCGATGTTAATGCACATAAACTAAGCCTAAGCCTAGGACATTGGTTAAGATCAGCCAAGCTTAAGCTATGGGCATCAAAGATTAAAGTCATCGTTTTAGGTATATAAAGCTTTAGAAGCAAGTGAAAGCCCAGCCCACACAAAGAAAAGTCGCTTTTTTATCACGCTTAGGTATATTTTACTTGCTTATGCGCTCGCAGTCTGAAAATGTCACTGACGGAATCAGCGCACGCGAAAAGCTAGGAAAACCGTGACCAAGCGCTACTGTGTACTTAGATATATTTTATAACATGCCCCTTGGTTAAGGGTAGGTGTCAACCTATTGTAGGAAGGAATGCCGCTCCCTTTCAGACAATTTAAAAATTTTCCCAGGGGAATTAGGCACTTTTGCAATTTTTGAAGTACAGAAAATTTTTTTCAAGTTTCATGGAAATTCGATAAAATATGGTCAGTTCTCACACGCTGATCACAAATATGACATCCATTTTCATCGCAGAATAGTCATTTTCGGAATATTCGAATCTTAATTTTATTTTGGAATTTTTGATTTTTTTAAATTTTTTTAGATTATGGTCAATTTTTATGCGCTGATCACTAATATAACACATACGACCGTATTTAGGGGGGATGCGGGGGGGGGGGTAGGCGGCTGCCCCCTCCCTTGGCCGGAAAACAATCTTGAAAGGTCGCATGCCTTTGTCCTAAATCTTTTTAATTTTCGACGGTTCGCGCCGGATATGAAGTATTTTCCATAATTTCGGCCCAAGCGCGACCAAAAAATGACACTTTTTATAACCTTTTGAGTGAGAAAAATTTTTCGAAAAAGTTTGGATTTTATTATCTCAATAGATAGCGCATGTCGAGAAACGTCGAAAAATGCGGTTTTTGCGAGCTACTTCGACGAATTTCCCGAGATATAGACCAATTTGTGTTGGGTCCGCACCCTTTTACCTTGGCCGAATCCAGGATATGGGCCTCATGACATACATTTTGGACGAATATAACCAATTCTTCGGTTACTCAAATTAAAATGTTGTTTTCGATTTGAAGAAATTTTTCAATTTTCAAAATTTTGGTGACTTATGGCCAATTTTCATACATAGATCACGAATTTGACATCAATTTTCAACGCAGACCAGTTGTTTTTTTTAATGTTGTTTGCGGATCCATATTGATACCAGACAAAAAATGACTCTTAGCTAATGTGGGGTTGTAGCTCTCTTCGCTCGCTACAACTGCATTAGCTCAGGCTTATTTTCTGCCTGGTATGAACCTGAATGCACATAACTAAGCCTAAGCTTAGGGCAAATGACGTTACTTGGGACACTCTTTGCTTCTGCTTGATCTGGCAAGCTAAAAAGAAAGCAATATCACTGGAACGTTGCAGTAAATGTAGAGCATTCATATGTAGGTATAAAAATAAAAAATAAAGCCGCAGACACCACTGGGTAGGAAGCAATTATCGTTTCTTAAAAACATACTCAGTGTCCCATGTTACGTTGAGCGCCATAGTAACTTGAAACCATACATGAACAAAGGCCGGTCTTCCTATTGATACCGGCTGCCCAATTATTTGATTGGTTGTCCTTGTATTAAATGGTTGCTTGGTTGGTTGATTGGTTGCTTAGTGGTCAATTGGTTAATTATTGATTGACTGATTATTGTCTGGTTGATTAGCTGATTTTCAAATGGTTTTCACATATTTTCCTGGATTCATATTCGATTTTCTAGTTGATTGACTGATTTTAGAGTCCTTTTTTGAATTCCCATCATTTTTCTTCGATTTGTTCAGAATTTCTAAACTTTCCATTGATCCCGGCAGCTTTTCCCATTGATACCGACCCGGTTCCCATTGGTAATGACCCGGTTCCCATTGATACCGGGTTGAATGGAGTTGCACGTTTGTCCATATACCTAGCTTTTTTAAAAGCATCTCTTTGCAAAACCTAAAACGTTTTAAGCACCGTATTATTGTAATAGCATGCAACGAGATCATTTTGCGTGGCTAAAAAGCACATTACACGAATCTTAAAGAATCAGGAAATGAAAAATCAGTCATTAACGTCAGTTTCAGCAACAGCGAAACAACAATCACATTCCAGGCGTTTTGGGCAGGTGGACAGGCCCAACTTGGTTGTGAAGGATCTTCATCCCTGTTACATATATGGAAACGATCATATACAAAAGAAAACACAACTCATGACTGATATGACAGATATGTATATACAATATAAAATGACTGTCCCAAGTTTTGTAGAACAGGCTCTTTTCATATTTTGATAGAATGCAAAAATCGGCATTTGGCACTTATTTCAACATCAGTTTCCCAAGGTCGAAAGTTTAGAGGGGTGAAATCCCAAAATTTGGGACCGACCAATAAATTTAGATTTCTAGCCTTTTTTTACAGGTCAAATATGCAAAACGCTCAAAATATCCTATGTAGCATGTAGGTATTAACGTGAAAAACTGCATTTTTAACTACTTTTTGTCCCATTTTGACTAGTTTCATCACTCTTGTAAGTAAAAAATATAAGAATTCATCGAAAATTTTCACTTTTCAGATCATTTTAACTTCATTCTAGTATTTTATGGGTAAATAAAACAGAAATGTACTAGTCGGCGCTGACGCAAAGCGCCAAAAATTTTTAACATCTGCATTGCTTTCGTACCCAAAAATCATTGCAGAAAACGTTTGATAGCTCAAAATCGTCTGACAGTGATTCAAGTCTCGGACCCTGAGGTGGGGGTAATACACCCCATCACCCCCCACCCCTCTGTAAGAATGTGTGTTCAACATGTAGCCCAAATTAAAAAACCTTAATATTGGTGTTTGTGGCATCAATAGTTGCAGAGCTGTAAAGTTCCCACCTTTTAAAAATCAAGTATTTCCAACAACAATTTGACTATGGCAGCTAAAATCAGGACAAAGTCGGTCGCACTGCAATCAATTAATTACAGTAACAACTAAGGTAAAGTAACGTTTTTACATGAATGAAAACATATTAAGTAGTTATACAGTTGCTGATAAATTATACTTTTGTAGAAAAGTTTGTGCCAAGTAACGTCGTTTTCCCTAGTTCTGATTTGAAATCAAACTGTTTATAATTAATATCTAGGCTTAGGCTTAAACATGTGGATTCATATTGGTACCAGACAAAAAATAAGGCTGAGCTAATGGAGTTACAGTAAACACAGCGAGCGAAGCGAGCAGCAAATCCGCATTAACTTGAGTTTTTTTTTGCCTGGCATCAATATGGATTCGTAAGCAGCATCCACGAGTTAGTTAATCAAAGTCCGACCAGGCACTGATTATTGGCCAATGTTGGCCCCGAATTTTTGTTAAAGGCCAATATTGGCCAATAACGCCGTGCATTAGGGGCCAATATTTGCAAGATTTAAAATTCTTAAAAAGCTTCACATCCGTGGGTTTCGAACCCTGTACTTTTGTATTGGTAAACTCACGCACGCACACTGTGCCATAGCAAAATTGTGAGCAAGATTCTGAAGAATGATACTAATGCTATCTGTTACATACAGTAAACGCAGTTGCAGTCGCGCAGCACTAAGAAAAATCAACAAGCTTGGATTGGAATGGAAGACTAGAGGAGAGAAAGAGAAAAGCAAGTGAAGAACACACATTATGTAATAAAAATACAGTAAATAATGATAAACATATTATGTAGAAAAATTAGAACCTGCTGGAAAATACTATTTACATTCAAGTAGTGATCGACCGGGGCCCCGGCCCCGGCAATCCCCGGCCATTTTTGAGCATCCCCGGCCCCGGCCGGGGCAAGGTCAAAAAATGGCCGGGGCCGGGGAAAAATTTAGTGTAATTCGTATTTTGATACAGGCTGTGATACTGGCACTTATTTATCAATGAGCAAGTATTAATTTTGAGAACTGTACTGATTAGACCATATGTATACTTACTTAATCCTCTACTGAAAAAATGTTCAGGAAAATCTGCATGTTTTTGATTCCTCCACTTAACTTATTTAAACTAAATGCTACTTTTAACTCATTCATTCATACCCATGGCTAAAAAATTTAGAGTTGACAAATACGTTCTATTTCTAGTTGGAAATTGTGCGTTTTCGACAAACTATTTTTACAAAAAACACTTTTACATTCAATTGAATGGGAACCACGGGCTTTAAAACGCGTTTCTTTTGTAATAGTTATTAGGATGGAGGTTAATTATAGGCGAATGTAAACTACGCTACAGAATTGCGTCCGATCCGATAAACTTAATATGTCTCAAATAGTTTCCTAAGGTCCAATGTTGAGGGGGATGAAATCCCAAATTGGAGGACCAGAAAATCAAGTGGTGGACTATTATTAGCCGACTCTATTTTGGTGTACGAGCCTCTTGTGCTTGTACAAAGATCTCCGAAAAGGTCTTTGTATGAGCTAACAAATTTTTTGTAGCTATATTATATAAATATATTTTCAAACATTTTTGCTTACTATAATATGGTACAGTAGCGATTTTAGTGTGGTAAAACAGGGTCTTCTGATTTTTGATTGTATATTTTAGCTAATTTCTGGGTTTCTAACGCCAAAAATTACTAAAATTGTCTCAAAACGGCGCAAAGCGCCTAAAAATTTGACATTTTTCCATTCTAAATACAGTCGAACTTGCTTAATGCGTACACCCAAGGGACCAAGCCCTTCTGTATGCATTATCCGAGTGCACGCATTATCCGAATACCCCGGATTTTTAACAAGGAATACACTATTGATGCGATAAAATCATTTTTTTAGGAAAAATATAGCAATACAAGTCTGCTTTAACATATTTTCACGCTTAAAGTCACAAAAATTTTCGATATCATTCATTTCGCTGAACAACTTTGTGTCACAATTGTCCTGTGCCATTAAATTCGTATGTTCGATATACTCAGTTTTAAATCCTGATAGCTCGGAAGTCGGAACCGTTTCTGTTTCTCCTAGATCGTCCAGGTCACGAAACTAAATATTATGCACATTTTAAAAACAAATAGGCGCAACACTCATCTCGATGTGCCTAAAGTTTTCGCATAACCACAGAACTTGCGGTGATTTGTCAACATTTTTAAATTTGTCCCCAGAGAAACTTCGTTTTTTGAAAACGCCATGACCAATCAAAAATAACAATTCGTTTAAGGCTTAATTCCCCTAAAACTTTAGAATTCTAAGCTTTTCAAAGAAAGCTAAAGATCCAGACTAAAAATTATACACATTTGAGAAAACAGGCTCGCACAACACATAAGTCAATTTGACCAAAGTACTCGTATAAACAAGGAACTTTAGTAGAAAAAGAAAATGTATCAAAATTTAAAATGATGCACATCAAAGATAGCAGAGAGACGCAAACATTTCGAGCTGATCGCATTATCTGAGGTGAAAAAATACATGTTGTATGCAATAAGCCGGGTAGTTTAACATGCAGGCATGGGCCCATGGATGAAATCGGCTGTACGCATTACGCATTAACCGAGTACGCATTATCCCATGCTATTGCCTTATGTTTTACATGGCCTTTCGGTCCGGACCTAGCAATACTGTACTCATTATGCGAGAAAACGCATTATCCCGTGTACGCATTATCGAAGTTCGACTGTACAAATTTTGCCCTTTTAAAGATATATAGGACAGACAAGTTTTCAAATCGGAGCAAAGCGCCGAAAATTTTTCGAATTTACCACCTTTTTACAGTTTTTATCTTCTTAAAAATCTTTGTACATGTACAAAGATTGTCCTGAAAAGTCTTTGTACATCGGGAAAAATCTTTGGCGGATACAAAAAAACACTGTTTTGTACATGCAAATTTTTGTATACTTTAATATGGTACAGTAACGATTTCGATGTGGTAGAACATATTCGGCCTTTAGTAGTTTGGCTAATTTTTGGGTTTCTGAATATTTGACATTTTTCCATTTTTCCATTCTAAGCGCAGTGTTGCTTATTACAAGATTTAATTCGCATATTACAATTTTTGTAATATTTCTGATTTTGTAGTACAAGTTGTTTTAGCTTTCTCAGTCGAGTTTTATGTGTGAATTCCATCAAAAGCTCATAAAAATTTCGGCACTTCGCGCCAAACTAATATATCAACTAAATTCAGGCCGAATTATCACATTTAGAACCACAATTTTTTTGTATTTGGCGAAGATTTTTGCTGATGTACAAAGACGTTTCAGGACCATCTTTGTACATGTACAAAGATTTTTGGAGAAAACTGTAAAAAGGTGTAGAATTCCTTATTGCAAATTCTACAATTTTAAAGATTTTCAGGGGGGGTAAGCGGCTGCAAAAATGGAGCCGCGTAGCCCCCTTCCCCTGAAAATGGCCGAGAAATATACAAGTTACGGGGGTTTGGGCCACCCCCCATCGACGCTTTGAAGCCCCGAACTTCCTTGAAAGTCAGAAAATATTTAATCACCCTCCCCCATTTTTTGGCAAAAACCTGCGCTTTTTTTGCTATTTTTATGTGTTTTTACCATTTTTGATTTAGTCGCTAACCCCCTCCTTCTAAAAATGGCGAGGGACCCCTATCCTAGATTTCCAGCCGTTACATGTATACTGAGGGACCCTCATAAAATTTTAAGCGATTACATGCATGTTTTATTGTGATAGTTTCTCAATTTACTCTAGCTCACATTTAAAATAATGTACCACTTCGTGAAATTCTAATAGATAGGTACACTTTTGCCATACTAAAAAATTAAGTTCAAAAAATTCAAAAGGTTTTCACCAAAAATCGTCGGACGGTGACTTGTGTCTTGGACCCTGAGGGGGTTATACCCCTCCCCCTTATGGGAATGTGTGATGTCTCATTTATTACATCCAATACCTATTGCATCCAATCGCTACAGCAGCAGTAGCAGTAGCGAAGATTCAAATGATATAGAGTGTGCTAATAGTAGCGACATGACTTTATTGATGATCCAGACAATGAAACACTGAACTAAATTTGTTTCTTGTGACATAAATAGTAATAAAACTTGATATGAAAAGGCGCACCTAACTTTGCGCTAGCCATTTACTACTGAATGGAGCAGTCGCTCATTATTTCTTTTCCTATGCCCACCCCAAGTATGTGTCATGCAATAATATTTTCCTTGTCTGACCCCGGCCAGCCCCGGCCCCGGGCCGGGGCCGGGGATTTTTTCCAGCCCCGGTACCGCCCCGGCCCCTGCCAAAAAAGTCGCCCTGGTCGATCACTACATTCAAGTAAATGTTAAAGAGAATTTCAACCTACCATAAAGCGTAAAATATCACACGCCGAATTTGTATGACCAGAATTAAGTATAGTCTGTTTCGTTTATTGGAAAGCTTTTCCGCTGAATTTAGTCCGCATAAACCAGGCTACAAAAGTGACCTATAAGCATACGTGGGCAGCAAGAAAATTCTGGGGGGTGCAAGATTTTTTTGAAGGTCAAAAAATGGCCTTAAAAATGGTGGTATGGCGATAAAAACACCATTTTTCGACGTTTCTCATCAAGCACTATCCATTGGCATCAAAAAATTGCGAAAAAACGAAAAAAAATTTTCAAAAATTGAATTCTGGGGGGTATTTTGATTTCTGGGGGGTATTTTAGTTTCTGGGGGGTGCATACCCCCCAAACCCCCCACGCCCAGGTGTGCCTATAAGTACATACCTATATGATGCAGTCTTGCCTCTTAGCAGTATCAAAGATCATAATGCAACTCGATATTCTGTAGAATATACCTATTTGCTGTCGCATTAGTATAAAACACTTTTGTAGCCATTTTAAACTTTTCAAAAAACCCTCAATCAAATGAAACACACTATAGTTGCGTAGGTACCTTTATACGTACCTATTGTCCTGCTACATAGGTAGGTAACCCCTACCTAGCTATTTGAAATCGCATACTGACATGGCATTAGAATACTTATGCACACATGTACGTACATATGTATTTATGTAGGTACATATGTAGGATTTTGCAATATGTACGTAAGGCAAACCAACGACAATTAGAAATACCTACCATACAATTCAAACTATATAAGCATAAAAGATAAGATAAGCAATCTCTTTCAAACAAAAAATAGCAACTGCGTATACAGTATAGGTATAAGAGATAGCATTAGTATCATTCTTCAGAATCTTGATCACAGTTTCGCTATGCAGGGACGTAACCAGGATGTTATTTTGGGGTGTCGGAACGGTTTTGGGGGTCTCAAATGGTAAAAGAACGACGTTCAACTTGAAGATGGCTCATTTTCCTTTACTCCCCCTTTGAATTTTTTTGTGACGATTCCATTTTGGGGGGGGGTCAAAAGACCCCACTGACCATACGTGGGCAGCAAGAAAATTCTGGGGGGTGCAAGATTTTTTGAAGGTCGAAATATGGCCTTAAAAATGGTGGTATGGCGATAAAAACACCATTTTTCGACGTTTCTCATCAAGCACTATCCATTGGCATCAAAAAATTGCGAAAAAAACGAAAAAAATTTTCAAAAATTGAATTCTGGGGGGGGGTATTTTGATTTCTGGGGGGGTATTTTGGTTTCTGGGGGGTGAATACCCCCAAACCCCCACGCCCAGGTGTGCCACTGACCCCCCTCTGGTTACGTCTATGGCTATGGCGCAATGTGCGCGCGTGAGTTTACCAACACGAAAGTACGGGGTTCGAAACCCACGGATGTGAAGCTTTTTAAAAATTTTAAATCTCGCAAATATTGGCCCCTAATGCACGCGTTATTGGCCAATATTGGCCTTTAATGAAAAATTCGGGGCCAACATTGGCCAATAATCAGTGCCGTCCGACCACAAGAGGCTTTCTACTAAAATTTGAAAAAGTCAAAAATTTGAAAAATTAAAATTTGAATTTTCCGTAAACTGATGGTCTGCGGTCAAAGTGGGTGTCATATTCGTGACATGATCAGCGTATAAGAATTAGCCATTTTTCATCGAATTTAGAGCTAAATTAGAAAAAAGTTTTCCGTATGCCTAGGTACCTCATAAACTGCAAAAGTGACAGAAATTTCCCCTCCCGCACTGGTAACACCATTGCTGAAATTTCCTTTTGAATATCTTCCTTACAACTACTAATCTATCGATAAATCCCCATTAATTTAAATTCTGTGACTTAATTAAGCCAAACATAGGAGCAAGCCAGTTCTCAATCCTGGCTTCTCTTTTCGCATTCAATAAGTCAAAAGCAAAACTAAGGATCAAGCACTTTTAAAGATCACTATTGTGAAGAAATGAGCCGATAAAACAGAAAAATATTAAGGCAGCTATGTTTTCTGTTGGGGTGCGGCGCTGCTTGTTGCTGATGCCCTTTCCCTTTTTTGCTGCTGCTCTATTTGATTACAGTAATTCTTATAAGCGTTTTGTTATGCAAAAATGATATAACTTGCTAAAGTTCAAAATCCGTCATAAAACCCGTCAAAAATCCCTTGCCGTCAAAAACCCGTCAACGTATCCGAAAAACCGTCAATCTGACGGGAAAAAGGTCACACCTGGCAACACTGGACGCTACGCTGAACGCCCGTCAAGTTAGTTTCATCATTCCACAGTATACGTTTAAATGCTTCAAGTGCACAGAAGTAATCAACCTGTTTCTGTCATAACTGAAAACGTACAGATATAACTACAATTCATTTACAGAAATATAGTCCGTCTTGTTAACCTAGGGCATGAAAACGATAATCAAGAGTGCTCATTACTGTAACACCGATTTTTCAGAGCTCGGCACTCGGCAGTCGACTCGGGTCTAACGTTGTTAAAGTTAACTAATGATTAACTAATGCGCTTAGTTAACTAGGCTTTTTCAGGCACATTTAATCACACTAACTATAGTCTGTTTCATTTACCTTTGAGGTTTTTAAAAAAATTTAAAGTGACTACAAAAGTGTTTTAAACTGATACGATAAATATGATATTCTACAGCATGTCGAGTCACTTGGAGAAGTATGTATTCAGTGATAAGCCGCATTACTGCATCAAACGTTTGAACCACTTTTGTAGCTCGATTCTTGCGGAAAAATTTACAAGAATACCGCAAAGTTAAATGAAACAGACTATAACAACTATAGTCTGCTTCATATAACTTCGTGCATAAATTTTAAGAATTTTCATCGACAGTAAGCCAAGGTTTACGATAATTATATATCAGATCAATGTTATAATCGCAATCTGTCAGCTTATTGTCGGAGATGGTTTTGAAATTTATGACCGAAGCTGTGTGAAACAGACTATAATTCCGAAAAGTCAGTGGTTTGATTAATCAATAACTTAGCTATTTTTGGTTAGTCAATTTAATTAATAACAAGTCCATTTTTTGACACATAGTCGTATCGTAAGTGTGCATTAATTACTGTAGAGCAACAACATATAATTTTATTTTGTATGGTTTTCTGGCTAGTAACGCATCGGGCAAACGCCTGCTGTGCAATAATGGAAAGTGATCAGCCTTCATTAGTGTCTGGTGATCCGGAACTAATTGAGTGCGACAATGACACTGAACTTGACAGGAGCCCATCTGTTACTATAGTCTGTTTCACACAACGTCGGTCATAAATTTTAAAACTATCCCCGACAATAAGCTGACAGATTGCGATTATAGCATTGATCTGATATATAATTATCGTAACCGTCGGCTTACTCTCGATGAAAATTCTTAGAATTTATGCACGAAGTTATGTGAAACAGACTATAAATCAACAATATCGTCTAGTAGAAGTGCCTCATCTTTGAGCAATCATCAATCAAAACCACCCACCACAACACCACTGCCAATCATACGTATACGATGCTGTTAGTAACAAAAGTTCTTGTAAAAATTGCCAAGCGAAGTTGAGCGGCAAATTTCCATCGAATTTGAAGTCTCACTTGAAATCCAAGCACGCTTATTTGTGCGACGAATTTGTAAAGCATGGTACAAAAAAGGAAACCGTGAGTTGTGCCAAAAAAAGGAATCACGAACGTCCTCGTAAATTTTTGTTTACATCGGATTTGTTGGCTCCTTTTTATGCGAGTTTTAATTTCTCGGGATACTGTAAGAAATTTCTGCCGATTAATGATACACCGACTATATTTTATTATATTATTCTTGCAATTATAAAGCATCTGAGGAAATTGACTATAAAACGTCCTGTTTTTTCTAGGCAGAATATTTGACGAATTCCGTGGGTAGCCAAGCAGGTTCTCAACTTGATGAATTATCCAATGAAGAAAGCGTTGAAATACGAACAATGGTGACGACCACACCTGGGCGTGGGGGGTTTGGGGTATGCACCCCCAGAAACCAAAATACCCCCGCCAGAAATCAAAATACCCCCCCCCCCGGAATTCAATTTCTGGAAATTTTTTTCGTTTTTTCGCAATTTTTTGATGCCAATGGATAGTGCTTGATGAGAAACGTCGAAAAAATGGTGTTTTTATTGCCATACCACCATTTTTAAGGCCATTTTTTGACCTTCAAAAAATCTTGCACCCCTCCCCCAGAACTTTCTTCCTGCCCACGTATGGTGACGGACGACATTCTTGCTTTTGCTCAGGCGTCAATCAAAAAACGAAAGCGTTCTCAACCGCAGCAGAGCGCTTCCAAAGAAACGTCAGTGGATATGGAAATCCAGTTACACTTAAATGGCGCAAAGGAATCCATGAATTCAAATTTTGCAACTGCAACACCCTTCGGATTTTGGAGCGCAAATAAGGAGCGATTTTCCACATTGTATAACATTGTAACCACTGTTTTGGCCGTCCCCGTCACCTCGGCGGCCGGCACCATCCGATCGTGTTTTTAGCTAGGCGAGTGTTGCGCTGGACCAAAATCGCCATAATTTAAGCGACAGGAAACTAGAAGCAGAAAAAGATTTTTGTACTTGTTGATTTACAATTTTCGTGAATTGTGCCCAACATAAAATGTGCTTTCACAAGCATACGTGGGCAGCAAGAAAATTCTGGGGTGGTCCAAGATTTTTGAAGGTCAAAAAATGGCTCAAAAATGGTGATATGGCGATAAAAACACCATTTTTCGACGTTTCTCATCAAGCACTATCCATTGGCATCAAAATTGCGAAAAAAACGAAAAAAAATTTTCAAAAATTGATTTCTGGGGGGGTCTTTTGATTTCTGGGGGGGGGGATCTTTTGGTTTCTGGGGGGGTCCAGACCCCCCAGATCCCCCACGCCCATGTGTGTTCACAAGTATAACATTTTAGTCTTAGTTAAGCTAGGTAGTTGACTAGTTAATCAATAACTTAAATAGGCCAGTTTCTCTAATACAAGTTAATTAATAACTAATAAACAAGCCATTTTTTACTAACTTTAACAACGCTACGCGGGTCACTCCGTCGCACCCTGGAGAGATCGGGTACCTACTACAGTAACAGTAGTAAGACATTTTCTTATCGCACGATTTCACGCACCAGGTTAAAAAGTAACCTACATTACATCACACATGGGCGTGAGGGGTTTGGGGGGTATGCACCCCCCAGAAGTTGAAATACCCCCCCCAGAAATCAAAAATACCCCCCCGGAAAATTTTTTGTTGCTTTTTTACCAATTTTTTGATGCCATTGGATAGTGCCCGATGAGAAACGTCGAAAAATGGTGTTTTTTTTGCCATACAACCACTTTTAAGACCATTTTTCGACCTTTGAAAAATTTTCTCATTCCCCCCCCCCCCACCCAGAATTTCGGTGCTGCCCACCTATGCATTACATACGTACAGAGTGAAACCATAGCGTTTCATTTAGCTTTGCTGTGTTCTCCATTTGGCACTATAGTCTTTTTCACATGGTGCATAAATTCTACAGCACTCCTACCGTCACGAATTGAATTCATAGCACCTTCACTTATTTTAATTAAACCAAGATTAAATGAAACAGGATCGAAAGACCTATGAACATAATCAAAACGAAAGCAATTTTATTTCACAACTTTTTACACACTACCAGACCTTATTAACGATTCCTCCAACATGCTTCACGGAACTATAATTACAAATCTAGACAATATTTAGCACAGCGTTCAGAAAACATGACCACTCTGATAGATATGAGTTAGGAGTTGCCGTTTATTTAGTGAACACGAGACAGTCAGTTTAATTACAAAACAATAAACATCCCAGAAGAATCGAATGCCCGTAGTGTGTTCTCCATACCTGGGCGTGGGGTTTGGGGGTATGCACGCTCCCAGAAACCAAAACACCCCCAGAATGAAATTCTTTCGCAAGTTTCGATATCAATGGATAGTGCTCGAAGAGAAACGTTTGAAAAGGGTGTTTTTTCGCCATACCACCATTTTTGAGGCTATTTTTTACCTTTGAAAAGTATTGCAGCCTCCCCCGGAATTTCAGTGCCACCCACCTATGACGTTCTCCCTTGTCTGAGCTAAACACTTATTTAGTCGTTATAGTTAGCTACACATAATCCGATTCCGAGTGAAATAGGGGCCGATTATTCAAAACAATGCAGTTATGCAGCATATTAATCAACAAACAACTTTTAGATTAGAATACTCGGGAAACATCGCTTTTTGTAGAAAAGTTTTATTCGATTCTAATGAAACAGAATGCCTTTGCAATGCTATTATGTACACATGGACCTTTTTCCCAAACTATTTAGCGAATTTCGACAAAACACGTATTAGATGCGTATTTCGCATCATTTTTATACTTCCAAGTTCGTACACAAGGTCAACGAGCCAACTGTAGTCTATTTCAACTATAGTTAAAATTTTTAGTTACGAGAGCTTTTGCACTAAATCTTTTCGGGAGGTTACAGTAACTCCATCGTTCTTACTTACTGTAGTTCTTAAGAGCTTACTATAGATATACATGCAAGGAAGTTTTTCAATAGATTTTTTTGCGGCATAAATGGAAGAATGACTGCCGTTTACCCTCATTGAGCTTATTTGTCGACTTACAGTAAATCTTACGCTTGTAGCCTTCAAAAAAATTTACTCAAAAAGCTCTCGAATGAACGAAACGGACTATAACCAAAAACAGACGTGATTAAATGTTACGATAATGACATTGATGTTAAATAAAAAGCTAGCTAACGCTCGCAAAAATCTATGAAAAACCATATTTTCGCTAAAACATTTTAGTTTTAAGTTCTAAAATGAAAATAAAAATTTTCAATTATTTTTTATGCAGTCTGAGGATGACTGATTGGCTTTTTATTTTCGAAGAATTTGAATCAGAAACGTGTTCAAATAAGTTCTATAATTGTTGCTATAGCTTCCAAGTGAAACAAAAAAGTCTAGGATAGGTAATACGATAATTTAAGCGCAAAACTACGCGCACACAGTTCACGGCGTTAAAATGTTGTTTCGAATGAGACAAAAATTTGCAGCATATTTGAATACGACGAGTAGTAAGCCAAATATTTTTTCATCTAGATTGCGACTTGCGCGACAGCGATCGACGTAATTGTTTCTGAAAGCAATGAAAGCAATTAATTGATTCTGAAAGCAATGAAAGCAATTAATTGAACGAAATGAATTTTTATAATTAGAAATACTTTGAAGCACAAACAGGGGCGGATTTAAGGGGGCGGCCGCCGCCCCATTAGCCAAAAATATTTGGCGGGATAAAGAATGGACATGCAATTTGCAATGATCTTTGGCGGTCAGTGACCTCAATTTCTCAAATTTTTCCGGCGCCGGATGATACCTATTAATGACATTTATTTACTTTTCTTGGCGACCTGGGAGCCATTTTCTGTTCATGAAGGTTTTAGAAGAATTTTAACAGCAGAAACAGCTATTTTTGCATAGTTTTCTTCTATTTTCAATTAAAAATTTCGATGTTTCGCATCAAATGCTCTAAATACAGCAAATCAAGCAGTAAATCATGCTTCTAGACGTCTATCCGCCTTAATTTCACAAATTTTCCGGCGCTTCGCGCCAGATTTATGTTAAAGTTCAAGAAATTTAATGATTTTTTCGCACACATTTGTCGAAAATTTTAAAATTTTTATACAAAAAATTGCGTCAAAAGTGATTTTATGTAAAAGTATACAATGTAAAAACACCGAAAAAACGCTATTTCGCGCGTTTGGACCTATTTTTGATAATTTTTGGAAAAGTTGAGATACCGCCCCCCTCTTAAGAAGATCCTAGATCCGCCACCGAGCACAGATGAGAATTTTGGTTCTGTGGGTTGAACCCAAAATATTTCCAAAGTGCATATTTTGGGCTCAAAAACGATAATAGGTATCATACGTGGGCAGCAAGAAAATTCTAGGGGGGGATGCAAGATTTTTTAGAGGTCAAAAGATTACCTTAAAAATGGTGGTATGGCGAAAAAACACAATTTTTGGACGTTTCTCTTTCTAAAACATAAAATATTAGAAAAAATTTCGAAAAATGCGAAAAAAATCGACGAAATAAAGTAAAAAATCAGTAATAATATGACGCTAAAGGCCAAAAACTTGACACTTTCGAGTGAAAATATCACTAAAAATGATTAAAACGATGCCTTTCTTCGATTTTTTTGAAAAATCAAAAATTCCGGGGAGTGAAAAACTATCAGAGGAGGCGTGAAATTTCCCCAACCCCAAAGATCATGTTTGGCAATAAATCAAATAAGTCCGCCTTTCCAAATCAGAGCCTACATCAAATGCAAGCCGGGGATTTACTGGGTCCGTGGACACCATGGGTGGGCGGCAACAAAGCCCTGCGGGGGAAGGAGCAAGATTTTTTTCAAAAGGTCAAAAATGGCCTTAAAATAGTTGCAAGGGCGAAAAAAACACCATTTTTCAACGTTTCTCATCGAGCACAATCTATTGGCATCAAAAAATTAAGGAAAAGACAGAAAAAATTTCAAAAATTGAATTCTGGGGGATGTTTTGGCTTCTGGAAATGCATACTCCCTAAACCTCCCACGCCCAGGTATGGTGGACACCCCAGAAAAATACAACTTATTAGCTTACATTTTTTCTACTTTTTTATTTTCCGTTTTAAATTAATATAATACTTGCATATATACGCTTTTAGCTTCAACCTTACTCCATATTTGAAAAAAAGTAGTCATACATGATCTGGGGGAGGAGTCCCCGCAAGTTATCACCCCTTTAGAAATTTTTCATCATCCACCCCACCAGAATGTCGCGATTTTCTAAGTTTCAAAAATTTCCGAAAAATTCGTAGGAAAAGTGCTGTTTTCAACGTTTTTAGCTATCTCTTTGATCTAAAGAGTCAAATTTTATTACTCATTTTTTGACTATATTTAGTTCACTTTGTTCGAATTTTTTTCAAGTTTTTATAGCTCTAGAAATATAGAGCATCGTCAGAAATGACGAAAAACGATGTTTTTTGTCGCGTATCCACCATTTTTGACCCCTAAAAAGGTACTTTTAAATTTCACCCTGCCTCAGAATTCCCATGCTGTGCATGTCTAGTCGCTACGCTAGCCTAAACTGGTGCCGCTCATACCTGCGCGTGGAGCAGGTTTGGAGGGTATGCACCCCCAGAAATCAAAAATCACCCAGAAACCAAAATACCCCCCAGAATTCAATTTTTGAACATTTTTTTGTTTTTTCGCAATTTTTTGATGCCAATGGATAGAGCTCGATGAGAAACAATGAAAAATTGTGTTTTTTCGCCATACCACCATTTTTAAGGCCTTTTTTTGACCTTAGAAAAAATCTTGCACCCCTCCTCCAGAACTTTGGTGCCGCTAGGTTGCGGTGATAGTCAGAGGATTAATGGCACGGAACTTTAGCCACCTAGTTCCTCTCTGATGACCTCGCCTGTTTATACGATTTTTACATGTTTTTTCTGTGAATTTTTCTGTACATAATATTGCTTACTTCTTCACGTTTCGCCTCGTAAAACACATAATTTCTCATAATATAATTTTTTTCAGTTAAACTTGTGCTATTTCTCGCGCCTTTTTGTTTCATTCATACTATTAGCATGCATCCCTTCTACCCCTTTCTTCCTTTTTCTATTTATTTACATTTATTTATTTATTTTTCTTTTTTCCACATTCTCTCTGAAATATCCCTTTTTCCGCCTTTCCAAAAACTAAGAATTTAGGTTGTGCGGATGAGTGAATAAAGCTTATGATCAGTGACGATTCTAAGAATTTTCTTAGAGGCGGTACCATAGGTGAGAAGCACCAAAATTCTGGGGGTGCAAGATTTTTCAAAGGTCAAAACATGGTCTTAAAAATGGTGGTATTGCGAAAAACACACCATTTTCCAGCGGTTCTCATCGAACACTATCCATTAGCATCAAAAAATTGCGAAAAAACAGAAAAATTTCAAAAATTAAATCCTGGGGTGTATTTTGGTTTCTGGGCGGGTATAGGGACTTCTGGGGGTGCATAACCCCCTCCCCACGCTCAACGTGTGAGCGGTAGGTAACCCAGATTTTCAAAAAGAGTCGAAAATGGGTCCAAAACTACGCCCATCTTCAGTACAAAAATAGCGTTATTTCGGCGTTTTGCATTGTCAATTTTTATTTAAAATCACTTTTGACGCAACATTTTTTTTTAAATTTTTAAAATTTTAGACTATTTTGTGCGAAAAATCATTAAATTTCTTTTGACTTTAAGAAAATCCGGCGTGGAGCGCCAAAAAATTTGAGAAAATCAGGCGGAAGGATGTTAAGAAGCAAGATTTACCTCTCGATTTCCTGTATTTTGACGTAAAACGCCGAAAATGTTAGAAGGTATGCTTAAAAATGAGAAGAAATCTATGCCGAAATAACTGTTTCTCCTGTTGAAATTGCTTAAAACCTATTCCATGAGCGAAAAAATGACTTCCAGGTAGCCAGCAAAGTGAATAAGGGTCATTAATAGGTATTATTCGGCGCAAAGCGCCGGAAAAATTTGAGAAATTATGATCAGTGACGGCCAAATATTATTAAAAATTACTTTTCCATTCTTTAGCTCACCAACTATCTTTGGACCATAGGTGGGCGACACCTAAATTCTGGGATGCAAGATTTTTCAAAAGTTGAAAAATGGCCTCAAAAAATGGTCGTAGGGCGAAAAAACACCATTTTTCAACGTTGCTCATCGAGCACTATCCATTGGCATCAAAAAATTGCGAAAAAAAAACAAAATAATTTCAAAAATTGAATTCTAGGAGGAGGGAGGGTATTTAGGTTTTTGGGGGTATTTTGGTTTCTGTGGGGAATTTAGAGTTTCTACGGAGTATTTTGGTTTTTAGGAGGTGCATACCACCCAAACCCCCACGCCCAGGTATGGGGCGGACCCCCCCCCCCGTTGAATTCCGCCCCTGCTCAAGATGATCAAAAAATTGAATGAATCATCTGGCAAAAATGAATACAAATCACAAACTTTAAAAACAATTTATTTATCAGGCATTATAAATTTATGTTAATCTGAATTAGCTGTAAAAATGGATCATTTTACTTGCGTAAACAATTTAGCCCGGATGCGATTGGTGCATAATTCAAATTCCCGGATTAATTTTTCGCGTCGCTGCTGAACTTCGGGTAACATTTCGAATTTCCTACAAAAAAGTACGTATTAGCTCTTTAATTTATTTAAAAATCACTATTATTTATTAATTTTTATCCGTTTTTTTCAATTTTCGGGGACAAAACTCGTACGTTTTCATCGATAATTAACCACAAAATAACTAATTTTTTATACTGCATCGAAGAAAATGCTAGACTTTTCATCAATAATTCGAAAATATCTACATTCCCGACTACAAGTCGAACAAAGATGACAAAAGATGAGAGAAGTAAATTCAGGAATGTAGGATTTATGCCATACGTGGTGCAGCACCAAAATTCGAGGAAGGTGTGCAAGATTTTTAAAAAGTCAAAAAATGGCCTTAAAAATGGTGGTATAGCTAAAAAAACACAATTTTTCAACGTTTCTCATTGAGCACTATCCATCGGCATTAAAAAATTGCGAAAAAAACCAAAAAAATTACAAAAATTGAATTCTGGGTGGGGGTATTTTGGTTTTTTGGTTTCTCGGGGGGTGCATACCTAGAGCTGTGCCGGGGCCGCCTTTTTGCCGGGGCCGGGGCCGGGGCCTAGGCCCCGGTGCCGGGGCCGGTGCGCCGGGGCCGGGGCGGGCCTGGCCGGGGCCAATAATAGCGTGCTTTACCATGCTCATAGTACGACCCTGCCCTACCCCTTATATGTACCTATGCATATATTCTTGTTTGTAGATATGCACGTCAAGCGTTAATATTTGTTGGGATTACAAGATATAACAGAACATGGGCATCGGGGGATCTAGACCCCCAAGAATTCACATTCTCCCCCCCAAAAAAAATCCGCTAGACCCCCCAGAAATAGATTTTCAGAATTTTTTTTTGTTTTTCTGCGGTATTTTGGTGCTAATAGATAGCTCTCATTGAGAAACGCGAGAAAACGGTGTTTTTTCGCTCTATCATATATTATCAGGCACTTTTTGACTTTGAAAAATTTTGGACCCCCTAGAATTTTTGAGCTGCCCATGTATGGATTTAACTCCTCTGACTTGGATGCGTTTTTCAATGTGCTTTACTTTGCACTTTTTTAGGCTTATTATTCTATTTGTTCTGATAGACGTATGTAGCTGTCTGCTACCAAGCAAGCTGGAAATGCTCGTCTATATGAATTGCAATTTAAAATATGTCAATTTTGATTATTAACTAGAAATTTGCACCAATCTGACATAGTGAAATAAAGATTTGAATTAGCAAGATCTGTGGTTTGCTTGAAATTGAGTTTGAAGGTAAATCTGCCCAAACATTATCAATTTTCTACATTATAATCAACTCTAACATTGGCCCTGCCTGGGCCGGGGCCTATCCCCGCGCGCCGGGGCCTGGCCCCCGGCACAGCTCTAGTGCATACCCCCAACCCCCCCCCAACACGCCCAAATTAGGATTTGTCAACGGCACGTAGATAGCCGTCCTATTTTGGGGGGAATACACTAATTTTGGGGGACTAAGCCCAAAAAAGCCAAAATATAGCACAAAATAACGGGTAAAAAGTCCTATTTCCAATTGTTCTGAATTCTAGGGGTCCACAACCCGCCCATTCCCCCCAGAGATACGTGCCTGGATTTTGTCGTATTATCAGAACAATAAAAATGATAACGCTATGATCGATTTTGACTGGGAAATTTTTTCAAAAATCTCAGCGATTGAAATTTCTCGGCGCTTTATTTTGCTTTCAGCTAACTTACCGATTTTTTTGAAAGTTTTAAAATGATAGCTTAACAAGTGAATGACACTGATTCATTGTTTTTTATGCTCTAAAGCATAAAAGCTATAAAAAAAGTTAAGTCTTTCTAAGACTACACAGAAGTTTCTCCGAAAACCAAAAAAATAAGCTAAATTTAATTTGAAAAAGTGGAGGACGGCAAAGCGACATCAATTTCCTCCCAAATTCTTAGCAATATCTGGAATTTCCGCATCAGTGAGTGCCGAACATACATGTGCAGCATAGGTAATTTCGAGGTAGCGGGTTTAAATGAACAAGAAAATTTTTCATTTAGTACCTTTTCGGGCTACAAAAATAAGAAGGGGTCAAAAAAAACAATTTCTCGACGTTTCTGAAATTCTCTTTCTTTAAAAACGATGAAAATATTTTCAAACATT
Organism: Mermis nigrescens; assembly: GCA_036768485.1. Lineage (NCBI taxonomy): Eukaryota > Metazoa > Nematoda > Enoplea > Mermithida > Mermithidae > Mermis > Mermis nigrescens. Next base: position 3,565,857 of record JAVLUZ010000271.1, on the reverse strand, counting down.
TTCAACACAAAATTCAATGAAATTGAACGAAATAGTCAAGAAATGGATATTCGGCGCAAAGCGCAAAAGAGTTGGCACTTTTAGAGCCGAAAAAATCGCTAAAAGCGCAATTTTAGAGATTTTTATAAAATCAAAATTCAGGCGATGAAAAAATATTTGCAAGGATAAACCCAAGCACAGTGGACGTGGGGGAGTATACCTCCGAAGCTTAATACCCGCCAGAAACCAAAATGGCCCCAGAATTCAATTTTCAATATTTTTTTGTTTTTTTTCGCGATTTTTTTGATGTCAACGGATAGTGCTTGATGATAAACGTTGAAAAACGGAATTTTCTCGCCATACCAATTTTTAAGGCCATTTTTTTACTTTTAAAAAATCGTGCGATCCCCCAGAATTTTGATGTTGCCCACCTATGTACTCAGGTCCCTAAAACCATAAGTGATGTCGAGTCGAATATAACGAAGCGAGTAAATAACAAGTTTAGGCTAAAATTAGAAAATTGAAAATTAGCATGGAGAATAAACCTTAGTCATAAGTAAGAGCAATGCCTTTATAGACTTACACAGCAATGTTTCTTCTTGGTACGAGCTGTATTTGTATTATTTCTTTAATGTCTTTTAATTCTGTATTCTACATTTTCCGCGACTGTACATTTTCCTCTTCGTTAAAGTTTCTGATGACGTATTTTCGCTGTTGCAATAAAGTTACTTTCAAAAAAATGTATAAATGTCAGAAATTTTCAGGAAAAAGGCGAAAGAGTATTATATTTCCAAAATTTATGGCCACAATTCGCGCAAAAATTTGCAATAAATTTGCAAAATATTGATAAATAATTCACAAAACTTCCAGATGGAATTAAAATTTTAGATTTGCGAAAGAAATTTAAATAAAAAAGTAACGTATCACATGTGTTTTACAGACTTATTTAATTGATTGTTCTGCCGGATTCCTCCTATGTAAATCGACTTATTTTAATATGACATACCATGTTATATTACATTTGCTTGCCATATCTTATGCCATACGATATTCCGAAGGATAAACTGTTCACTTCCTATATTTTCATAATCTGAACAAATCGAATTATTCTTGCCTCTTGGAAGCGCTGAAAATTTCTTTCATTGGAAATGCACGTGGCGGATCGGGCAACGATTCAAAAGCCGCCCCTGCCTCTTTGAGACTCAATTGCCCGATCAAAACCTGAGCCGCTAAATCGCGCTGATTTTTGCGCCAACATTTGCCGCACGTCGTTCGTATCGTTTATTTTTTGCATTCTTTCTTCGCATCGCTGGAGCAATGCGTCCTTTTTCCGCTGTTTGTCCACTGCTTCCTGTTCAAGACGTACCAATTAGCATTTTTTCACAATTTTTCTGACGTCACATCGGTTAATTAGAGGCGAAGAAGCACGCACGCGGTGCAAAAAAATTAGTGTAGAAATAATGATTTATTCGTAATCACGCGAGTTAGTACCGGCTATAGACATATTATGCGGTGCATAAACAGGCACGTATCTCTGGGGGAATGGGGGGGTGTCTGACCCCCCAAAATTCAGAAAAATCGGGAAAATAGGACTCTTCAAACGTTATTTTGTGCTATTTTTGGCCTTTTTGGGCTCAGTCCCCCCCAAAATTGGTGTTGGTCCCCCAAAATAGGACGGCCAGCTACGTGCCTGAGCATAAACCCAAACATATATATATACATACATACAGCATGGAAATTAAATGGATCATCTCATCCCCAAAAACATTCTTACGAGCACTTTTAGGGCTAAAAACGCTGTTCACGCGTCAAAAACACAACTTTACGATATTTTTGAAGATATTCCTTTCTGCTACAACATAAAACGATAAATTTTTTAAAAGGTTTAATAAAGTTGAACGATATATACAGGGTGGCCCATAACAAAGGCTACATTCCGATTTAAGAGGTCATAACTTCGGCTGATGTGGGCAAGAAACTCCAGGACCGGCTTCATTAGATAGATAGAAGTGTCTTTTTTCATAGCCGTGTAAAAAATTTTGGCCATATCTCAATAGCTCGGACACCGCTACGATTTGTTTACACCCTACTTACCTATAGCGTCTTTGGTCCTGCCATAAAGGCATGTTTGTCTATCTAATTCAGCTGGTCCTAGGCTTTTATGTTCACTTCAGTCAAAGTTATGACCTATCAAATCAGAATGTGGCCTTTTTTATGGCCACCCTGTATGATCAAAAATGACCAATTGACGCAAACCGCGAGAAAAATTGACTCTACGGTGAAAAAATTACCCTAGAAACCTTTAGAACAACATGCTTTCTTAGGTTTTCTGTAAAACAGAAAAATCAGCTGGGTTCAGCAGCTTTTCGCGAGAGTCAGCAGTCGTCCTCAATAAACCGCACCCTCGAACTTAAGAACACATACGCTAATGCTTTAACCAGCCTGCCTGCTATCTCCAACTAGCATTATTCAGAATTTTAAGGGGGTATAAGGGGGTATGCTCCTGCCAAGACTTTCGAGAACGATACCTGCTCTGGCTATTTTTGGACAGAACACATTTTACTTCTACAATGATCGGGTGCCAAATAAAGACATGAAAAAGTCAGCGCTATACCAGATTCAGATAGGTAAGATCTTAGAACTTGATTGCAATGAAGATGGTTTGTTGAATGAAAATTTGACACGCAGTAACACATCATATTCGTTTACCATCGTAAGGAAACTCAGTTTAACCCTTTCCAGGACACTGCATAAGGTGCATGTATCAGGCACGTAGCTGGCCGTCCTATTTTGGGGAACCAACACCAATTTTTGGGGGACTTGACCCAAAAAGGTCAAAAATAGCACAAAATGACGTTTTAACAGTCCTATTTTTTCAATTTTTCTGGAATTTTGGGGGTACGAACCCCCAGAGATACGTGCCTTGCATGCAGGCGCATTACACGAACATATTCAATCTTCTACAGTGAACCATTTGTGATTTTTTTCCGAAGTTTTAATCTTGCTATCGAAAGAAGCGTATAGAGCAAAACATAAAATCGATTCAAAAATAGCGAAGGTAGGCTATGGAAAGACTCTTGAACAGAAGAACAGATTTTTTATTCAATTCGGATAATACTGAGAACATATTTAAAAATATTCTTTAAATGAGCGCTTCCTGTTTACAAAAAAGAGCAAAAATTCGATTATGCCACCGCTGCGATCATCGCTATAGTGTCACCTTACATCATCTATCGCTTCTATATTCAATTCGTCTAGCCATTACGAGGTGTAGATTCTAACAAAATTACTCTTTTTTTAGCAGCTAAATAGCTATATAAAATACCAGCGTGTCGCTGATAAAAACGAATCAATGAGTCTCGATCGATCAGCTGCGGTTTTTCTCACATATTTTGTACAAAAACATAATAATTTTATGACTGTCTAGAACTCTTACAAAACTACACGACAAAAACGCAGTAATCGACGTCACAAATGACTTATTTTTCACAATAACAAAAGCTCATGATATATGAAACTTCAATCAAAGGCATATTGCGTATTATTCATCTAGGAACTAAGAAGAAAATTATAATTGATGTTTCCAATGCGTAAAATAATAATTTCCTTGAATGAACAGATGTGAAGTAATCTGTTGAGATTATTTAATACTTGATTGGTTAACAATTAATAAAGTAGTCCTATTAAGGCTCTATGATGCTTCGCAGGACGCAATACTAATGAATGACGAGTTAATTTTCATACAATGTGATAAATTCGAGTTATGTTTCAAGGATTTAAATGAAATACGTATTCTAAAGGCCAAAAAACTTGAAATTCCAGTCATGTTAGATTGTTTATTGCTATTTAGAACCACTTAGTTATATTGTGACTTTTATGAACACCATGGATCTCCCACACACGATTACCGCGAATAGTTTTCAGATTTATACATATGTATTATGTATTGTGTAGTAGTAAATAAGACTTTGAGCTTTCCCAAACTTAGGTGAAAATTTGTTTTCAAGTTTCGCTCTGCGAGACCAACTCTGAAATTTTAAACTAAAGAAAGGATGAATAAGAAGAAAATAATAATACATTATAAAAATAATAGCTAATGACAAATACTCGTGTGATTTTCTCCATAATCTAAAGCACAATCTTTGACTAGTAATCGAAATTATCTTGATTTTTCAGTATGAAATTAGCACTACTTCTGTATTAAAATAGCAACTTTTACACAGCCTCAAAGTAAAAAACCATAAATGTTGAAAGAAATCGGCCAACCTGTGCAATAATATCTAAAGGCCCTTATTCATATAACTACGGGCTTACGCATAGATACACATGCACACGCGGTCGGTAGGGGGGTAAAACCCCCCAAATCCAAAGCAGTAAATTTAGAGTTCCTATTCAAATGACGAAAATGGTCAAAATAGCCTATGAAACACTTTTTCGAGGTAACATCCCATTTTAAAGCAGTTTTAGCCCATTTTGACTGCATTATATCGCATTTAACACTGAAAACATAGAAATTGATCAATTTTGGGCGCTTAAAGCACAAAATAGTATTCACTTTAACTACTGCTTTTGTCCTCAAAAATGATAAAAAAACGTTCCGTCAGCTCAAAATCGCCGGACAGCACTTGTCTGTGGACCCCTCAGCAAGGGTAATAAATAACCCTCACCACCCTTTGTGCATGTATACAGGCCCGTATCCAGGGGCGGGGGGGGGGCCTGCCCCCCGAAATGGGGAAAAAAATTTGTTTTTCCCAAGGGTTCCCCAATGGAAAAAATGAAAAATTGGCGAAGTGGGTTTGGAAACACCGCCAAATCAGGTTTTCAGCGTACTTTTGAGCTAGTAAACTCAGAATTTTCCGCGCTTCGCGCCGATTTATTATTTATGTAGGTTTTGTCTTCTAAACCGCTGAAAATCGCTCAAATTTGAGTTAGACATAGAGAGTATGTCAATTTTTTTCTGGCGCTTTGCGCCGGATCCATTGTTTAGCTATAGTTTTTGCCTTCTAGCTCACTCAAAACAGCTCAAATTTGAGTTATGACATGGAAAACAGGAAATTTTTCAGGCGCTTCGCGCCGTATTTATTGTTTATACAGGTTTTTGTCTTCTGACCCGCTCAAAACCGCTCAAATTTGAACTTGACATGCAGAATATGTCAATTTTTTTCGGCGCTTGGCGCCGAATTATTCGTTATCCGTATTGTTTTTCTCTGTAAAGCACAATGATTAAGTATAAAGGCAAGAGATAAGAAATAATTCGTCGATTAAGTGATGAGAAATCAGCTTAAATAATAAATTTGCTGTTTATCAATATGAAATAGAGTACAAATTTTTTAATTTTTTTGTTGAAATTTTTCTTCACCGTCGTATAGAGCTCGCCGAGATACGTTCAAAACTGTCTTTATTTTCGCCTATCTCCTAATGGTTCTCGAGATATCCGGCCTCAAAAATTTTCGCCCCCCCCCCGAAATAAAATCCTGGATACGGGCCTGCATGTATATACGGGCTTACTTGCTTTCCGAGAGTAAAAAGCCAGGAATAATAAAAAGCAACGTAAATCCCGCGCGTGCTTGAAATAAAAATATGATAAAAATATTTTAAAAAGATCATATATATACGTGCGTACTTCTTCATTTTCCTTGTTGCTCTCCGCACTGAGCGGCAAAAGTAGGAAATAGCACCAGCCGACCTCGCCCTATCAGCTTCGCGACTGATTTTTGGCAATGGGCCGCGGACCGCTCGTACTATTATTAAATCCGTTCGTTAAGGGGCTAAGCCTATGAATCGAACCGCTGTTTTTGCTAAGCTGCGTCAATTGCGTGCTAAAGCTACCACTACTACACGAGCTTCGCGTCGTAGACGTTAAGGAAGACTCTACGGATGAATTAAGATGTCGGTTATTGGAAAAAGTCGGTTTACCGATTGTTTGAAAATCAAGATTGCCATTTGTTAATTTGGGACATTTAGTGAGATTCAAGTCCGCGATCATTCCGTCGAACGATTCGCCGCCGTTTTTACGCAATTGTTCGATTTTATTCGATTTATCCACTTTATTCAATTTTTCGATTTTATTCAATTTTTTGAATTTGTTCAATTTTTCAAGCCGAGACGATCCGGGGCGTTCGAGGTCCACCAACGCATTAGATGCAAAGTCAGGCGGACCATCGTTGACGTCAGTTCGCTTAGCCGACGTTCTCGCGTTAAAAAGCTTCCGGCGGGCGCATTTATGTTCGACGGCGGAAAATTCGCGGCGTCGGTCGGCGGACTTCGCGCATTCCGCACCCTCGGGCGGATAGTACTTAAAATTAATTTCGTCGTTTACACTCAATGCGGCGGGGTAAGTGCCCAAATTTGGTTCCTCTGGCGCCGACAATGAGCTAGAGCGCCGTTTCGTATCCCACTGCCTTCTTTCCCGCCTGCGAACCGACGACGACGACGAATGGTCGCTTCCGATTGGCCGAAATTTCGGCGAATCGTTGGAAGACGTTTTGGTCGAAGCGCTGTCGTTCAAAGAACACGGTTCGTCGGATGAAATAATTTCGTTCGACAGGCAATTTCGGCGCGGTTTCGGGTCGCGCAAATTTTGGGCGAAAAATCCGTTAATTCGTTTGCCGTTTCCGGGCGAATTAACTTTGATCATAAATTCCTCGAGGGCCTCGCGTTTCGTTCGTTCGTTTTCCAGCATTTTTTTGTACGCTCTTCTCTGCTTACGCAATAAATATTTCAACGTGGAATGGTCGACCAGCGAGCTGGTTTGTTTTTGAATTTGGGCCGATTTATTGCCGAAGAGCAATCGGTGCAATTCGTGCGTCAGCTGGGACGCGGAAGAGGAATTTTGCGTATTCGACGAGCTATTAAGCTCGTCCAATGACCCGGTATAACGCATTTTCGGCCCAGATTCCGAGCTAACGTCGGTATGGGGAACGGGAGCGTTAAAAGCCGAACTGGGCGTCAAATTTTCGGCGGATAGGGCCAAAGCGGGTTGCGACATGGCTTGGGCCGATGACGTCATCGTTTGTTCACGCCCGGTAACGTTACTTAATAATTCATCGAATTTACGCCCGTCATCGGCAGCCCCCGGCTGCGAGGCGTGGTCCGCCCGGCTCGCTTTGGTTCTCAGGTACATCGGCTTATAATAAGTAGAAATAGCGGTTATTTTACGGTTGCTCTCTTCTAGCAACAACGACGACTCATTTTCGCTACTGTGGTCGACAGAATTACTCGACTGATTATTCATAACGTAATGCGACAAAAGCCATAAGTGTCATTAGCCGATAGTAACGACGATGCAGTTTTTCGTCTAGAGACCCGTTACGCAGAAATTGCGAATGTCAAACGCTTCGAAAAAAAAACAGAAAACGTACCAGCTAAATATTCGGGTAGCGGAGACGCAAAAAATATACCGAAATGTAATTATGTATACTTAGTAGGACATAAATAATGCGCTAGGTGGGCAAATAAGGCTATATCGCGTGAAAAAAACCATCTTTTTCGTAACATTAATTACAAAGGCGTCGAAGCTTGTATGTAAATATGCGAGAAAAAATAATGACGAGCAACATTGAGGGGAAGTTCCTCTCATTTACGAAATATACAGGTCAGAACGTATCCGGGAGGAAAAATTCTATAAAAATACATGATACAAAATCCGAAACTTTAGTGCAATACAATCAACACATCGGACAGGGTCGGATCTGTGCGTGTTCTTGTAGGCTTGGGGAGCATACGTGTAACGGCTTGAAATTTTGGACGGGGGCCCCCGGCCATCTTGGGGGCTGAATAACTTTCAAGTAACGCCTAAAAACGGCCAAAAATGCAAATTTTTCAATGCTTTCAAAAGTTTCCTGTCTTTAGGGGATGTGGGTCGAACAACTTTGGGTGGAGTGGACCTTACCTCATCCCACCTCATACATGTCTGAGAGATTAGACCCTTAGAATGATTACTGGCTCTGACCCTTCAGAATAGTCGATTTGCCAAAAAAATTGAAGCAGGGGTGCTGCTTTACGCCTTTTTTAGTAATTAATAGTGAACTTAAGATTTACTTCATTTACTCAAAACCAAAGATTTTATCATATATTTCTTCAGTCTTTCAACGTGAAAGTCGGCATAAAAAAGGATTACGTCGCACTTAAAAATGCATAATATCAAGTGAAATGCCTTTTTGAATGGTTTTTTCGCGGTCAAGCTGATCTTTAATATAAAATGATGAGCATGTAGCATTATAAAAATTTCAATTTTATGTTGAAAAATGGATTTTTAAGAACTTACACAACCCTAACTGATGAGGATATTCTATTATGAACTTGAAAACTTCCTTACCATTTTTGATTTCCCCGAAAATCGCTCCAGTCACGTATTTTTGAAGATCTGAAGACATGCATCATGCGCATTTGAAATTTTGTGCTATAGACTGTTATCATTTAAATAAACTGATTAAACTTTCTTTCGTTCTTTCGACATTTATCTTTCGTTAAATCCTATTTTTAATGTAATTTTTATTGCATTTTCTACGGTAGTAATTGGCTAATAAATATTATTGTTATTATTAAGATCAGGAGCCATCATTTATACTTTTTAAAACATTTCTCTTATTCCAAAAGTTTTTAATCTGAAGGCGTTATAAGATGGAAGAAAACCCTTCAATTAATCTCTTTTTCGTACTTATATTTATTTGCTTAACCTGCAGTAAGTACCATTAAAGATCTTAAGCATGCATGCGGTAGAGGGGAAATGGGATCTCCATCCAAATTTTGTTGTCTCTCAAAGACCATAAACTTTTTAACCCCATTTTCGCAAAATTTGCGTTTTTTTGGTCATTTTCAAGGGCGATTTTCATGGGAGCAGCCGCATGCCCCCCACCATTCGCCCAACATAGTTGGCGAGATAAAGAATGGGTATGTGATTTGCGATGATTTCTGGCCATCATGATCATAATTTCTCAAATTTTTCCGGCGCTTTGCGCCCGATAATACCTATTAATAATATGTTTATTACCTTAGAGCCTAAACGCCATATCTTTGCTCGAGGAATAACTTTTTAATCTACTTCAAAAGCAGAAATAGCTATTTCAGCACAATTTTCTCCTATTTTCAAGCATAACTTTTAAAAATGTCCGACGCCCTGCATCAATAACTACAAATGTAGGGAATCGAGCAGTAATTCAAGCTTCTAAATGCCCTTACGCCTAAATTTCAAAGATTTTCCGACACTTCACGCCGAATTTTCGCTAAAGTAAAAGAAATTTAATGATTTTTTCCGTACGAAATTTGAAATTTTTGACTTTTTCGGAAAAACGTTAGGCCGATAGCAATTTTTAATAAAATTAGACAAGCAAAACGCCGGAAAACGCTTTATAGTACGATGTCCCTATTTTTGACTTTTTTTAGAAAAGCTGGATACCGCCCCCTTATAAAATTTAAAATTTTTGACTTTTTCGGAAAAACGTTAGGCCGATAGCAATTTTCAATAAAATTAGACAAGCAAAACGCCGGAAAACGCTTTATCGTACGATGTCCCTATTTTTGACTTTTTTTTACATCAAATTGCTTCCATGTTCACTCAAATCTTGGTTATTTGATCACCTAAAACAAAACAAATTATTAGTCCAAGCTTAATTTTACCCTTTTAGTTTAGTTCTTGAAATAAATAAATATTACGTTGTATAATTTGATAAAAAAACATTAATTGTATCTTATTTTCATTAAATTTTTTTCGTCTTTTACAGGCCCCGGCGCCGCGGCCAGCCTGGCCCCGGCCCAGGGCGGGGCCTGGCACATCTCTAATGAGAAGTATAAGCTTCTTTCAAAATAAAGCGTACATATTTAAAAATACGCTAAAACCTCAAAATTCTTCTAATTATTAGAATTGTTAGTTGGGATTAGCAGGCTCGTATCCAGGATCCGCATACATGCACATAGGGAGGGGTGAGAGGGGTATCAACCCCCGCTGAAGAGTCCAAAAGTTAGGTACTGTCGAGCAGTTTGAGCCAAAAATAGAGTATTTTTAGACGATTTTGACGTAAAAATAGCCAAAAACGCAGTTTACTGAAGTAAAAATCTTAAATTTTACCTTGCCTGACCCCAAAATCTCAATTTCACCCCTCCCTGGCCAACCTGACCTTGTGCATCTGAGATCTAACAGGATCCGGCCAAGGGGTAGAGGCGAACCCAACATAAAATGGTCTTTATCTCGGGAAATTCGTCGGGATAGCTCGCAAAAACCGCATTTTTAGATATTTTTCTACATGCTCTATCCATTAAGATAATATAATTCAAATTTTTCAAAAAATTTTTATCCGACTTAAAAGGCTATAAAAAGTCTCATTTTTTTCGGTCGCGCATGGGCTAAAATTATGGAGAATAATTCACATCCGGCGCGAAGCGCCGAAAATTTCAAGACAAAGACATGCGATTTTTCCATCTTTCCGTGCAGTAGCTTATCTTTCAAAATTTTTTCCGGCCAAGGGGTGGGGCGGCCGCACCTCACCCCCACCCCCTATATGCGGCCCTGGTTGGGATGGTGGGAATGTTGGGATGGTGGGAATGTTGGTACGGTGGGAATGTTAGGACTCGCAGTCAGTGATCGACCGGGTACCCGGGCCCGGCCGGTCATAGCAGGCCCAGGCCCGGGCCCGGCTGAAAACCACCGGGCCTCAACCGGGCCTCAAATAATTATTGTTAATATTTTAGACGTTTACTATTTAAGCCGTTGTCTGTACTTCTTATGAATTTGCTTTAGCCTGTGATTCTATTTAAATCTATTTGCCTTACTTCTGCCCACCTGCGCATTATCATATCCTTGTCAACTTCATATGTATATGCATCTTCTATACAACGCTTCAATCAGAGGCGTAGCCAGAATTTTGGTTCGGGATGCATACACAAAAATTTTTCTAAGACTACTTTTGCATTGAATGTTAGTAACGTTATGTACCAACCGCTGAAATTTTCGCTAAATCGGTCAAATCTCAGTTCTGAGTTAAGCCCAAAACACTTAAAATTGATGAACTCCTACATTGTACAAGATTTCTGAGCTGAAATGCGCTTTTCGACCTCTGCTAAATATAAAGCGCAGCAAAGGGTGCTGCCAATAAGATATAAGAAAAATGCATCAATGACAATTTGTTCTTATCGTTTTCAGGCCCATTTGTGGCCTTCTTATTGACATGATATAACTCAGAAAACAGAAAATGCGCAAAAACACAAAAAATTTGGCCATTCCTTTCATTTAAAATAGAATTATGTGTCCTATCCTTGTAAAGAAAGACAAACAAAGCAATGAATAGACAAACTGGTACACAATCATTTTCGCAGATTTACTGTTATGCTCAACAAGCATACGCAGTTTCATTCAACGAACAAACAGAGCAATAAATCACTAAAGTGATGTGAATTGATCGATTATTTTAGCTAATTCAAGCTTTTGAACTCGTTGGATCTATATAACAATAAACATAATAAAGACTCGGCGCGAAGCGCAGGAAAATTTTTGACGTTTTTGCCTTTTTGAACTAATTTTCTGGACACAATTATTACACTAGAAAAATCAACAAAATTTCTGAAAAATTTAGGGGGCATGTGCCCCCAATGCCCCCCCGGCTACGCCTATGGCTTCAATACGTTTCCTATCCTATACACTACACAATTTCAATTGACGTCAATGTTCGCTATAGTTTGAGTTCTAAAATCCAAATAGCATAATTTCTATATCTGCCCATATCATAGTCGCTGTTATGGCTGAATGTATAAATTTAATGCTCAATTTCCTCTAAATATCTACATGAAACCCTGTGCTTTTTCAAACCGTGTTTAGTTGCACGTGCATTTTAATAATGGAATTGCGCGCTATTGTATTAAAAAGTTTGTTCTTGCTTGAATAATGCTACCAAAATCCTTGCTAACTACTTAATTTATTTCTAGAAAGATTGAATAATTAACAGAGCTTAGAATTTAAAAATCTTCTTGACGCAGCAGTAAGCCTTGCGCTTGACAAATAAGAAATGTAAAATTGGTCTGAATATGTATCTTATGCATAACATTATATTGGAAGCAAGGCATGTTGTTAGTATATAAGCCCGGGCCCGGGCCCGGTACCAAGCCCGGCAGCAAAGCCCGGGCCCGGTATTTTTTGAGCCCGGTCGATCAATGCGAGTCGCAGTGGGAATGTCGGGACTCTGCAGTGAGAATGTTGGGACGGTGGAAGTGTTAGGACGGTAGGAATAATTGAATACGATCGAAAAAGTCAGTCTAGGGACATCTCAACCGTTGAACAATAAAAAAATGGCGGTCTAACCGACTCAAAAAATGTATTCTTATATGTTTCTTTACTCAATTCAAGTCTACCGGCAGAGGGTACATTTTTCGGAAAACGATCAATGAAATAATATTTCAGTAGAAAGCCGTGAAGTTTAATGAGCAGATTAAGTCATTAGCATATTGTTGTCTTCAGGAGGAAGCGGGGGAGAGCGGCCGCCCCCGTGTCGTCAAAAAAACATTCGGACGCAATGAAGAAAAGATGTGTATTTTGTGATGATTTTAGCCATTTTTATCATGGTTTTTCAAATTTTTTTGTGCTTCGCGCCGGGATAGCACTAATTAATGACATTTACTGGCTCTCTTGGCACTCTTAAAAAAACTTAAATTTGCTTGCGTCAGAAGAGTAGTTCTTGTACAGAACAAGGATTTCGTCTCCTCTCGAGTGTTTTTTTCGGCGATTTGTATCAATTTCTGCATCAATTTGGCGAGTTTTCAATAAAAAAGTTAGGTGAATTTCGAAAATTGTTTTACTTTTTTGCATCGGAAATATTTCTGCCTATCAAAAGACAGCGAAAAATTGGTACATTGAGCATGGATTTTTGGATAATGTTTGACACTTTTAGAAAACTTTTAGTTCCGCCCCTGTCAGAAAATTCTGGATTCGCGGATATTTTTGACATAAAAATAGGATTTTTTAACAAGGAACACATAAAAACTAGTTAGGATAAGGACTTTAGAAGAATGCATTAAAAAATACACACACATAGTGACGACGACAAGGCAAATACTTTACATTCATCGAAACAACTTGTTTTATACAGAAGGGATAGGTCAAAAAACGAATCGAAGTCGTGCCCAGTATATTATGAACGACTAGCATACATATGCATATAGATCCAAGTAGGGGTTTGTGACTTACCCCGAGAGTCCATGCAATTATGTAGTCTCGGAGCAGACCAAATTAACTTTAAATTTTTGCTAAGGATAAAAAATATGAGGAAGTCTTGAGAATGAAGGTTTGGTTGCATACATGCACAGCATGGGAATTGGGGGTGGGGCGTGTGGTGTAATTAAAAAGTGCCTTTTTTGTAAGCAAAGATGGTACATAGGTATACATCAAAAACATCGTTTTCCAGCGTTTCTGATGATGCTCTACATTTCTAGAGCATAAAAGCATTCGAAAATTTCGAGAAAAAACAATAAAGTCGAACAAATTGAACAAAATATAGTCAAAACATGAATACAGTAGGCGCGAAGCGCCAAAAATTCGGCACTTCTGAGCAAATAGATAGCTAAAAACGCTTAAAAAAGCAAGTTCTCTACAGTTTTAGAGAATTTGTTGGGAACTTCCGAAAAGTCGCTAATTCTGGGGGTGAACAAATTTTTGCGAGGAGTTAAATTTTTTCGGGGATGAAACCCCTCTCCCAAGATTATGTATGTTTGGTTGGTCCTACAAGTAAATTCATACAAATATGGTTGTGCAGGGTACATCACATTTAGAAACGAATGAGACTTTTTTAATACTCCTTACGAAAATGGTCCTGCCCGACCAACCTCTAGTTAATGACGTGCATTTGTTTCCGACAAATGCTGCGTGGCCGTGATTGGTTTGGCAACAGACATGCACAACATGGAAATTCGGCACTTGTGCAGTTTATTGCCTATCGTATTTTTTCGATCTTTTTTAGCATTAGGGTATAAACAGCATTATGGAATACATATTATATGATATACTGCTTAATGTTTCTCAGTCTTTGAAGTGGAATTTGAATTTAAAAATTTTTTAAATTTTATTTTTTTTTAATTTAATTCAATTAATTTTTTTTTAATTTAAAAATTTCAATTCTTTTTAAAAGTTGAATTTGAATTTCTCTTCAAATTAAAAAAATTGATTTTTTAGATTTGAATTTTTCAAAAGTTTGATTTTACTTCTCCTGTTATCAATGTCTTACGCTTAGTAATGTGCATTCATATTGGTACCGGAGGATGGGCTAAGCCTACTTCAAAATAGGCCGAAAATTGAGGAGCGAGCGGAGCGAGCGAAGAAATTTTAGCCGCTCGCTCCGCAATTTTCGCTGATTCAGGCTTAGCCATTCCCTGGAACTAGTGATCGACCGGGGCGACTTTTTTGGCCGGGGGCGGGGCGGTACCGGGGCTAGAAAAAATCTCCGGCCCCGGCCGGGGCCGGGGCTGGCCGGGGTCAGACAAGGAAAATATTATTGCATGACACATACTTGGGGTGGGCATAGAAAGAGAAATAATGAGCGACTGCTCCATTCAAGTAAATGGCAAGCGCAAAGTTAGGTGCGCCTTTGTATACCAAGTTTTATTACTATTTATGTCACAATAAACAAATTTAGTCCAGTGTTTTATTGTCTGAATCATCAATAAAGTCTTTGTCGCTGCTATTAGCACACTCTATATCATTTGAATCTTCACTACTGCTACTGCTGCTGTAGCGATTGGATGCAAGAGGGACCCCCTCAGGGTGCAAGACACAAGTCACTGTCACACGATTTTTGGTGAAAACCTTTTGAATTTTTTGAACTTAATTTTTTAGTATGGCAAAAGTGTACCTAACTATTAGAATTTCACGATGTGATACATGATTTTAGAATGTGAGCTAGAGTGAACAGATAAACTATCACTATAAAACATGCATGGGTAGGGGTCCCTCGCCATGTTTAGAAGGAGGGGGTTAGCGACTAGATCAAAAATGGTAAAAACAAATAAAAATAGCCAAAAAAGCGCAGGTTTTCGCCAAAAAATGGGGAAGGGTCGTCAAATATTTTCTGAATTTCAAGGAAGTTCGGGGCTCCAAAGCGTGGATGGGGGATGGCCCAACCCCTGTCACATGTATATTTCTTGGCCATTTTCAGGGGAGGGGGTAAGCGGCTCCATTTTTGTAGCCGCTTACCCCCTGAAAATCTTTAAAATGGCAGAATTTACAATAGGGAATTCTACACCTTTTTACAGTTTTTGTTCTTCAGAAATATTTGTACATGTACAAAGACGGTCCTGAAATGTCTTTGTACATCAGCAAAAATCTTCGCCGAATACAAAAAGACTGTGCTTCTAAATGTGATAATTCGGCCTAAATTTAGTTGATAATATTAGTTCGACGCGAAGTGCCGAACTTTTTATGAGCTTGTGATGGATTTCACACATAAAAATCGACTGAGAAAGCTAAAACAACTTGTACTACAAAATCAGAAATATTACAAAAATTATAATATGCGAATTGAATCTTGTAATAAGCAACACTGCGCTTAGAATGGAAAAATAGAGAAATGACAAATATTCAGAAACCCAAAAATTAGCCAAATACACTGCTACAGGTCGAAAAAGTATGTTTTACCACACTGAAATCGTTACTATACCATATTAAAGTATACAAAAATTTGCATGTACAAAACAGTGTTTTTTGTATTTGCCAAAAATTTTTCCCGATGTAAAGACTTTACAGGACTATCTTTGTACATGTACAAAGATTTTTGGGAAGATAAAAACTATAAGAAGGTGTGAAATGATATGGAAAACTGTCTGTCCTATATATGTTTAAATTGGCAAAATTTGTTTTTAGAATGGAAAAATGTCAGATTTTTAGGCGCTTCGCGCCGTTTTAAGACAATTTTAGTAATTTTTTGCGTTAGAAGCCCAGAAATTAGCTAAAATATACAATCAAAAGTCAAAAGACCCTATTTTACCACACAAAAATCGCTACTGTACCATATTATAGTAACCAAAAATTTGTGTGTACAAAATGTACAAAGACTTTTGGGTATCATCTTTATTTATGTATATACAGAGGTACATTGCACAAAAAAACACTGTCACATACCTACTGATAGTATGCGAAAATGTGTATGTTTAAAAATATATCTATATAATATAGCTACAAAAATTTGTTAGCTCATCTAAAGACCTTTTTCGAGATCTTTGTACATGCACAAGAAGCTCGTAAAACAAAATAGAGTCGGCTAATAATAGTCCACCACTTAATTTTCTGGTCCTCCAATTTGGGATTTCACCCCTCCCTCAACTCTGGACCTTAGGAAACTATTTGAGATATATTTAGTTTATCGGATCGGACGCAATTCTGCAGCGTAGTTTACATTCGCCTATAATTAACCACCGTCCTCATAACTATTACACAAGAAACGCGTTTTAAAGCACGCGGATCTCATTCAATTCAATGTAAAAGTGTTTTTGTAAAAATAATTTGTTGAAAACGTACAATTTCCAACCAGAAATAGTACGCATTTGTCATCTCTAAATCTTTTAGCCATAGCCATGAATGAATGAGGTTAAAGTAGCATTTAGTTCGAATAAGTTAAGTGGAGGAATCGAAAACATGTAGATTTTCCAGAACATTTATTCAGTAAAAGCTCATTTATACACAGTAGCAAAGTTATAACGAGGACTAAGTAAGTATACATATGGTCTAATCAGTACAGTTCTCAAAATTAACACTTGCTCATTGATAAATAAGTGCCAGTATCACAGCCTGTACAAAATACGAATTACACTAAATTAATCCCGGCCCCGGCCATTTTTTGAACTTGCCCCGGCCGGGGCCGGGATAATCAAAAATGGCCGGGGATTGCTGGGGCCGGGGCCCCGGTCGATCACTACCTGGAACCAATATGCATCCTCAAACAATCAAGCCACTCGTACTTGCCCTCCGTTTCTAGCCATTTTATATTGTTTTTGAGATGCGGAAAAAATACATGGTTGGCTCATAAGATTGTTAGCAACTCTCAGAATCAGTTGGCGCTACCCGAGTGGTTAACGCGTTGTGCTGGAGAGCAAGAGGTCGAAGGATCGAAACCGGGCAGCTACGAGGTATTTCTCTTTCAGAAAAAGCTCGGTATATACCCTAAGGTTAAAAAGATGGAAAAATTCGATGTGCAATAAACTGCATAATTACCGGAAATTTGGCATTGGTGTAGCTGATTTCACATATGCATTGAGATAGCCACGTTACGTTTACAGAAAATAGTATACGGTGTAAGCTGCCACCTAGGTGGTTCAAAATGAGTCAAGTCAAAAACAAATGAGGCAGTGCTCGAATTGTTTCTATAGATCCATGTGACTAACAAAATATTGGTGCCAGCATTTAAAATAAGCCTAAGTAACGGGATACAACTCGAGTCGCTCGCTTTGCTCGCTCCACTCGTCGCATCCCATTATTCAGGCTCATTTAAAACGCTGCCATTAACATTTTGGTCAGTCCATGATGCTGAGCTTAAGCCTAATAAGCAGGTAAACCAATGCAAGACATTACAAATACCTTGCGTTCTTCATCAAAATGAAGCGTTAGTCAATGGGTTAAGGTTCTGGGCTTTGAAGCAAGAGGTCTGAGTTTTGAATCTGGTTGGTAGCGACTTTTTTCCGCTTCATCAAGTGCTACAAAGTGCATACATACGCCTTTACAATATGACTATCATAATACATATGTCAGGCAAGGCAGTAATTATTTGCAGTCAACTGCAATTAATATAGCACACAATGTAAAATTGTATACAGTCAAAAACCAGCGGCCTAGACTGCAGGTAATATAGCACACAACGTAAAATTATATGCTGTCAAAAACCTGTGACCTAGACTGCAGGCAATATAGCACATCATGTAAAATTATATGCAGTCAAAAACCAGCGGCCTAGACTGCAGGTAATATAGCACACAATGTGATATTATATGAGTCAAGTTCAATGTTTATTGATATGGGAAGCTGGCGCTTCACTCGCATTTTGACCTGTAGTAGATGGTTTTAGAAGGCACTTTCATTTGAGATGGTCTAGCAGATTTGCTTCCTCAATAGGGAATTTTTTGCACTGCATGGGTAGCAGCTTCAATAGCTGCCCATCCACCCATTATCGCATTTTGATGAGCCAGCGTAAGCTCTGTTCCTGCATGATAGATATTGTGTAGCTGTTGCTGTTCTTGTCCCCATTCTGGGGAATTCTTTTACTTTAGTGAAAATAAAATTATACACCAGATCAGGCCCGTATCCAGGATTTTATTTCGGGGGGGGGTCCGAAAATTTTTGAGGCCAGATATCTCAAGAACCATTAGGAGATAGGCGAAAATAAAGACAGTTTTGAACGTATCTCGGCGAGCTCTATACGACGGTGAAGAAAAATTTCAACAAAAAAAATTAAAAAATTTTCACTTTATATCATATTGAAATACAGCAAATTTATGATTTAAGCTGATTTCTCATCACTTAATTGACGAATTATTTGTTAGCTCTTGCCTTTATACTTAATCATTATGCTTTACAGAGAAAAACAATACGGATAACGAATAATTCGGCGCCAAGGGCCGAAAAAATTGACATATTCTGCATGTCAAGTTCAAATTTGAGCGGTTTTGAGCGGGTCAGAGGACAAAAAACCTATATAAACAATAAATACGGCGCGAAGCGCCGGAAAAGTATGTTTCCTATGTCAAACCTCAAATTTGAGCTGTTTTGAGTGAGCTAGAAGGCAAAAACTATAGCTAAACGATGAATCCGGCGCAAAGCGTTAGAAAAAAAATTGACATACTCTCTATGTCTAACTCAAATTTGAGTGATTTTCAGCTGTTTATAAGACAAAACCTTATATAAACAATAAATCCGGCGCGAAGCGCCGGAAAATTTTGAGTTTACTAGCTCAAAAGTACGCTACAAACCTGTTTTGGCGGTGTTTCAGACCCACTTCGCCAATTTTTCATTTTTCCCTTTGGCGGACCCTTAGGAAAAACAAAAAATTTTTCCCATTCCGGGAAGGGGGCAGGCCCCCCGCCCCCTGGATACGGGCCTGCAGCAGATACATATGTATGATACTCGAAAAATGGTGTGTGGCAACAGCAATTGCTTGCGGATTCAGATTGGTGCCAGACATGGGCTAAGCCTTAGGCATAAATGGAGCGAAAATTGCTCCGCTCGCTTTGCAATTTTCGCTCCATTTATCCCAGACTTAGCCCATGTGCTGGCATCAATGTGAATGCACATAACTAAGCCTCAGCCTAAGACATTGGTAACCCCACTCAGTCACAGTCATCCACCGCTTCCGAGACTAATCCAAAACATTCCCAAATACTTTTCGGGATTCCTTGTTTCACATTGTTGAATAAACTTTGAAGCATTTTATTTCCACTAAAATAAAACAATTCCCCAGAATGAGGACAAGAACAGCAACAGCTGCTCACTATCTATCATGCAGGACCAGAGCTTACGCTGGCCCATCAAAATACGCTAATGTATGACTGGGCAGCTATTGAGGCTGCTACCTATGCAGCGCGAAAAACTCCCTATTGAGGAAGCAAATCTGCCAGACCATCTCACATAAAAGTGCCTTCTAAAACCATCTACTAAAGGTTAAAATGCGAGCAAAGCGCCAGATTCCCATATCAATAAGCATTCAACTTGACTGCATATAATATCACATTGTGTGCTATTATACCTGCAGTCTAAGCCGCTGGGTTATGACTGCATATAATTTCACATGGTGTCGTGTGCTATATTGCCTGCAGTCTAGGCCGCTGGTTTTTGACTGCATATAATTTTACGTTGTGTGCTATATTACCTGCAGTCTAGGCCGCTGGTTTTTGACTGCATATAATTTAACATAGTGCTATATTACCTGCAGTTGACTACAAATAATTATTACCCGTATGTGAACCTGCTACACGAATACCGAAAATTCTAAGTATGAAACCAAAAACTTTTTCTAAAGTGCCATTTTCGTGCTCAGAAATGAAGGGCACGCGTCAAAAAAACACTTTCGGTGTTTCTCTCGAAATTCTATCCTTCTAAAAGGTAAAAAAATATAACAAATTTCAAAAAAATACAAAAAAATCGAGTAGATGGAACAAAAATACAGTCAAAAAATTAGTATAGTTCATACATGTATCAGCAGCTCTGGTCGATACCCCACCCAAAATCGGACGTCCCTCTTAACACCTCAAAGTCAGAAAATTTTTAACCTTTCTCCCGATTTTTGGAGAAAAAAATTACATTTTGGCCATTTTTATGTGTTTTTTTGGCATTTTTGGCCAAAAATGAAGGACATTTGCCCCCAACGCCTTGAAAATTTCCAGGGACCCCTTCTTACCCTAAGTATCAAGCCGTTACTAAAAATCCGATACTTTTGAGAAGGCAGATATAGCTAAAGAGGCTAAAGTTAAGAATTTGGCACTTTTACAAAAGGAGCAAAACGAATACGGAACGCCAAAATTTTTCGCCAAACTGGTAGAACATGATAAATTGAAGCGCGAAAAAAAATTTGGTGAAAATCTAAGCCATACTTGCAAAGTTGCGGGCAAATCACGATTTGAGTGTTGAGACGGTTAAACAGCTCGATCCAAGGACTTATATATATCCACATTTGTCAGAAATAAATAATCTGGGCTGAAATTACGGAAGGAAGCATTGCAATAAAGGAGAAAAAGAAAAAGACGCGGAAAGCTGTTTGAAATTTTGAAAAAACTTTGAAAAATTTTCATATTTCTTGCATGTTTCTTCGGTTTTACAAAAATCTAAGTTTTTGCTTCTATTATACTAAGGCTTAGGCTTAGTATATCTGAAAAGGTGTTCAAAGCTGCTTAGGTCGAGGTTGCCCCGCTCAGGTCAATGTATAGATGCTTAGGTCGATGTATAGATGCTTAGATCAATGTATATATTGTTAGGTCGATGTATAGATGCTTAGGTCGATGTACAGATGCTTAGATCGATGTATAGATGCTTAGGTCGATGTATAGATGCTTAGGTCGATATATAGACGCTTAGGTCGGACGTAAATTGTGTATCTACATGTGATTCTGCATTCCGCTGTTTGAATCTTCAAATGCTTAGGTCGAGAAGAGGCTAATTAACGAAACACATAGCTTTTGTAATATTGATCATAGACGGATGAAATTTTTTTCCGCGCCTTCTTTCAACATGTTCTAAGTACTGAGCAAAAAAATCCGCTCTTTTGAAGTTTATTGTATAGTATTCTGAAAGTACTATTTTTCTTGACTTACTCCAGCTAAAAACACTTGAAACAGAACCCAAAATTTTTGGAAAATCGCGATTATGGGGGAGATTAGAAAATCTAGAACACATTATTGCATTACAAAGTTTACCACAATGTGAAGCAAGCCCGAAATTTTTTCCACCTAATTTTTTTGAAAAAACAAAAACGGTGAGAAGAATCCGTGTCCCACTCGTGCGGCCAGGGTTGCCAAGTGCTCTTGCCAAAAAAAACCAATTTTAATCTCAAACTGAGAAAAAAACCCCAACCAATGGTCAAGCATAGGCGCGAAAAAACCTGAATCGCTAAAAAACCTTCAACGGCCTCTAAAAGTCACCAAAATGGGCAGAAAACCCCCAACCAGTGTTGCCAACTCTAAAAAGACCAACCGGACAAACCAACATTTAAAACCGGACAAAACCGGTCAAAAGCACAGTAAATTCCGGACAAATGATGTATACAGTTGATAAATAAGAAAGCGGCTAAAATTTATTCAAATCAACTACTGCAGGTAAATATCTACCACTTTGAACGCATTTTGTAATCAGAGCAATTTCCAGTCAGAGCCCTATCTTATCGATAATGAACCAATTTCATAAATCCCTTTTGTCTTGAAAACGAATTCAATCAAAAGTGAAAAATACAAAAAAACCAGCAAATCCAATTGAGAACTAAAAACCATGTAACCTAAAAAACTAACCTTGGAAATCCGTGTGATGTGATGTTCATAGCTTGCAGTGAACATTACTTTATTGGACTTTTTGAAAAAAAAATCAATTTTTTCCTGTATTTTCTTCCATTTAATCAAACTTACAAAAAATCAATATTTTTGTTTGATTTTTGTTAATAATCCTCTTATTTTTACAAATACATTGTTCAACTTGCAGAAACAACTCTAGCCTAGTCACTTCAACGTTCCCTACAAGAAAATAATGCTAAATGTACTTAGCATAGGTGTTTTTTAGGTTAAACTGGTTTTTTAGGTCAAAATCGAACTTTTTCCACTTTTTGGAGGGTGATCCTATCCTTTTGAGAAAATAAGGGTTGGACAACACGTAGAGGTCTCTAGGAGGCACATTCCTACTAAGTTTTATAACGGTACTGGTTTTTTAGGTTACAAGTGGTTTTTTAGGCTACAATTACCTTAGTTTTTTTAGAGGCCATAATAATAATAATATTTACTGGCTGAGTTACTTTAAATATTACAGTTTACGTACCCAATGTGAAATGCGCACGCAGATGGAAGCATATGAGAACAACATGGGAGAATTCAATTTTATACGTTCTATAAGACCTAATGCATGACATGTGGTTACTAATATACACAAAAAATAAAATCAGGTGGAATTGATGAGCTAAATAAACAAAAATTAGCGAAACTTGTCAAATAAATGCAAAAAAGTAAAGTGTATTGGTAAGTAAAGCCAAGGCGTACAGGCAGTGCACTTTACGCCCCTTAAGAAATTCTAATAAATTAAGCTTTGAAACCATAACCCTGAACTAATTAAAATTTCTGCAGTCAACAATACATTAAGGCAATGTATTCCAAATTCTAGCCACCGTTTGCCAAATCGTTGCAGATTCGAAAAAATCTGAAACTGAAAGCAACCACCGTTTTTTTCCCAGCGATTTGGTTGACATTATAGACCAGACTCCAAATTTTTTTCCACTTTTTTCGACCTTTTTCCACCTTTTTTGGAGGTTTAAAAACATTAAAAAAAGAGCGCCTGGGTTGAAAATCAGTGTTTTTTAAATATAAAATCCTATGTACACATGCAATAGCAGTGTTTGATGCAATTTTTGTGCAACAATTTAGCACTTTATAAGAAATATCACGATCAGGACAGTGATCGGACCGAGGGTACTTTTTGGACCCTCGGCCTCGGCCGAGGCCGAGGCGACTTAAATCCTTGCCTCGGCCGAGGCCGAGGTCGAGGCCGAGGCCGAGGGTAATGCCGAGGGTCAAGCTTATATACCTATACCCATGAATAGTACTCTTAGAATATTTTGTATGCACATGAGCTAGAGAATAATCGTGATATTAAACACTTTATCGAATGTCAAACAATTCATTTTTATTTACAATAATAGTAGATTAAATGTGTGAAGGATTTATTGAATAGAGTCAGCAGCATGAAAGCATACTTAATTTAACAACTTGCCGTTGATGAAGACTAGGAAAAGTTGATAAAAAATATGGCTGAAGAAGCACTTAAAAACTTTTATTACTATAAATAAGAAAACAGTGTCGAAGAAATAAACGAACAAACGAAATAAGCTAAGTAAAGACAGAACTGTAGCCATTGTTGTGCTCGCTTTTGTAGTATAGCATGTTTAAACACGCTTTTTCGGTCATCCAATTCTGGTGTGGCAGGTAATATGACGGAAACTGCACTCTACTTTCCGATCATAGTTTCCCAAGATCCAGAGTTGATGGAAGGGTGAAATCCCAAAAAGGGGGACCAGTAAATTAAGTAGTGTCTTTGTATGAGCGAACAAATTTTTGTAGATATTTTAAACAAATACATTTTTAAACATACACATTTTTACATACTGCCAGTGTGTGACCTGCAACCAACATGCAGTCCTAAACAGTGTTTTTTTTTGTGCAAGATACCTTTTTACGTGTACAAAGATGGTATCCAAAAGTCTTTGAACATTTTGTACATGCAAATTTTTGTGTACTATTATAGTATGGTACAGTAGCGATTTAGTGTGGTATAACAAGGTTTTTCGACCTTTGGTAGTGTATCTTAGCTAATTCCTGGTTTTCTGAATATTTGATATTTTTCCATTCTAAATGCAAATTCTACTATTTTAAAGATATATAGGACAGACAATTACTGATACGCCAAAAATTTTCGGGAATTTAACACCTTTTTACAGCTTTTGTCTCTCCAAAAATCTTTGTGCATGTACAAAGACGGTCCTGAAAAGATTCTGCACATTATGAAAAATCTTTGCCAAATACAAAAAACCGTGGCCCTAAATGTGATAATTCGCTTGAATTTAGTTGATAATATTAGTTCGGCGTGAAGCGCCAAAATTTTTTGAAATTTCCTATAATATACTGA
The DNA here is from genome assembly GCA_036768485.1 of Mermis nigrescens. NCBI lineage: Eukaryota > Metazoa > Nematoda > Enoplea > Mermithida > Mermithidae > Mermis > Mermis nigrescens. The sequence continues at coordinate 3,541,550 of JAVLUZ010000271.1, read as the reverse complement.
AAAACGATATAATTAAGATCACTTTGTCCAAGAAAGTATTTTAACATTGTATAAAAATGGCTCCAAAAAATGCATGAGCCGAAATCGATTTTTGGCAAAACCTGCATTTATTGGCCATTTTTAGGTGCGTTTTTGCGATTTTCGGCCGAAAATTCTTGATCATTTACCCCCTCTCCCATAAAAATGGCCGTAAACCATACATGTAACAGGGGGTTTAGGGAATTCCCCATCCACCCAGGGTTGGACGTCCCCCCACACCCTTCCCCCCAACGTCAGAAAATGTTGGCCCATTCTCCCCATTTTTGGCGAAAATTTGCGCTTTGTTGGCTATTTTTAGTGCTTTTGCCATTTTTGACATAAAATTAGAGTCGCTAATCCCCCCTCCTTCTAAAAATAGCCAGGGACCCCTAACCGAAATTTCAAGCCGTTTCATATATGCCGAGGAGCCCCTCCCGAAAATTTTGAGCTGTTGCATGCATGTTTTATAGTGACAGTTTGTCTATTCACTCTTGCTTACATTCAAAAATACTGTATCACTTCGTGAAATTCTAATAGTTAGCTGCACTTTTGCCATAGTAAAAATTAAGTTCAAAAAATATTCAAAAGGTTTTAACCAAAAATCGTCTGACAGTGACTTGAGTCTTGTACCCTGAGAGGAGGGTAATAACCCTCCCCTCCCCCTTTGGTAATATGTGTTTCCGATCCATGTAGCGAGCATGAGAATTAAAACTTAGTCATCACATGAATAATAATTTGGCACTTTGCCGTATGTAACTTGGTGTAACTGGGTATGCGACTAAAACCATAAGAAAAGTCTATAGGTAAACAATAGCCTGTGTACTGCAGATGCATTCTAAATAGTTAATATTCAACGGATATATTAAACTTATTCAAATTTGATTTTAGCCCTCGGCGCCTCAGCACTTTTTCAGCTTCGCCCTCGGGGCCGAGGCCGAGGCTCCAAAAACGCCGAGGCTTGCCGAGGTCGAGGCCGAGGCCGAGGCCTCGGTCCGATCACTGGATCAGGATACGTTATTTCTGTTAAAACTCGAATTTCCTTCCTTCAATACAGCATTTTAGCCAATTCTGAAGTTGCTTTTAACAATTAAAACTATAGTCTATCAAATGGCGCGAAGCGCCGGAAAATTTTGAAATTTTAGCTTCTCTAAAACGCATTTTTGCATTACAAAAACTAACCAAATCCGTGCAGAAGGTAAGGATTTTCAATCGTAGTGAAGTCCTACGACCAGATTGTCGATAAAAATGCTGCAATTGGCGCAGCGCGGCTTAAACATTACTAACAAGTAGTGATCGACCGGGGCGACTTTTTTGGCCGGGCCGGGGCTGGCCGGGGTCAGACAAGGAAAATATTATTGCATGACACATACTTGGGGTGGGCAGGAAGAGAATTAATGAGCGACTGCTCCATTCAGTAGTAAATGGCAAGCACAAAGTTAGGTGCGCCTTTTCATATCAAGTTTTATTACTATTTATGTCACAAGAAACAAATTTAGTCCAGTGTTTCATTGTCTGAATCATCAATAAAGTCTATGTTGCTACTTTTAGCACACTCTATATCATTTGAATCTTCGCTACTGCTACTGCTGCTGTAGCGATTGGATGCAATAGGTATTGTATGTAATAAATGAGACATCACACATTCCCATAATGGGGAGGGGTATTACCCCCTCAGGGTCCAAGACACAAGTCACCGTCAGACGATTTTTGGTGAAAACCTTTTGAATTTTTTTAACCCAATTTTTTAGTATGGCAAAAGTGTACCTATCTATTAGAATTTCACGAAGTGATACATTATTTTAGAATGTGAGCTAGAATAAATAGAGAAACTATCACAATAAAACTTACATGTAATCCCTTAAAATTTTATGAGGGTCCCTCAGTATATATACATGCAACGGCTGGAAATCTAGGATAGGGGTCCCTCGCCATTTTAGAAGGAGGGGGTTAGCAACTAAATAAAAAATGGTAAAAACATATAAAAATAGCCAAAAAAGCGCAGGTTTTCGCCAAAAAATGGGGGAGAGTGATCAAATATTTTCTGACTTTCAAGGAAGTTCGGGGCCTCAAAGCGTGGATGGGGGATGGCCCTAACCCCCTGTCACTTGTATATTTCTCGGCCATTTTCAGGGGAAAGGGTGCGTGGCTCCATTTTTGCAGCCGCTTACCTCCCTGAAAATCTTTATAATGGTAGAATTTGCAAATAGGAATTCTACACCTTTTTACAGTTTTTTTCTTCAAAAATCTTTGTACATGTACAAAGATGGTCCTGAAATGTCTTTGTACATCAGCTAAAATCTATGTCGAATACAAAAAAACCGTGCTTCTATATGTGATTATTCGGCCTGAATTTAGTTGATAATATTAGTTTGGCGCGAAGTGCCGAAATTTTTATGGATTGAATTCACACATAAAACTCGACTGAGAAAGCTAAAACAACTTGTACTACAAAATCAGAAATATTACAAAAATTGTAATATGCGAATTAAATCTTGTAATAAGTAACACTGCGCTTAGAATGGAAAAATGGAAAAATGTCAAATATTCAGAAACCCAAAAAATAGCCAAATACACTATCAAAGGTCGAAAAACTATGTTCTACCACACTGAAATCGTTACTGTGCCATATTAAAGTATACAAAAATTTGCATGTGCAAAACAGTGTTTTCTTGTATTCGCCAAAGATTTTTCCCAATGTACAAAGACTTTTCAGGACTATCTTTGTACATGTACAAAGATTTTTGGGAATATAAAAACTGTAAAAAGGTGTAAAATTCCAAAAATTTTCGGCGCTCCGCTCCGATATGAAAGCTTGTCTGTCCTATATATCTTTAAAATGGCAAAATTTGTATTTAGAATGGAAAAATGTCAAATTTTCAGGCGCTTTGCGCCGTTTTGAGACAATTTTAGTAATTTTTGGCGTTAGAAACCCAGAAATTAGCTAAAATATACAATCAAAAGTCAAAATACCCTGTTTTACCACACTAAAATCGCTACTGTACCATATTATAGTAACCAAAAATTTGTGTGTACAACATGTACAAAGGCTTTTGGGTACCATCTTTGTTCATGTATATACAAAGGTACATTGTACAAAAAACACTGTCACATACTGACAGTATGCAAAAATGTGTATGTTCAAAAAATATTTATATAATATAGCTACAAAAATTTGTTAGCTCATACAAAGACCTCTTCGCAGATCTTTGTACAAGCACAAGAAGCTCGTACAACAAAATAGAGTCGGCTAATAATAGTCCACCACTTAATTTTCTAGTCCTCCAATTTGTGATTTCATCCCTCCCTCAACTCATGACCTTAGGAAATTATTTGAGACATATTTAGTTTATCGGATCGGACGCAATTCTGCAGCGTAGTTTACATTCGCCTATAATTAACCTCCGTCCTAGTATATAACTATCACACAAGAAACGCGTTTTAAAGATCGTGGATCCCATTAAATAAGATGTAAGTGTTTTTTGTAAAAATAGTTTGTTGATAACGCACAATTTCCAACTAGAAATAGAACGTATTTTTCAATTCTAAATCTTTTAGCCATAGCTATGAATGAATGAATTAAAAGTAGCATTTAGTTTAAATAAGTTAAGTGGAGGAATCGAAAACATGCAGATTTTCCTGAACATTTTTCAGTAAAAGATTAAGTAAGTATACATATGGTCTAATCAGTACACTTATCAAAATTAATACTTGCTCATTGATAAATAAGTGCCAGTATCACAGACTGTACAAAATACGAATTACACTAAATTTTTCCCCGGTCCCGGCCATTTTTTGACCTTGCCCCGGCCGGGGGATGCTCAAAAATGGCCGGGGATTGCCGGGGCCGGGGCCGGGGCCGGGGCCCCGGTCGATCACTACTAACAAGTAAGAATTAAATCAATTCGGCGCGAAGCGCCAAAAATTTTTGCAGTTTCGCCTCTCTAGAACGCATTTTTGCATTACAAAAACTAACCAAATCCGTGCAGAAGGTGAGGATTTTCAATCGAAGTGAAGTTCTAGACCAGATTGTGGATAAAAACGCTGCAATTGGCGCGGCGCGGCTAAGAGAGTAATAACAAGTAAGAATTAAATCAATTCGGCGCGAAGCGCCGAAAAATTTTTGAAGTTTTACCCCTCTTAAGCGCATTTTTAACATTACAAAAATTTTCCACAAATGCCAACCAAGCCCAAAAATTTTTTCCATTTCCTAAAATTTTGGTTGACAAATAGACCAAAAAGTGGAAAAAAACGGTGAAAGCAACTGTCTCTTAATTATCCTAAAAGCAAAAGTAGGGTCAAAATAGATACGCCGTGTTTCGAGTCTTTCAAGATCTAACAAATTCAATCGTTACAAAAACACGACGAGAACTGACTGAATAGCAAGCGATTTGACTTGACTGAATGTGTAAGTAGTGAAGTTACAGGTTAGCGAGGTCGAGGGAGATTGAGGAGGAATGCGGATGATTAGCCAATAGCCAGTCAGTCCACTGGCCAACAGTGTTGCCAGCACTAGCGTAGCCTGGGGAAAAGGGGGGATAGCCCCCCCTCCTGGGGAAAATTTTGACATGTTCAGGAACTGAGCAATATAGTTGCGTGATGCTATTCTGCGACGTGAAATCGAAAAATACGGCGTTCGCACCGATTTCTTCTATATTTTGGCAGTTTCTATCATTTTATTGCAGGTAAAGTCAAAAAATTAGCGCTTTGCACGCGTCATGAACATTTTTTTCCGTCAAAATGTTAAAAATTTCAAGAAATATTATTTTATTGCTTAAATAGTGTAGGACGATGCGAAAAGCCCAAAAAACAGGTTATTAAACGGCCCCGCGTGTTTTTATGGGTTTTTTAGATAAAAAATTTTTTCGGCCCCCTGGTGAAATTCCTGGCTACGCCTTTAGTTGCCAGGTCAAACTTTTAAAAGCTGCAACAATTCTGGAGAAAAACTGCCATCCCATGTACAAAGTATATGGAAGCGGCCCAAAAAAACTGCCACGGGCCCCTCAAAAAACTCTTAACGTGTGGTTAAGCATAGGAGTGGAAAACTTCCAAAAAATCAAGAAACTGCCAAAATGGAAGGGAAATTGCAAACCTGGCATGGCAACACCGCTGGCCATGTGTGTAGTGCCTGCCTACAGTAAGCAGATGAAAAACAAGAACATGCAACATGGCAATAACCTGATTCAGAAAAAATGTTAAGACCGGACAAAAGCGGGCCAACTGCTTAAAAACCGGACATCGAAAACCGGACAAGACTCTCGACCGGACAAAACCGGACCCCAAGCCTAAAAACCGGACATATATGTCCGGCATCCGGACAAGTTGGCAACCCTGACCCCAACTTGGCTTGGCAGAGCAACACTGAGTGCGACTGTCATTTACAGTAATATATTAAAATTTGAAAATGAGATTTTCAAAAAACTTGCATACGAAATTGCAAATACAATGCACACTTGATTGTAGTACATTTTACGTATGTACGTGTATGCACCTATATAAGTGTTGTCCATTTCATTTGTCATTACAGTTATTGGAAAAATTGGAGTGCCTGTAAAAGCGTTTTAATTAAGTCCGTAGCCGTTTTTAATGTTAAAATGTCTCCTGTCGTTAAGCCGCACTGAAACTTTGCACTACTTTTATAGCCTAATGCGTGCAAATAACAACCAATAGAAGATTTTGAAGTCTGCCTCATTAAACTTTGCGGTAATGCGCTTAGACAGAGGCAAGTCTCCTGATAACTCGATACACTGTAGAATATCACAGCTAAGGCACTTTTATATAATTTCACGAAACCTCGTGCATAAAAATCAATTTTCATTGATCCAGCGGGCATCTAAAAAATGGTTTCTGCAGCTGACTGTCATATTATTTCGCATGGCATGCGCTTATCAATCGATATGCACTATATCGTGAAAGCTTCTTCAGTTTAAACCGCTTTTGTAAATAATTTACATCGACTCAAGAATTGTGATTTATGCACAAATTTTCGTGAAACAGATTATTGTTTTAAGCACGTACATATGTACGTAGGCACTTTAAATTTTTTCAAAAACTTCCCTTGTATGAAATGGCTATAAATAAGAATGTAAGTAAAAACCCGTCAGCTTGCTGCCGATAAAAATTTGACATTTTTTACTGCTAGACTTATATATGTAGTGCCGCTCAAAAGTTTAAGGCTTGATTACTCCAAAATCCATTGGGTTTTCAAATCGCTTTTAACTGTGAAATTAAAAGGCTTAAATTTCACTTTGAAAGTTTCCAGATTAGTTTTCTCCGGTGATTTCAAAACGTTTAGTCATTTTTAATTTTGTTCACTACTAGCTGATTTATTACGGGTTAATTCCGCTCCATCTTGCAGGCCTTTGGATCAAAAGTCGCGTCTATGTTTGAGGATACTAAACTATTCCAAAGAGCGATAGCCGGGAGTAGTATAGCATGACGCTATACTACTGCCGGGTGTTTCAATACGAGTTAATGTGTCATACAAAACAAACATAAGAAACACAAATAGTTCGATTCCTTTACTGATTTTCCTTGACCCGAGTTGGTCCTCTAAATTGGCCACTGAAGAACTATGTGGCCTTAAGCGAACTTCTTCAAAAATCGGTGTCTGACCGCTCCTGACATGCAGGGTGAATTTTCTATTGAATGTGGACCATTGGTTTTGAGGCAGACAATCGGTCAGTATCTTTGCCATATAATTGGAACGTCATAAGAAGTCTTTTTGCGATCGAGTTTAACAGAAAAAACGTATTGATTTTGGCTCGAAATTTCGTTTGTTGGACTTCTCGCAATTGTTCAAAGGTTTCTTTTTCTTGGGGAGTGATATTCAATTATTTCACTTTGAAATTAAGGGGTTTTGTCCGCAGACGTTCAGCCAAAAAAATAAAACGTCAAATGCATGGCCGGAAGCGTCGAACACAGAAGAGAATGCAGTGTTTTAGTAGCATACTTTGTGGGGAAGGGATTGCTGTAGCATATTTTGTCGGGAAGGGATTGTCTTTATTACTCTGACACCTACAGTCACAGAAACTCGATCCAATTAAAAATATTTGGCGAATTATGAATGACTTTTAAAACATAATCCCCGAGTGCATTTTGCGAGCAAAACTGATTGAAAAATGGAGGAAATCAATTACAAAGAAAAAAGGCGTCAAATTGATCAATTCGTTAACATTTTGTATTCAAGCTAAAGGCTATCGAATTTCCTCGTAGTCGATTCTTTTTTGTTGACTGTTAATTGATGATACTTGTTATTTATGGTTCTGCTCAATTTTGCAACTCTTGAACAATGATTAATTAAGAATTTACGATTAAAACAGACACTGCGTTAAAATCGTGGGTGGCCTTAAACTTTTGAGCGGCACTGTATGTAAAGCAGAATATGAGAAAGCAGTCGGGTGCAGTTCGACTTTTTTAAAGTCGATTTAAAATAGACGCACCGCTAGACAATGACAAGAGCCAAGTTTATCGTCAAACTAATATTGTTTAATAGTAGGTATACTTCGGAATAGATAAAAAACGATAGAAACAAAAAATGAACAATCGCAATGAAACGCAGCGAACCATAAAATAGCTAACTATAGTCCATTTTTCCTTCCAACAGGATTAACGTCCAGACTTGTTTTCGGAACGAATCGTTTCTCTTTCAGCAGTTCCAAGCTTTTATGTTGACTATATTCATCGATCAAACGTTCGTCGCGTCTTTCTATCACAGATTTATGTAAATAGGCCAATTTTTTATCCCTATCTTCTCTGAACTTTCTCTCAGCATTATAGCCAATGAAGCCCACTACAATGGCGAAGGGTAGAGTAACGTATGGAGCATAAGTTCGACACGCGATCCATAACGGCAGCATAACTCAACAAAATTTACTGCTGCAAATCTAATCTAAAGACGGCTAAAAAATTACAGAATAATTTAACACTGCATTACCTATCAAAACAACAACAAATTGTGCTCGAAAATGAAAGTGAAAGTGTGAAAAAGAGGATATTGAACAAATAGACAGAAACTACCAGCTGAAGGGAAAATATAACTAAAAAATCATAGTCGAATCTTTCTTTTCACGGTTAAAAGACCCATATACATACATATATGTATAGTTGGAGGTTTAGAATAAGTGTTTAATACATATATGTATAGTTAGGGGTTTAGAACAAGTGTTTTATCAACTCTCTACAACAACTTTCTTTCCAGAAATTCAATACTATTGAGCAGAAAGTATGAGTTTAAAACTCAGAAAGTTGACGACAACCCAACCACTACTTTTCAATTCTAAACTGCTTGACAGATTGACAAATACCTGAAATTACGGCTTTATTACTTGTATTTATGCACTCAGTGCACTACAAAAACTTATTAGGCAAGTAGGGGCAGGACAGGCCTGTACCATAGGTGGGCAGCACCAAAATTCTGGGGGGGTGAAAAAATTTCTGGGGGGGTGAAAAATTTTTAAAGGTCAAAAAATGGTCTTAGAGGTGGTTGTATGCATAGGTGGGCAGCACCAAAATTCTGGGGGGGTGAAAAAATTTTTAAAGGTCAAAAAATGGTCTTAAAAGTGGTCGTATGGCGAAAAAACACAATTTTTCGACGTTTCTCATCGAGCACTATCCAATGGCATCAAAAAATTGCTAAAAAAGCAGAAAAATTTACTGGGGAGGGGGTATCTTGATTTCTGGAGGGGGGTATTTCAACTTCTGGGGGTGCATATCCCCAAACCCCCCACGCCCATGTGTGGTTGTATGGCGAAAAAACACCATTTTTCGACGTTTCTCATCGAGCACTATCCAATGGCATCAAATAATCGCTAGAAAGCAAAAAAAAATTTTCAAAATTTGAATTCTGGGGGGTATTTTGATTTCTGGGGAGGTATTTCAGGTATTTCAACTTCTGGGGGGTGCATACCCCCCAAACCCCCCACGCCCACGTGTGGTGGCGACCATAGGTGGGCAGGCAGCACCGAAGTTCTGGGGGGGGTGGAAAAATTTCTGTAGGGGGTGAAAAAATTTTCAAAGGTCAAAAAAGGGTCTTAAAAGCATACGTGGGCAGCAAGAAAATTCTGGGGGGGGGTGCAAGATTTTTTTGAAGGACGAAAAATGGCCTTAAAAACGGTGGTATGGCGATAAAAACACCATTTTTCGACGTTTCTCATCAAGCACTATCCATTGGCATCAAAAAATTGCGAAAAAAAAACAAAAAAAAATTTTCAAAAAATTGAATTCTGGGGGGGGGGTATTTTGATTTCTGGGGGGGGGTATTTTGGTTTCTGGGGGGTGCATACCCCCAAACTCCCCCACGCCCAGGTGTGCTTAAAAGTGGTCATACGGTGAAAAAACACCATTTTTCGACTTTTCTCATCGAGCACTATCCAATGGCATCAAAAAATTGCTAAAAAAGCAAAAAAATTCAAAAACTCTATTCTGGGGGTGGGGTATTTTTGATTTCTGGGGCGCACTGTTTTTTATTTTTGTACGGGACAAAGATTTTGAGGCTCGTACAAAGATTTTTGAGCCATCTTTGTACATCTTTGTACACAAAGTATAGGCAGTTTTTGGCCGATTTTCGATCGTACAAAAAAGACAACAGTGGGGGTATTCCAACTTTTGGGGGTGCATACCCCAAACCCCCACCATAGGTGGGCAGCACCAAAATTCTGGGGGGTGAAAAATTTTCTGGAGGGGGTGAAAAAATTTTTAAAGGTCAAAAAATGGTCTTAAAAGTGGTCGTATGGCGGAAAAAACACCATTTTTCGACTTTTCTCATCGAGCACTATCCAATGGCATCAAAAAATTGCTAAAAAAGCAAAAAAAAATTTTCTGGGGGGGGGGGGGTATTTTGATTTCTGGGAAGGGTATTTCAAGTTCTGGGGTGCATACCCCACCAAACCCCCAACGCCCATGTGTGCCCCCCACCCACGCCCACGTGTTGTTGCAATGGGTAGCACCAAAATTGGTGGGAAAGATTTTTCAAAGGTTAAAAAAATGGCCTTAAAAATGGCGGTATGGCGGAAAAAACACCATTTTTCAACGTTTCTCATCGAGCACTATCCATTAGCATCAAACAATTGAGGAAAAAAACTGAAAAATTTTGAAATTTAATTCTGGGAGGTATTTTGGTTTCTGAGGGGTATTTTTGTTTCTCAGTGGGGGTGCATACCCCCAAACCCCCCCCACCCCGCCCCCCGCTCATCGCATTCCATTACTCAGGCTTATTTTAAACGCTGGCACCAACAATTTGGTCAGTCATGAATACACATTACTAAGCCTAAGCCCATACATGAGCATGGGGGTGAGGGGATATTACCTTCTGAGCTTTGAAAAACTGATAGCTATACAGCGATTTTGGCCGAAAAACTACTGCTGTTTAGCCTTTTTAGGCTCAAAGAATTAGCTATACAGCCTTTTTGGGCTTGGAAAACTAGCCATATAGTCTTTTTCAGCTCAGAAATGCTATTTAATTGTCTTTTTTGAGTTTCAAGAAAATATATACAGTCGAACTTCGATAATGCGTACACGGGATAATGCGTTTTCTCGCATAATGCGTACAGTATTGCTAGGTCCGGACCGAAAGGCCATGTAAAACATAAGGCAATAGCATGGGATAATGCGTACTCGGTTAATGCGTAATGCGTACAGCCGATTCCATCCATGGGCCTATGCCTGCATGTTAAACTACCCGGCTTAATGCATACAGCGTGTATTTTTTCACCTCAGATAATGCGATCAGCTCGAAATGTTTGCGTCTCTCTGCTATCATTGATGTGCATCATTTTAAATTTTGATACATTTTCTTTTTCTACTAAAGTTCCGTGTTTATACGAGTACTTTGGTCAAATTGACTTCTGTGTTGTGCGAGCCTGTTTTCTTAAATGTGTATAATTTTTAGTCTGGATCTTTAGCATTCTTTGAAAAGCTTAGAATTCTAAATTTTTAAGGGCATTCAGCCTTAAGCGAATTGTTATTTTTGATTGGTTATGGCTTTTTCCAAAAAACAAAGTTTCTCTGGGGACAAATTTAAAAATGTTGACAAATCACCGCAAGTTCTGTTTATGCGAGTACTTTAGGCACATCGAGATGAGTGTTGCGCCTATTTGTTTTTAAATGTGCATAATATTTAGTTTCGTGACCAGGACGATCTAGGAGAAACAGAAACGGTTCCGAGCTATCAGGATTTAAAACTGAGTATATCGAACATACGAAAGTTTTTAATGGCACAGGACAATTGTGACACAAAGCTATTCAGCGAAATGAATGATATCGAAAATTTTTGTGACTTTAAGCGTGAAAATATGTTGAAGCAGACTTGTATTGCTGTTGTTTTCTTTAAAAAATGATTTTATCGCATAATAGTGTATTCCTTGCTAAAAATCTGGGGTATTCGGATAATGCGTGCACTCGGATAATGCATACAGAAGGGCTTGGTCCCTTGGGTGTACGCATTTAGCAAGTTCGACTGTAGCTATTTTCTCGACTCCAGAAAGGGATTAAGAGATTTTTTAGTCCAAAAAGGCTATATAGGTATGTTTGTGAATCAGAAAAGGCTATATGGCTAGTTTTCTGAGACCAAAAACGCTATATAGCTAATTTTCTGACCCCAAAACGACTATAGAGTCGTTTTTGGAAGCACGTTTGTAGCTATCAAGCAACACCCTCTTTTGAAAGTTTGACCTTGCCCACCTATGCCTAAGCCTAATAAGCAGGTAAACCAATGCATAACATTACGAATAACTTGCGTTCATTATTGAAATGAGCCAGCTTTAGTCGATTGCTTAAGGTGGGCTTTGGAGCAAGAGTTCCACGTTTCGAATCCGGCTGGCAGCAACTTTCTTCCGTTTCATTGGATGCTACCGACTATAGGTGGGCGGCACCAAAGTTCTGGGGGTGCAAGATTTTTTTCAAAGGTAAAAAAATGGCCTTGAAAATGGTGGTATGGCAAAAATCCACAATTTTTCAACGTTTCTCATTCAGCACTATCCATTGGCATCAAAAAATTGCGAACAAAAAACAAAAAAATCAAAAATTGAATTCTGGGGAGTATTTTGATTTCTAGGGGGGGGGTATTTTGGTTTCTTGGGGGTACATACATACCTCCAAACCCCCACGCCCAGGTATGCTACCGACTGCATACACACGCCTTACAATATGACTATCTTAATACATATTTGAACCTGCTACACGAATGCCTAGATTTTTTTAAAATTTGCACAAAAGGTGAAAAGGCGCAGATAAAATTTTTCATGAGAATCCGTTCAATATTGAGAGAATTCTAGGGCCTCAAAGTTCACAATTCAACAATGCTGAAGAATAGGCAGTTTTGCCATTTATCCTGCAAGTCGGTTTTCTCTAGTTAAATTCTTCTTAGGCTTAAGCTTGGTTTTGTATAAAGTAGTTTTATGCTGCTTAGGTTACCCCGCTTAGGTCGACAAGGGTCGACTTTTAAGCATTTGGACGAAAATTTATATAAATTTCATACTTATCAAGTTTAAAAAAATTGTTTAGCAAAACGATCAGTAGGTATGTCCCGGTGCCGCTTTTTTTACCGGTGCCGGTGCCAGTGCCGGTACCCCTGTACCGGCGCCGGTGCTGGTGCTACATTAGCAAATTATATAGTGTACTATGCTTCTTCAAAAAGGGTTGAATTTGTACCTATTTTTCACCAGATATACATTTTAAGGGCAAAATTTCATTTGGCTAGTAACGACTTCATTATTTTCAATTTATGAATACATATTAATTTTCTCACGTAAGCATTAAACAAACAAAAAATTGTAATAAAATTGAAATTCGAAGAAAATAAAAGTTAAATAGTGTATTATAAGTTTAAGTGTAGCGCAATCAAGATTGGCTTGTGCAGTAGTTGATTCTTTAGTCAAATCCGGAATTGGTTTTAGTGCATTATATTCAACTAGTAAGAAACAAACATGAAAATAGCCACAAAAACTTTTTAAGGTTAAATAATTTGAGTTTATCATTTCACATTTTCAAAAGCCTCTGAAAACAAACATGGGATATATTAGTAATGCAAAAAACTTACATAGAACTTCATTTACAAAGTTTTAACAACCTTTTTCTGAATAATTTGCAGGAAAAGGGTTTGCATAAAACCTATTTAGAAATTCTAGCTGCGTCTTACGGTCTTCTGCTCTCACGAAATGGAAAAATAAAAATGGATTTGATGAAATTAAGTTGAAAACTACTCTGTAGTACTCATCCATCTTGCCTACAGATGGTAGAATTAGAAGAACTTTCCACTCTATATGTCGATGTTTTTTATTTTAATTTACTTTATTCATTAGTGTCCACGCTTCTTGCTGTTAATTGATGTTTTCAATAAGATGTGTTTCGTTAAATAAATAATTCATTTTTAAAGCTCTAAGACTTGTTCTGAAGTTCAGTCAAAATGCTTCACCATGCTAATCGAGAAGATTTTATTCACAAAGTGCTACCTTTTTGCGCCTTTATTCATTAAATTGGTGATAAATGAGCTTCAATTATTCTTTTTACACGAATTTTTTCTCTTTTATCAAGCACCGGCACCGGCGCCGGTACCAGCCTAGCACCGGCCCGGTACCGGTGCTTAGGCACCGGCGCCGGTGCCGGTGCCGGTGCCCAGGACATCACTAGTAGGTATATACATAGACAAGGAATAACACGAACAATTATTTTTGGCGAAAAAATAAAACCATGAATTCTATGTAGGTACCAAATTTGAATTACTAAAAACACAAGTTTTGCGGTGAAGAAAACCAAAATAGACTACTTAATTCGGGAGATGGTCAGTTTTTAGTCAGACTTGTTTTCGCGCCGTATTTTTACGACCAGGTTTTATAATAAATTCGAAGTTTCTAAATCGATTTTTGCAGATTTCTGACGAAAAATCATTTTTGCGGATTTCTGATGAAACGCTCCCTAAGTTTTCAACCTGCAGAAAAAATTTATGCCTAAAGAAATTCATGCCCTCAAAAATTTACCAAATTTTCGTTCTGATCGTGCAAATAAATCAGATGGAGTTCTTGTCTTGATAGAATCGCTTTTCAGTGCTCATTTAGTTGTTGTTGCAAACGAACTGAATTTATCTGACCCTTTAGTTTTTGAGTTGTTTCATGGTCATGATAGAGTTGAATTTTCTATTTACAGGACCATATTACGATTAAAATCATACTTTAAGTATATGTAACTTGATAGAACGGGTAAAAAATTATTCTTATCCTTTAATTAGTTTAAGTGATCTCAATTTGCCTAAAATTGATAAAGCTTTAGGTAAGTTCGTATCTGACTCTCTGAATGAATTGTTTTACGATTGTTTTTTATGTACCGGTTTAACACAACTAATATTATATCAAACGCATGACAACAATATTATTGATGCTATTTTAGTAGCAAATAATGTTTTTAATGTCAGAGTTCCCCCTTTCTCTACAAGTGATCATAATTACATATCTTTCGAAGTCCTGATAACTTCTCCTGCAACTTATGTAGAATATCACCATAATTTTCAGAAAGCAGATTATTTTAGTATTGGCAGCTTCCTTTCCACTATTTCTTGGCCTCTTATTTCAACTTTTGTTCCTGAAGTCAAAACAAAGCCTTTTAAATTTTCATACCCTGAAATATTACAAAAATTACTCGCCAAAAAACGGCTTTTATATAAAAAATACAAAAATTTATCGGAGAGAAAGGTATTAAAATCACTATAAAATTTTACGCAAAGAAATTCATAATCATTTTTTAGTTTGCAGGAAAGTAGTTTATTGCAACACAGTGATCTAAAATCCTTTTCTAGATTTGTAAATATTAGATTAAATAATTCTAGAAGCATTTCACCTCTTACTTCAACCGACAAACAATAACGTAATAATTATCTCTTTTTGTAAAACTAATAAGTTCAATCGCTACTTCTCTTCTGTATTTACCAATGATAATATTAACAATTCTTTTGTTTTGCAGCAGCATTGCGATATTTCCATTTCGAACATCGTTTTTGACGAAATTAACGTAGCTCTGGCTATTGGTAATTTGAAGAACTCGACTTCAATTGCACCCAATGGATTAAGTAACTTCTTTGTAAAAAAATTAGCTTATTATCTTCTTGAACCACTCATCAGTATTTTCACTGTTTCATTTCTATCCGGTAATATTCCAGATATTAGGAGGAATCTTATGTCGTACATATAATTAAGAAGGGTGACTCATAACCTGAAAATTATCGGCCTGTTTCCTTATATTGCTCAGATTGTAAGATAATGGAAAGTATTATTAACACTCAACAATAGGTGGGCAGCACCGAAATTCTGGAGGGGGGGGTGAAAAAATTTTAAAAGGTCAAAAAATGGTCTTAAAAGTGGTTGTATGGCGAAAAAACACCATTTTCGACGTTTCTCATCGAGCACTATCCAATGGCATCAAACATTGCTAAAAAAGCAAAAAAAATTTTCAAAATTTGAATTCTGGGGGGGGGGGGTATTTTGATTTCTGGGGGGTATTCCGACTTCTGGGGGCTGCATACCATAGGTGGGCAGCACCGAAATTCTGGAGGGCGAAAAAATTTCTGGGGGTGGGGGGTGAAAAAATTTCTAGGGAGGGGGTGAAAAAATTTTAAAAGGTCAAAAAATGGTCTTAAAAGTGGTCGTATGGCGAAAAAAACACCATTTTTTGACGTTCCTCATCAAGCACTATTCAATGGCATCAAAAAATTGCTAAAAAAGCAAAAAAAAATTTTCTTGGGGGGTATTTTGATTTCTGGGGGGGTATTTCTACTTCTGGGGGGTGCATACCCCCAAACCCCCCCACGCCCATGTGTCGTGCATACCCCCAA
Source organism: Mermis nigrescens (assembly GCA_036768485.1). Taxonomy (NCBI): domain Eukaryota; kingdom Metazoa; phylum Nematoda; class Enoplea; order Mermithida; family Mermithidae; genus Mermis; species Mermis nigrescens. The sequence goes on along the minus strand of JAVLUZ010000271.1, from coordinate 3,525,718 downwards.
ACCCCCCACGCCCATGTGTGCACTCAACTATCAATTTATTTGTCTACTAATAATTCAATATCACCTTTTCAATTTAAGTTCCAAAAGAATAAATCTTGCGAATTGCTATGATTATACTGTAAATATTCTTGGGTTTAATCACTGGAACATAAAGAAACCGTTGATATTATTTATATAGACTTAGCTAAAGCATTTGATTAAGTCGATATATCTAAAATTCTTGTTTAATTAATAAGTTACGGTATTAAACAACACCTGTTTAATTGTTTAGAGGCTTTTCTATGTACATAATCGTATTCAGTATTCGCGTTAATCAGTGTTTTACAGATTCTGCCACTGTTACAAGTGGAGTCATTCAAAATGTCCATTCTCGGACTTACGTTGTCTTTGATTTAAAAAAAATTTTTTTGATAATTTGTCAAGTTCGGCTTTTATGTTCGCAGATGACCTTAAAAATATTTAACCTTTCTTGTGTAATTAAACACTGCAGACTGCTTTAGATAGAATT